>JAUJYP020000654.1:0-302710 GCA_030674075.2 Linum usitatissimum
AATAAATTGTAATCAAAGTCGGTGTAGTTGGGGTTCGAGATTGATTATTAATAGGTAATTTTTATTAAAGGTGGACTCGAGCCTTTCTTTGTTGCCTATGTACCCAATAGTTTGGTGCTCAAAGTCCGTGTAGTTCGGCGGGTTGGAGATTTGTTATCCATAGGTATGTTTTTCAACAAGTAGAGTCAAGCCTTTCACAACTCTGTACGTACGTGCCGAATACTTTGTGATCAAAGTCCGCGTAGTTCGGGTTGGAATTGATTATTCATAGGTAATTTTAAAAAGGTGGACTCAAATTTTTCTCGGCTACCTACATACCAAATAAATTGTAATCAAAGTCGGTGTAGTTGGGGTTCGAGATTGATTATTAATAGGTATTTTTTATTAAAGGTGGACTCGAGCCTTTCTTTGTTGCCTATGTACCCAATAGTTTGGTGCTCAAAGTCCGTGTAGTTCGGGGTTGGACATTGGTTATCCATAGGTATCTTTTTTAAAAGGTCAACTCGAGCCTTTCACAAGCGTGTACGTACCGAATACTTTGTGATCAAAGTCCGCGTACTTCGGGTTAGGATTGATTATTCATAGGTAATTTTAAAAAAGGTGGACTCAAATTTTTCTCGGCTACCTACGTACCAAATAAATTGTAATCAAAGTCGGTGTAGTTGGGGTTCGAGATTGATTATTAATAGGTAATTTTTATGAAAGGTGGACTCGAGCCTTTCTTTGTTGCCTATGTACTCAATAGTTTGGTGCTCAAAGTCCGCGTAGTTCGGGGTTGGACATTGGTTATCCATAGGTATCTTTTTTAAAAGGTCGACTCGAGCCTTTCACAAGCGTGTACGTACCGAATACTTTGTGATCAAAGTCCGCGTACTTCGGGTTAGGATTGATTATTCATAGGTAATTTTAAAAAATGTGGACTCAAATCTTTCTCGGCTACCTACGTACCCAATAATTTGTAATCAAAGTCCATGTAGTTGGGGTTCGAGATTGATTATTAATAGGTATTTTTTATTAAAGGTGGACTCGAGCCTTTCTTTGTTGCCTATGTACCCAATAGTTTGGTGCTCAAAGTCCGCGTAGTTCGGGGTTGGACAATGGTTATCCATAGGTATCTTTTTTAAAAGGTCAACTCGAGCCTTTCACAACTGTTTACGTACCGAATACTTTGTGATCAAAGTCCGCGTACTTCGGGTTAGGATTGATTATTCATAGGTAATTTTAATAAAGGTGGACTCAAATTTTTCTCGGCTACCTACGTACCAAATAAATTGTAATCAAAGTCGATGTAGTTGGGGTTCGAGATTGATTATTAATAGGTAATTTTTATGAAAGGTGGACTCGAGCCTTTCTTTGTTGCCTATGTACTCAATAGTTTGGTGCTCAAAGTCCGCGTAGTTCGAGGGTTGGACATTGGTTATCCATAAGTATCTTTTTTAAAAGGTCGACTCGAGCCTTTCACAACCGTGTACGTACCGAATACTTTGTGATCAAAGTCCGCGTGCTTCGGGTTAGGATTGATTATTCATAGGTAATTTTTAAAAAAGGTGGATTCAAATTTTTCTCGACTACCTACGTACCAAATAAATTGTAATCAAAGTCGGTGTAGTTGGGGTTCGAGATTGATTATTAATAGGTAATTTTTATGAAAGGTGGACTCGAGCCTTTCTTTGTTGCCTATGTACTCAATAGTTTGGTGCTCAAAGTCCGCGTAGTTCGGGGTTGGACATTGGTTATCCATAGGTATCTTTTTTAAAAGGTCGACTCGAGCCTTTCACAACTGTGTACGTACCGAATACTTTGTGATCAAAGTCCGCGTACTTCGAGTTAGGATTGATTATTCATAGGTAATTTTAAAAATGTGGACTCAAATTCTTTCTCGGCTACCTACGTACCCAATAATTTGTAATCAAAGTCCATGTAGTTGGGGTTCGAGATTGATTATTAATAGGTATTTTTTATTAAAGGTGGACTCGAGCCTTTCTTTGTTGCCCATGTACCTAATATTTTGGGCTCAAAGTCCGTGTAGTTCGGCGGGTTGGAGATTTGTTATCCATAGGTATGTTTTTCAACAAGTAGAGTCAAGCCTTTCACAACTGTGTACGTACCGAATACTATGTGATCAAAGTCCGCATAGTCCGGGTTGGAATTGATTATTCATAGGTAATTTTAAAAAAGGTAGACTCAAATTTTTCTCGGCTACCTACATACCAAATAAATTGTAATCAAAGTCGGTGTTGTTGGGGTTCGAGATTGATTATTAATAGGTATTTTTTATTAAAGGTGGACTCGAGCCTTTCTTTGTTGCCTATGTACCCAATAGTTTGGTGCTCAAAGTCCGCGTAGTTCGGGGTCGGACAATGGTTATCCATAGGTATCTTTTTTAAAAGGTCAACTCGAGCCTTTCACAATCGTGTACGTACCAAATACTTTGTGATCAAAGTCCGCGTACTTCGGGTTAGGATTGATTATTCATAGGTAATTTTAAAAAGGTGGACTCAAATTTTTCTCGGCTACCTACGTACCAAATAAATTGTAATCAAAGTCGGTGTAGTTGGGGTTCGAGATTGATTATTAATAGGTAATTTTTATGAAAGGTGGACTCGAGCCTTTCTTTGTTCCCTATGTACTCAATAGTTTGGTGCTCAAAGTCCGCGTAGTTCGAGGTCGGACATTGGTTATCCATAGGTATCTTTTTTAAAAGGTCGACTCGAGCCTTTCACAACTGTGTACGTACCGAATACTTTGTGATCAAAGTCCGCGTACTTCGGGTTAGGATTGATTATTCATAGGTAATTTTAAAAAATGTGGACTCAAATCTTTCTCGGCTACCTATGTACCAAATAATTTGTAATCAAAGTCCATGTAGTTGGGGTTCGAGAATGATTATTAATAGGTATTTTTTATTAAAGGCGGACTCGAGCCTTTCTTTGTTGCCTACGACCCAATAGTTTGGTGCTCAAAGTCCGCGTAGTTCGGGGTTGGACAATGGTTGTCCATAGGTATCTTTTTTAAAAGTTCAACTCGAGCCTTTCACAACTGTGTACGTACCGAATACTTTGTGATCAAAGTCCGCGTACTTCGGGTTAGGATTGATTATTCATAGGTAATTTTAATAAAGGGGGAGTCAAATTTTTATCGGCTACCTACGTACCAAATAAATTGTAATCAAAGTCGGTGTAGTTGGGGTTCGAGATTGATTATTAATAGGTAATTTTTATGAAAGGTGGACTCGAGCCTTTCTTTGTTGCCTATGTACTCAATAGTTTGGTGCTCAAAGTCCGCGTAGTTCGGGGTTGGACATTGGTTATCCATAGGTATCTTTTTTAAAAGGTCGACTCGAGCCTTTCACAATCGTGTACGTACCGAATACTTTGTGATCAAAGTACGCGTACTTCGGGTTAGGATTGATTATTCATAGGTAATTTTAAAAAATGTGGACTCAAATTTTTCTCGGCTACCTACGTACCCAATAATTTGTAATCAAAGTCCATGTAGTTGGGGTTCGAGATTGATTATTAATAGGTATTTTTTATTAAAGGCGGACTCGAGCCTTTCTTTGTTGCCTATGTACCTAATATTTTGGGCCAAAGTCCGTGTAGTTCGGCGGGTTGGAGATTTGTTATCCATAGGTATGTTTTTCAACAAGTAGAGTCAAGCCTTTCACAAATTTGTGTACGTACCGAATACTTTGTGATCAAAGTCCGCGTAGTTCGGGTTGGAATTGATTATTCATAGGTAATTTTAAAAAAGGTAGACTCAAATTTTTCTCGGCTACCTACATACCAAATAAATTGTAATCCAAGTCGGTGTTGTTGGGGTTCGAGATTGATTATTAATAGGTATTTTTTAGTAAAGGTGGACTCGAGCCTTTCATTGTTGCCTATGTACCCAATAGTTTGGTGCTCAAAGTCCGCGTAGTTCGGGGTCGGACAATGGTTATCCATAGGTATCTTTTTTAAAAGGTCAACTCGAGCCTTTCAAAACTGTGTACGTACCGAATACTTTGTGATCAAAGTCCGCGTACTTCGGGTTAGGATTGATTATTCATAGGTAATTTCAATAAAGGGGGACTCAAATTTTTCTCGGCTACCTACGTACCAAATAAATTGTAATCAAAGTCGGTGTAGTTGGGGTTCGAGACTGATTATTAATAGGTAATTTTTATGAAAGGTGGACTCGAGCCTTTCTTTGTTCCCTATGTACTCAATAGTTTGGTGCTCAAAGTCCGCGTAGTTCGAGGTCGGACATTGGTTATCCATAGGTATCTTTTTTAAAAGGTCGACTCGAGCCTTTCACAACTGTGTACGTACCGAATACTTTGTGATCAAAGTCCGCGTACTTCGGGTTAGGATTGATTATTCATAGGTAATTTTAAAAAATGTGGACTCAAATCTTTCTCGGCTACCTATGTACCAAATAATTTGTAATCAAAGTCCATGTAGTTGGGGTTCGAGAATGATTATTAATAGGTATTTTTTATTAAAGGCGGACTCGAGCCTTTCTTTGTTGCCTACGACCCAATAGTTTGGTGCTCAAAGTCCGCGTAGTTCGGGGTTGGACAATGGTTATCCATAGGTATCTTTTTTAAAAGTTCAACTCGAGCCTTTCACAATCGTGTACGTACCGAATACTTTGTGATCAAAGTCCGCATACTTCGGGTTAGGATTGATTATTCATAGGTAATTTTAATAAAGGGGGAGTCAAATTTTTATCGGCTACCTACGTACCAAATAAATTGTAATCAAAGTCGGTGTAGTTGGGGTTCGAGATTGATTATTAATAGGTAATTTTTATGAAAGGTGGACTCGAGCTTTTCTTTGTTGCCTATGTACTGAATAGTTTGGTGCTCAAAGTCCGCGTAGTTCGGGGTTGGACATTAGTTATCCATAGGTATCTTTTTTAAAAGGTCGACTCGAGCCTTTCACAACTGTGTACGTACCGAATACTTTGTGATGAAAGTCCGCGTACTTCGGGTTAGGATTGATTATTCATAGGTAATTGTAAAAAATGTGGACTCAAATCTTTCTCGGCTACCTATGTACCAAATAATTTGTAATCAAAGTCCATGTAGTTGGGGTTCGAGAATGATTATTAATAGGTATTTTTTATTAAAGGCGGACTCGAGCCTTTCTTTGTTGCCTACGACCCAATAGTTTGGTGCTCAAAGTCCGCGTAGTTCGGGGTTGGACAATGGTTGTCCATAGGTATCTTTTTAAAAGTTCAACTCGAGCCTTTCACAACTGTGTACGTACCGAATACTTTGTGATCAAAGTCCGCATACTTCGAGTTAGGATTGATTATTCATAGGTAATTTTAATAAAGGGGGAGTCAAATTTTTATCGGCTACCTACGTACCAAATAAATTGTAATCAAAGTCGGTGTAGTTGGGGTTCGAGATTGATTATTAATAGGTAATTTTTATGAAAGGTGGACTCGAGCCTTTCTTTGTTGCCTATGTACTCAATAGTTTGGTGCTCAAAGTCCGCGTAGTTCGGGGTTGGACATTGGTTATCCATAGGTATCTTTTTTAAAAGGTCGACTCGAGCCTTTCACAATCGTGTACGTACCGAATACTTTGTGATCAAAGTCTACTCGGGTTAGGATTGATTATTCATAGGTAATTTTAAAAAATGTGGACTCAAATCTTTCTCGGCTACCTACGTACCCAATAATTTGTAATCAAAGTCCATGTAGTTGGGGTTCGAGATTGATTATTAATAGGTATTTTTTATTAAAGGCGGACTCGAGCCTTTCTTTGTTGCCTATGTACCTAATATTTTGGGCCAAAGTCCGTGTAGTTCGGCGGGTTGGAGATTTGTTATCCATAGGTATGTTTTTCAACAAGTAGAGTCAAGCCTTTCACAACTGTGTACGTACCGAATACTTTGTGATCAAAGTCCGCGTAGTTCGGGTTGGAATTGATTATTCATAGGTAATTTTAAAAAAGGTAGACTCAAATTTTTCTCGGCTACCTACATACCAAATAAATTGTAATCCAAGTCGGTGTTGTTGGGGTTCGAGATTGATTATTAATAGGTATTTTTTATTAAAGGTGGACTCGAGCCTTTCTTTGTTGCCTATGTACCCAATAGTTTGGTGCTCAAAGTCCGCGTAGTTCGGGGTCGGACAATGGTTATCCATAGGTATCTTTTTTAAAAGGTCAACTCGAGCCTTTCACAACTGTGTACGTACCGAATACTTTGTGATCAAAGTCCGCGTACTTCGGGTTAGGATTGATTATTCATAGGTAATTTTAAAAAAGGGGGACTCAAATTTTTCTCGGCTACCTACGTACCAAATAAATTGTAATCAAAGTCGCCGTAGTTGGGGTTCGAGATTGATTATTAATAGGTAATTTTTATGAAAGGTGGACTCGAGACTTTCTTTGTTGCCTATGTACTCAATAGTTTGGTGCTCAAAGTCCGCGTAGTTCGGGGTTGGACATTGGTTATCCATAGGTATCTTTTTTAAAAGGTCGACTCGAGCCTTTCACAAGCGTGTACGTACCGAATACTTTGTGATCAAAGTCTACTCGGGTTAGGATTGATTATTCATAGGTAATTTTAAAAAAATGTGGACTCAAATCTTTCTCGGCTACCTACGTACCCAATAATTTGTAATCAAAGTCCATGTAGTTGGGGTTCGAGATTGATTATTAATAGGTATTTTTTATTAAAGGCGGACTCGAGCCTTTCTTTGTTGCCTATGTACCTAATATTTTGGGCCAAAGTCCATGTAGTTCGGCGGGTTGGAGATTTGTTATCCATAGGTATGTTTTTCAACAAGTAGAGTCAAGCCTTTCACAGCTGTGTACGTACCGAATACTTTGTGATCAAAGTCCGCGTAGTTCGGGTTGGAATTGATTATTCATAGGTAATTTTAAAAAAGGTAGACTCAAATTTTTCTCGGCTACCTACATACCAAATAAATTGTAATCCAAGTCGGTGTTGTTGGGGTTCGAGATTGATTATTAATAGGTATTTTTTATTAAAGGTGGACTCGAGCCTTTCTTTGTTGCCTATGTACCCAATAGTTTGGTGCTCAAAGTCCGCGTAGTTCGGGGTCGGACAATGGTTATCCATAGGTATCTTTTTTAAAAGGTCAACTCGAGCCTTTCACAACTGTGTACGTACCGAATACTATGTGATCAAAGTCCGCATAGTCCGGGTTGGAATTGATTATTCATAGGTAATTTTAAAAACGGTAGACTCAAATTTTTCTCGGCTACCTACATACCAAATAAATTGTAATCCAAGTCGGTGTAGTTGGGGTTCGAGATTGATTATTAATAGGTAATTTTTATGAAAGGTGGACTCGAGCCTTTCTTTGTTGCCTATGTACTCAATAGTTTGGTGCTCAAAGTCCGCGTAGTTCGGGGTTGGACATTGGTTATCCATAGGTATCTTTTTTTAAAAGGTCGACTCGAGCCTTTCACAATCGTGTACGTACCGAATACTTTGTGATCAAAGTCTACTCGGGTTAGGATTGATTATTCATAGGTAATTTTAAAAAATGTGGACTCAAATCTTTCTCGGCTACCTACGTACCCAATAATTTGTAATCAAAGTCCATGTAGTTGGGGTTCGAGATTGATTATTAATAGGTATTTTTTATTAAAGGCGGACTCGAGCCTTTCTTTGTTGCCTATGTACCTAATATTTTGGGCCAAAGTCCGTGTAGTTCGGCGGGTTGGAGATTTGTTATCCATAGGTATGTTTTTCAACAAGTAGAGTCAAGCCTTTCACAATTGTGTACGTACCGAATACTTTGTGATCAAAGTCCGCGTAGTTCGGGTTGGAATTGATTATTCATAGGTAATTTTAAAAAAGGTAGACTCAAATTTTTCTCGGCTACCTACATACCAAATAAATTGTAATCCAAGTCGGTGTTGTTGGGGTTCGAGATTGATTATTAATAGGTATTTTTTATTAAAGGTGGACTCGAGCCTTTCTTTGTTGCCTATGTACCCAATAGTTTGGTGCTCAAAGTCCGCGTAGTTCGGGGTCGGACAATGGTTATCCATAGGTATCTTTTTTAAAAGGTCAACTCGAGCCTTTCACAATCGTGTACGTACCGAATACTTTGTGATCAAAGTCCGCGTACTTCGGGTTAGGATTGATTATTCATAGGTAATTTTAAAAAAGGGGGACTCAAATTTTTCTCGGCTACCTACGTACCAAATAAATTGTAATCAAAGTCGCTGTAGTTGGGGTTCGAGATTGATTATTAATAGGTAATTTTTATGAAAGGTGGACTCGAGCCTTTCTTTGTTGCCTATGTACTCAATAGTTTGGTGCTCAAAGTCCGCGTAGTTCGGGGTTGGACATTGGTTATCCATAGGTATCTTTTTTAAAAGGTCGACTCGAGCCTTTCACAACTGTGTACGTACCGAATACTTTGTGATCAAAGTCCGCGTACTCGGGTTAGGATTGATTATTCATAGGTTATTGTAAAAAATGTGGACTCAAATCTTTCTCGGTTACCTATGTACCAAATAATTTGTAATCAAAGTCCATGTAGTTGGGGTTCGAGAATGATTATTAATAGGTATTTTTTATTAAAGGCGGACTCGAGCCTTTCTTTGTTGCCTACGACCCAATAGTTTGGTGCTCAAAGTCCGCGTAGTTCGGGGTTGGACAATGGTTATCCATATGTATCTTTTTTAAAAGTTCAACTCGAGCCTTTCACAACTGTGTACGTACCGAATACTTTGTGATCAAAGTCCGCATACTTCGGGTTAGGATTGATTATTCATAGGTAATTTTAAAAAGGGGGAGTCAAATTTTTCTCGGCTACCTACATACCAAATAAATTGTAATCCAAGTTGGTGTTGTTGGGGTTCGAGATTGATTATTAATAGGTATTTTTTATTAAAGGTGGACTCGAGCCTTTCTTTGTTGCCTATGTACCCAATAGTTTGGTGCTCAAAGTCCGCGTAGTTCGGGGTCGGACAATGGTTATCCATAGGTATCTTTTTTAAAAGGTCAACTCGAGCCTTTCACAATCGTGTACGTACCGAATACTTTGTGATCAAAGTCCGCGTACTTCGGGTTAGGATTGATTATTCATAGGTAATTTTAAAAAAGGGGGACTCAAATTTTTCTCGGCTACCTACGTACCAAATAAATTGTAATCAAAGTCGGTGTAGTTGGGGTTCGAGATTGATTATTAATAGGTAATTTTTATGAAAGGTGGACTCGAGCCTTTCTTTGTTGCCTATGTACTTAATAGTTTGGTGCTCAAAGTCCGCGTAGTTCGGGGTTGGACATTGGTTATCCATAGGTATCTTTTTTAAAAGGTCGACTCGAGCCTTTCACAACTGTGTACGTACCGAATACTTTGTGATCAAAGTCCGCGTACTCGGGTTAGGATTGATTATTCATAGGTAATTGTAAAAAATGTGGACTCAAATCTTTCTCGGCTACCTATGTACCCAATAATTTGTAATCAAAGTCCATGTAGTTGGGGTACGAGATTGATTATTAATAGGTATTTTTTATTAAAGGCGGACTCGAGCTTTTCTTTGTTGCCTATGTACCCAATAGTTTGGTGCTCAAAGTCCGCGTAGTTCGGGGTTGGACAATGGTTATCCATAGGTATCTTTTTTAAAAGGTCAACTCGAGCCTTTCACAACCGTGTACGAACCGAATACTTTGTGATGAAAGTCCGCGTACTTCGGGTTAGGATTGATTATTCATAGGTAATTTTAATAAAGGGGGACTCAAATTTTTCTCGGCTACCTACGTACCAAATAAATTGTAATCAAAGTCGGTGTAGTTGGGGTTCGAGATTGATTATTAATAGGTAATTTTTATGAAAGGTGGACTCGAGCCTTTCTTTGTTGCCTATGTACTCAATAGTTTGGTGCTCAAAGTCCGCGTAGTTCGAGGTTGGACATTGGTTATCCATAAGTATCTTTTTTAAAAGGTCGACTCGAGCCTTTCACAACTGTGTACGTACTGAATACATTGTGATCAAAGTCCGCGTACTCGGGTTAGGATTGATTATTCATAGGTAATTTTAAATAATGTGGACTCAAATCTTTCTCGGCTACCTACGTACCCAATAATTTGTAATCTGTAGTTGGGGTTCGAGATTGATTATTAATAGGTATTTTTTATTAAAGGCGGACTCGAGCCTTTCTTTGTTGCCTATGTACCCAATAGTTTGGTGCTCAAAGTCCGCGTAGTTCGGGGTTGGACAATGGTTATCCATAGGTATATTTTTTAAAAGGTCAACTTGAGCCTTTCAGAACTGTGCACGTACCAAATACTTTGTGATCAAAGTCCGCGTGCTTCGGGTTAGGATTGATTATTCATAGGTAATTTTTAAAAAGGTGGATTCAAATTTTTCACGGCTACCTACGTACCAAATAAATTGTAATCAAAGTCGGTGTAGTTGGGGTTCGAGATTGATTATTAATAGGTAATTTTTATGAAAGGTGGACTCGAGCCTTTCTTTGTTGCCTATGTACTCAATAGTTTGGTGCTCAAAGTCCGCGTAGTTCGGGGTTGGACATTGGTTATCCATAGGTATCTTTTTTAAAAGGTCGACTCGAGCCTTTCACAACCGTGTACGTACCGAATACTTTGTGATCAAAGTCTACTCGGGTTAGGATTGATTATTCATAGGTAATTTTAAAAAATGTGGACTCAAATCTTTCTCGGCTACCTACGTACCCAATAATTTGTAATCAAAGTCCATGTAGTTGGGGTTCGAGATTGATTATTAATAGGTATTTTTTATTAAAGGCGGACTCGAGCCTTTATTTGTTGCCCATGTACCTAATATTTTGGGCCAAAGTCCGTGTAGTTCGGCGGGTTGGAGATTTGTTATCCATAGGTATGTTTTTCAACAAGTAGAGTCAAGCCTTTCACAATGTGTACGTACCGAATACTTTGTGATCAAAGTCCGCGTAGTTCGGGTTGGAATTGATTATTCATAGGTAATTTTAAAAAAGGTAGACTCAAATTTTTCTCGGCTACCTACATACCAAATAAATTGTAATCCAAGTCGGTGTTGTTGGGGTTCGAGATTGATTATTAATAGGTATTTTTTATTAAAGGTGGACTCGAGCCTTTCTTTGTTGCCTATGTACCCAATAGTTTGGTGCTCAAAGTCCGCGTAGTTCGGGGTTGGAAAATGGTTATCCATAGGTATCTTTTTTAAAAGGTCAACTCGAGCCTTTCACAACTGTGTACGTACCGAATACTTTGTGATCAAAGTCCGCGTACTTCGGGTTAGGATTGATTATTCATAGGTAATTTTAAAAAAGGGGGACTCAAATTTTTCTCGGCTACCTACGTACCAAATAAATTGTAATCAAAGTCGGTGTAGTTGGGGTTCGAGATTGATTATTAATAGGTAATTTTTATGAAAGGTGGACTCGAGCCTTTCTTTGTTGCCTATGTACTTAATAGTTTGGTGCTCAAAGTCCGCGTAGTTCGGGGGTTGGACATTGGTTATCCATAGGTATCTTTTTTAAAAGGTCGACTCGAGCCTTTCACAACTGTGTACGTACCGAATACTTTGTTATCAAAGTCCGCGTACTCGGGTTAGGATTGATTATTCATAGGTAATTGTAAAAAATGTGGACTCAAATCTTTCTCGGGCTACCTATGTACCCAATAATTTGTAATCAAAGTCCATGTAGTTGGGGTTCGAGATTGATTATTATTAGGTATTTTTTATTAAAGGCGGACTCGAGCTTTTCTTTGTTGCCTATGTACCCAATAGTTTGGTGCTCAAAGTCCGCGTAGTTCGGGGTTGGACAATGGTTATCCATAGGTATCTTTTTTAAAAGGTCAACTCGAGCCTTTCACAACCGTGTACGAACCGAATACTTTGTGATCAAAGTCCGCGTACTTCGGGTTAGGATTGATTATTCATAGGTAATTTTAATAAAGGGGGACTCAAATTTTTCTCGGCTACCTACGTACCAAATAAATTGTAATCAAAGTCGGTGTAATTGGGGTTCGAGATTGATTATTAATAGGTAATTTTTATGAAAGGTGGACTCGAGCCTTTCTTTGTTGCCTATGTACTCAATAGTTTGGTGCTCAAAGTCCGCGTAGTTCGAGGTTGGACATTGGTTATCCATAAGTATCTTTTTTAAAAGGTCGACTCGAGCCTTTCACAACTGTGTACGTACTGAATACATTGTGATCAAAGTCCGCGTACTCGGGTTAGGATTGATTATTCATAGGTAATTTTAAAAAATGTGGACTCAAATCTTTCTCGGCTACCTACGTACCCAATAATTTGTAGTTGGGGTTCGAGATTGATTATTAATAGGTATTTTTTATAAAAGGTGGACTCGAGCCTTTCTTTGTTGCCTATGTACTCAATAGTTTGGTGCTCAAAGTCCGCGTAGTTCGAGGTTGGACATTGGTTATCCATAAGTATCTTTTTTAAAAGGTCGACTCGAGCCTTTCACAACTGTGTACGTACCGAATACATTGTGATCAAAGTCCGCGTACTCGGGTTCGGATTGATTATTCATAGGTAATTTTAAAAAATGTGGACTCAAATCTTTCTCGGCTACCTACGTACCCAATAATTTGTAATCAAAGTCCTGTAGTTGGGGTTCGAGATTGATTATTAATAGGTATTTTTTATTAAAGGCGGACTCGAGCCTTTCTTTGTTGCCTATGTACCCAATAGTTTGGTGCTCAAAGTCCGCGTAGTTCGGGGTTGGACAATGGTTATCCATAGGTATATTTTTTAAAAGGTCAACTTGAGCCTTTCGGAATCGTGCACGTACCGAATACTTTGTGATCAAAGTCCGCGTGCTTCGGGTTAGGATTGATTATTCATAGGTAATTTTTAAAAAGGTGGATTCAAATTTTTCACGGCTACCTACGTACCAAATAAATTGTAATCAAAGTCGGTGTAGTTGGGGTTCGAGATTGATTATTAATAGGTAATTTTTATGAAAGGTGGACTCGAGCCTTTCTTTGTTGCCTATGTACTCAATAGTTTGGTGCTCAAAGTCCGCGTAGTTCGGGGTTGGACATTGGTTATCCATAGGTATCTTTTTTAAAAGGTCGACTCGAGCCTTTCACAACTTTGTACGTACCGAATACTTTGTGATCAAAGTCTACTCGGGTTAGGATTGATTATTCATAGGTAATTTTAAAAAATGTGGACTCAAATCTTTCTCGGCTACCTACGTACCCAATAATTTGTAATAAAAGTCCATGTAGTTGGGGTTCGAGATTGATTATTAATAGGTATTTTTTATTAAAGGCGGACTCGAGCCGTTCTTTGTTGCCCATGTACCTAATATTTTGGGCCAAAGTCCGTGTAGTTCGGCGGGTTGGAGATTTGATATCCATAGGTATGTTTTTCAACAAGTAGAGTCAAGCCTTTCACAATTGTGTACGTACCGAATACTTTGTGATCAAAGTCCGCGTAGTTCGGGTTGGAATTGATTATTCATAGGTAATTTTAAAAAAGGTAGACTGAAATTTTTCTCGGCTACCTACATACCAAATAAATTGTAATCCAAGTCGGTGTTGTTGGGGTTCGAGATTGATTATTAATAGGTATTTTTTATTAAAGGTGGACTCGAGCCTTTCTTTGTTGCCTATGTACCCAATAGTTTGGTGCTCAAAGTCCGCGTAGTTCGGGGTTGGAAAATGGTTATCCATAGGTATCTTTTTTAAAAGGTCAACTCGAGCCTTTCACAACTGTGTACGTACCGAATACTTTGTGATCAAAGTCCGCGTACTTCGGGTTAGGATTGATTATTCATAGGTAATTTTAAAAAAGGGGGACTCAAATTTTTCTCGGCTACCTACGTACCAAATAAATTGTAATCAAAGTCAGTGTAGTTGGGGTTCGAGATTGATTATTAATAGGTAATTTTTATGAAAGGTGGACTCGAGCCTTTCTTTGTTGCCTATGTACTCAATAGTTTGGTGCTCAAAGTCCGCGTAGTTCGGGGTTGGACATTGGTTATCCATAGGTATCTTTTTTAAAAGGTCGACTCGAGCCTTTCACAACCGTGTACGTACCGAATACTTTGTGATCAAAGTCTACTCGGGTTAGGATTGATTATTCATAGGTAATTTTAAAAAATGTGGACTCAAATCTTTCTCGGCTACCTACGTACCCAATAATTTGTAATCAAAGTCCATGTAGTTGGGGTTCGAGATTGATTATTAATAGGTATTTTTTATTAAAGGCGGACTCGAGCCTTTCTTTGTTGCCCATGTACCTAATATTTTGGGCCAAAGTCCGTGTAGTTCGGCGGGTTGGAGATTTGTTATCCATAGGTATGTTTTTCAACAAGTAGAGTCAAGCCTTTCACGGCATGTGTACGTACCGAATACTTTGTGATCAAAGTCCGCGTAGTTCGGGTTGGAATTGATTATTCATAGGTAATTTTAAAAATGGTAGACTCAAATTTTTCTCGGCTACCTACATACCAAATAAATTGTAATCCAAGTCGGTGTTGTTGGGGTTCCAGATTGATTATTAATAGGTATTTTTTATTAAAGGTGGACTCGAGCCTTTCTTTGTTGCCTATGTACCCAATAGTTTGGTGCTCAAAGTCCGCATAGTTCGGGGTTGGAAAATGGTTATCCATAGGTATCTTTTTTAAAAGGTCAACTCGAGCCTTTCACAACTGTGTACGTACCGAATACTTTGTGATCAAAGTCCGCGTACTTCGGGTTAGGATTGATTATTCATAGGTAATTTTAAAAAACGGGGACTCAAATTTTTCTCGGCTACCTACGTACCAAATAAATTGTAATCAAAGTCGGTGTAGTTGGGGTTCGAGATTGATTATTAATAGGTAATTTTTATGAAAGGTGGACTCGAGCCTTTCTTTGTTGCCTATGTACTTAATAGTTTGGTGCTCAAAGTCCACGTAGTTCGGGGTTGGACATTGGTTATCCATAGGTATCTTTTTTAAAAGGTCGACTCGAGCCTTTCACAACTGTGTACGTACCGAATACTTTGTGATCAAAGTCCGCGTACTGGAGTTAGGATTGATTATTCATAGGTAATTGTAAAAAATGTGGACTCAAATCTTTCTCGGCTACCTATGTACCCAATAATTTGTAATCAAAGTCCATGTAGTTGGGGTTCGAGATTGATTATTAATAGGTATTTTTTATTAAAGGCGGACTCGAGCCTTTCTTTGTTGCCTATGTACCCAATAGTTTGGTGCTCAAAGTCCGCGTAGTTCGGGGTTGGACAATGGTTATCCATAGGTATCTTTTTTAAAAGGTCAACTCGAGCCTTTCTCAATTGTGTACGAACTGAATACTTTGTGATCAAAGTCCGCGTACTTCGGATTACGATTGATTATTCATAGGTAATTTTAATAAAGGGGGACTCAAATTTTTCTCGGCTACCTACGTACCAAATAAATTGTAATCAAAGTCGGTGTAGTTGGGGTTCGAGATTGATTATTAATAGGTAATTTTTATGAAAGGTGGACTCGAGCCTTTCTTTGTTGCCTATGTACTCAATAGTTTGGTGCTCAAAGTCCGCGTAGTTGGAGGTTGGACATTGGTTATCCATAAGTATCTTTTTTAAAAGGTCGACTCGAGCCTTTCACAACTGTGTACGTACTGAATACATTGTGATCAAAGTCCGCGTACTCGGGTTAGGATTGATTATTCATAGGTAATTTTAAAAAATGTGGACTCAAATCTTTCTCGGCTACCTACGTACCCAATAATTTGTAGTTGGGGTTTGGAGATTGATTATTAATAGGTATTTTTTATTAAAGGCGGACTCGAGCCTTTCTTTCTTGTCTATGTACCCAATATTTTGGGCTCAAAGTGCGCGTAGGTCGGGGTTGGACATTTGTTATCCATAGGTATCTTTTTTAAAAGGTCGACTTGAGCCTTTCACAACATTGTACATACCGAATACTTTGTGATCAAAGTCCGCGTACTTCGGGTTGGGATGTATTATTCATAGGTAATTTTAAAAAATGTGCACTCAAATATTTCTCGGCTACCTACGTACCCAATAATTTGTAATTAAAATCCGTTTAGTTGGGGTTCGAGATTGATTATTAATAGGTATTTTTTATTAAAAGCGGACTCGAGCCATTCTCGGCTTCCTACATACCCAATACTTTGGGATCAAACTCCTCATATTTTGGGGTTGGAGATTGATTATCCATAGGTATCTTTTTCAACAAGTAAAGTCAAGCCTTTCACGGTGCCTGTGTACGTACCGAATACTTTGTGATCAAAGTCCGCGTAGTTCGGGTTGGGATTGATTATTCATAGGTCATTTTTAAAAAGGTGGACTCAAATTTCTCTCGGCTACCTACGTACCAAATAAATTGTAATCAAAGTCGGTGTTGTTGGGGTTCGAGATTGATTATTAATTGGTATTTTTTATTAAAGGCGGACTCGAGCCTTTCTTTCTTGTCTATGTACCCAATATTTTGGGCTCAAAGTGCGCGTAGGTTGGGGTTGGACATTTGTTATCCATAAGTATCTTTTTTAAAAGGTTGACTCGAGCCTTTCACGACTGTGTATGTACCGAATACTTTGTGATCAAAGTCCGCGTACTTCGGTTGGGATTGTTATTCATAGGTAATTTTTAAAAAGGTGGACTCAAATCTTTCTCGGCTACCTACATACCCAATAATTTGTAATCAATGTCCGTTTAGTTGGGGTTCGAGATTGATTATTAATAGGTATTTTTTATTAAAAGCGGACTCGAGCCTTTCTTTCTTGTCTATGTACCCAATATTTTGCGCTCAAAGTCCGCGTAGTTCGGGGTCGGACATAGGTTATCCATAGGTATCTTTTTTAAAAGGTCGACTTGAGCCTTTCACAACATTGTACATACCGAATACTTTGTGGTCAAAGTCCGCATACTTCGGGTTGGGATGTATTATTCATAGGTAATTTTAAAAAATGTGCACTCAAATCTTTCTCGGCTACCTACGTACCCAATAATTTGTAATTAAAATCCATTTAGTTGGGGTTCGAGATTGATTATTAATAGGTATTTTTTATTAAAAGCGGACTCGAGCCATTCTCGGCTTCCTACATACCCAATACTTTGGGATCAAACTCCTCATATTTTGGGGTTGGAGATTGATTATCCATAGGTATCTTTTTCAACAAGTAAAGTCAAGCCTTTCACAGTGTGTACGTACCGAATACTTTGTGATCAAAGTCCGCGTAGTTCGGGTTGGGATTGATTATTCATAGGTAATTTTTAAAAAGGTGGACTCAAATTTCTCTCGGCTACCTACGTACCAAATAAATTGTAATCAAAGTAAGTGTTGTTGGGTTTGGAGATTGATTATTAATAGGTATTTTTTATTAAATGCGGACTCGAGCCTTTCTTTCTTGTCTATGTACCCAATATTTTGGGCTCAAAGTGCGCGTAGGTCGGGGTTGGACATTTGTTATCCATAGGTATCTTTTTTTAAAAGGTCGACTTGAGCCTTTCACAACATTGTACATACCGAATACTTTGTGATCAAAGTCCGCGTACTTCGGGTTGGGATGTATTATTCATAGGTAATTTTAAAAAATGTGCACTCAAATATTTCTCGGCTACCTACGTACCCAATAATTTGTAATTAAAATCCGTTTAGTTGGGGTTCGAGATTGATTATTAATAGGTATTTTTTATTAAAAGCGGACTCGAGCCATTCTCGGCTTCCTACATACCCAATACTTTGGGATCAAACTCCTCATATTTTGGGGTTGGAGATTGATTATCCATAGGTATCTTTTTCAACAAGTAAAGTCAAGCCTTTCACAGCTGTGTACGTACCGAATACTTTGTGATCAAAGTCCGCGTAGTTCGGGTTGGGATTGATTATTCATAGGTCATTTTTAAAAAGGTGGACTCAAATTTCTCTCGGCTACCTACGTACCAAATAAATTGTAATCAAAGTCGGTGTTGTTGGGGTTCGAGATTGATTATTAATTGGTATTTTTTATTAAAGGCGGACTCGAGCCTTTCTTTCTTGTCTATGTACCCAATATTTTGGGCTCAAAGTGCGCGTAGGTTGGGGTTGGACATTTGTTATCCATAAGTATCTTTTTTAAAAGGTTGACTCGAGCCTTTCACGACTGTGTATGTACCGAATACTTTGTGATCAAAGTCCGCGTACTTCGGTTGGGATTGTTATTCATAGGTAATTTTTAAAAAGGTGGACTCAAATCTTTCTCGGCTACCTACATACCCAATAATTTGTAATCAATGTCCGTTTAGTTGGGGTTCGAGATTGATTATTAATAGGTATTTTTTATTAAAAGCGGACTCGAGCCTTTCTTTCTTGTCTATGTACCCAATATTTTGCGCTCAAAGTCCGCGTAGTTCGGGGTCGGACATAGGTTATCCATAGGTATCTTTTTTAAAAGGTCGACTTGAGCCTTTCACAACATTGTACATACCGAATACTTTGTGGTCAAAGTCCGCATACTTCGGGTTGGGATGTATTATTCATAGGTAATTTTAAAAAATGTGCACTCAAATCTTTCTCGGCTACCTACGTACCCAATAATTTGTAATTAAAATCCATTTAGTTCGGGTTCGAGATTGATTATTAATAGGTATTTTTTATTAAAAGCGGACTCGAGCCATTCTCGGCTTCCTACATACCCAATACTTTGGGATCAAACTCCTCATATTTTGGGGTTGGAGATTGATTATCCATAGGTATCTTTTTCAACAAGTAAAGTCAAGCCTTTCACAAGTTGTGTACGTACCGAATACTTTGTGATCAAAGTCCGCGTAGTTCGGGTTGGGATTGATTATTCATAGGTAATTTTTAAAAAGGTGGACTCAAATTTCTCTCGGCTACCTACGTACCAAATAAATTGTAATCAAAGTAAGTGTTGTTGGGTTTGGAGATTGATTATTAATAGGTATTTTTTATTAAAGGCGGACTCGAGCCTTTCTTTCTTGTCTATGTACCCAATATTTTGGGCTCAAAGTGCGCGTAGGTCGGGGTTGGACATTTGTTATCCATAGGTATCTTTTTTAAAAGGTCGACTTGAGCCTTTCACAACATTGTACATACCGAATACTTTGTGATCAAAGTCCGCGTACTTCGGGTTGGGATGTATTATTCATAGGTAATTTTAAAAAATGTGCACTCAAATATTTCTCGGCTACCTACGTACCCAATAATTTGTAATTAAAATCCGTTTAGTTGGGGTTCGAGATTGATTATTAATAGGTATTTTTTATTAAAAGCGGACTCGAGCCATTCTCGGCTTCCTACATACCCAATACTTTGGGATCAAACTCCTCATATTTTGGGGTTGGAGATTGATTATCCATAGGTATCTTTTTCAACAAGTAAAGTCAAGCCTTTCACAATTGTGTACGTACCGAATACTTTGTGATCAAAGTCCGCGTAGTTCGGGTTGGGATTGATTATTCATAGGTCATTTTTAAAAAGGTGGACTCAAATTTCTCTCGGCTACCTACGTACCAAATAAATTGTAATCAAAGTCGGTGTTGTTGGGGTTCGAGATTGATTATTAATTGGTATTTTTTATTAAAGGCGGACTCGAGCCTTTCTTTCTTGTCTATGTACCCAATATTTTGGGCTCAAAGTGCGCGTAGGTTAGGGTTGGACATTTTTTATCCATAAGTATCTTTTTTAAAAGGTTGACTCGAGCCTTTCACGACTGTGTATGTACCGAATACTTTGTGATCAAAGTCCGCGTACTTCGGTTGGGATTGTTATTCATAGGTAATTTTTAAAAAGGTGGACTCAAATCTTTCTCGGCTACCTACATACCCAATAATTTGTAATCAATGTCCGTTTAGTTGGGGTTCGAGATTGATTATTAATAGGTATTTTTTATTAAAAGCGGACTCGAGCCTTTCTTTCTTGTCTATGTACCCAATATTTTGCGCTCAAAGTCCGCGTAGTTCGGGGTCGGACATAGGTTATCCATAGGTATCTTTTTTTAAAAGGTCGACTTGAGCCTTTCACAACATTGTACATACCGAATACTTTGTGGTCAAAGTCCGCGTACTTCGGGTTGGGATGTATTATTCATAGGTAATTTTAAAAAATGTGCACTCAAATCTTTCTCGGCTACCTACGTACCCAATAATTTGTAATTAAAATCCATTTAGTTGGGGTTCGAGATTGATTATTAATAGGTATTTTTTATTAAAAGCGGACTCGAGCCATTCTCGGCTTCCTACATACCCAATACTTTGGGATCAAACTCCTCATATTTTGGGGTTGGAGATTGATTATCCATAGGTATCTTTTTCAACAAGTAAAGTCAAGCCTTTCACAGTTGTGTGTACGTACCGAATACTTTGTGATCAAAGTCCGCGTAGTTCGGGTTGGGATTGATTATTCATAGGTCATTTTTAAAAAGGTGGACTCAAATTTCTCTCGGCTACCTACGTACCAAATAAATTGTAATCAAAGTCAGTGTTGTTGGGTTTGGAGATTGATTATTAATAGGTATTTTTTATTAAAGGCGGACTCGAGCCTTTCTTTCTTGTCTACGTACCCAATATTTTGGGCTCAAAGTACGCGTAGGTTGGGGTTGGACATTTGTTATCCATAGGTATCTTTTTTAAAAGGTCGACTTGAGCCTTTCACAACATTGTACATACCGAATACTTTGTGATCAAAGTCCGCGTACTTCGGGTTGGGATGTATTATTCATAGGTAATTTTTAAAAATGTGCACTCAAATTTCTCTCGGCTACCTACGTACCAAATAATTTGTAATCAATGTCGGTGTTGTTGGGGTTCGAGATTGATTATTAATAGGTATTTTTTATTAAAAGCGGACTCGAGCCTTTCTTTTTTGTCTACGTACCCAATATTTTGGGCTCAAACTCCTCCTAGGTTTCGGGGTTGGAGATTGGTTATCCATAGGTATCTTTTTCAAAAAGTCGACTCGAGCCTTTCACAACCGTGTACGTACCGAATCCTTTGTGATCAAAGTCCGCGTAGTTCGGGTTGGGATTGATTATTCATAGGTCATTTTAAAAAAGGTGCACTCAAATCTTTCTTGGCTACCTACGTACCCAATAATTTGTAATCAAAGTCCGTGTAGTTGGGGTTCGAGATTGATTATTAATTGGTATTTTTTATTAAAAGCGGACTCGAGCCATTCTCGGCTTCCTACATACCCAATACTTTGGGATCAAAGTCCTCGTATTTTGGGGTTGGAGATTGATTATCCATAAGTATCTTTTTCAACAAGTAAAGTCAAGCCTTTCACGAGTGTGTACGTGCCGAATACTTTGTGATCAAAGTCCGCGTAGTTCGGGTTGGGATTGATTATTCATAGGTAATTTTTAAAAAGGTGGACTCAAATTTTTCTCGGCTACCTACGTACCAAATAAATTGTAATCAATGTCGGTGTTGTTGGGGTTCGAGATTGATTATTAATAGGTATTTTTTATTAAAGGCGGACTCGAGCCTTTCTTTCTTGTCTATGTACCCAATATTTTGGGCTCAAAGTGCGCGTAGGTTGGGGTTGGACATTTGTTATCCATAGGTATCTTTTTTAAAAGGTCGACTCGAGCCTTTCACAACTTGTATGTACCGAATACTTTGTGATCAAAGTCCGCGTACTTCGGGTTGGGATTGATTATTCATAGGTAATTTTTAAAAAGGTGGACTCAAATCTTTCTCGGCTACCTACGTACCCAATAATTTGTAATCAATGTCCGTTTAGTTGGGGTTCGAGATTGATTATTAATAGGTATTTTTTATTAAAAGCAGACTCGAGCCATTCTCGGCTTCCTACATACCCAATACTTTGGGATCAAAGTCCTCGTATTTTGGGGTTGGAGATTGATTATCCATAGGTATCTTTTTCAACAAGTAAAGTCAAGCCTTTCACAGCTGTGTACGTACCGAATAATTTGTGATCAAAGTCCGCGTAGTTCGGGTTGGGATTGATTATTCATAGGTAATTTTTAAAAAGGTGGACTCAAATTTTTCTCGGCTACATACGTACCAATTAAATTGTAATCAAAGTCGGTGTTGTTGGGGTTGGAGATTGATTATTAATAGGTATTTTTTATTAAAGGCGGACTCGAGCCTTTCTTTCTTGTCTATGTACCCAATATTTTGGGCTCAAAGTGCGTGTAGGTTGGGGTTGGACATTTGTTATCCATAGGTATCTTTTTTTAAAAGGTCGACTTGAGCCTTTCACAACATTGTACGTACCGAATACTTTGTGATCAAAGTCCGCGTACTTCGGGTTGGGATTGATTATTCATAGGTAATTTTTAAAAAGGTGGACTCAAATCTTTCTCGGCTACCTACGTACCCAATAATTTGTAATCAAAATCCGTGTAGTTGGGGTTCGAGATTGATTATTAATAGGTATTTTTTATTAAAAGCGGACTCGAGCCATTCTCGGCTTCCTACATACCCAATACTTTGGGATCAAAGTCCTCGTATTTTGGGGTTGGACATTGATTATCCATAGGTATCTTTTTCAACAAGTAAAGTCAAGCCTTTCACAGTTTGTGTACGTACCGAATACTTTGTGATCAAAGTTCGCGTAGTTCGGGTTGGGATTGATTATTCATAGGTAATTTTTAAAAAGGTGGACTCAAATTTTTCTCGGCTACCTACGTACCAAATAAATTGTAATCAATGTCGGTGTTGTTGGGGTTGGAGATTGATTATTAATAGGTATTTTTTATTAAAGGCGGACTCGAGCCTTTCTTTCTTGTCTTTGTACCCAATATTTTGGGCTCAAAGTGCGCGTAGGTTGGGGTTGGACATTTGTTATCCATAGGTATCTTTTTTAAAAGGTCGACTCGAGCCTTTCACAACTGTGTATGTACCGAATACTTTGTGATCAAAGTCCGCGTACTTCGGGTTGGGATTGATTATTCATAGGTAATTTTTAAAAAGGTGGACTCA
The DNA here is from genome assembly GCA_030674075.2 of Linum usitatissimum. Taxonomy (NCBI): domain Eukaryota; kingdom Viridiplantae; phylum Streptophyta; class Magnoliopsida; order Malpighiales; family Linaceae; genus Linum; species Linum usitatissimum. Next base: position 22,882 of record JAUJYP020000654.1, read on the forward strand.
AATCTTTCTCGGCTACCTACGTACCCAATAATTTGTAATCAATGTCCGTTTAGTTGGGGTTCGAGATTGATTATTAAAGGTATTTTTTATTAAAAGCGGACTCGAGCCATTGTCGGCTTCCTACATACCCAATACTTTGGGATCAAAGTCCTCGTATTTTGGGGTTGGAGATTGATTATCCATAGGTATCTTTTTCAACAAGTAAAGTCAAGCCTTTCACAGCTGTGTACGTACCGAATACTTTGTGATCAAAGTCCGCGTAGTTCGGGTTGGGATTGATTATTCATAGGTCATTTTTAAAAAGGTGGACTCAAATTTTCTCGGCTACCTACGTACCAAATAAATTGTAATCAAAGTCGGTGTTGTTGGGGTTGGAGATTGATTATTAATAGGTATTTTTTATTAAAGGCGGACTCGAGCCTTTCTTTCTTGTCTATGTACCCAATATTTTGGGCTCAAAGTGCGCGTAGGTTGGGGTTGGACATTTGTTATCCATAGGTATCTTTTTTAAAAGGTCGACTCGAGCCTTTCACAACGTGTATGTACCGAATACTTTGTGATCAAAGTCCGCGTACTTCGGGTTGGGATTGATTATTCATAGGTAATTTTTAAAAAGGTGGACTCAAATCTTTCTCGGCTACCTACGTACCCAATAATTTGTAATTAATGTCCGTTTAGTTGGGGTTCGAGATTGATTATTAATAGGTATTTTTTATTAAAAGCGGACTCGAGCCATTCTCGGCTTCCTACATACCCAATACGTTGGGATCAAAGTCCTCGTATTTTGGGGTTGGAGATTGATTATCCATAGGTATCTTTTTCAAAAAGTAAAGTCAAGCCTTTCACGGTGTGTACGTACCGAATACTTTGTGATCAAAGTCCGCGTAGTTCGGGTTGGGATTGATTATTCATAGGTAATTTTTAAAAAGGTGGACTCAAATTTTTCTCGGCTACCTACGTACCAATTAAATTGTAATCAAAGTCGGTGTTGTTGGGGTTGGAGATTGATTATTAATAGGTATTTTTTATTAAAGGCGGACTCGAGCCTTTCTTTCTTGTCTATGTACCCAATATTTTGGGCTCAAAGTGCGTGTAGGTTGGGGTTGGACATTTGTTATCCATAGGTATCTTTTTTAAAAGGTCGACTTGAGCCTTTCACAACATTGTACATGTACCGAATAATTTGTGATCAAAGTCCGCGTAGTTCGGGTTGGGATTGATTATTCATAGGTAATTTTAAAAAATGTGCACTCAAATCTTTCTCGGCTACCTACGTACCCAATAATTTGTAATTAAAATCCATGTAGTTGGGGTTCGAGATTGATTATTAATAGGTATTTTTTATTAAAAGCGGACTCGAGCCATTCTCGGCTTCCTACATACCCAATACTTTGGGATCAAACTCCTCGTATTTTGGGGTTGGACATTGATTATCCATAGGTATCTTTTTCAACAAGTAAAGTCAAGCCTTTCACGGTTGTGTACGTACCGAATACTTTGTGATCAAAGTTCGCGTAGTTCGGGTTGGGATTGATTATTCATAGGTAATTTTTAAAAAGGTGGACTCAAATTTCTCTCGGCTACCTACGTACCAAATAAATTGTAATCAAAGTCGGTGTTGTTGGGGTTGGAGATTGATTATTAATAGGTATTTTTTATTAAAGGCGGACTCGAGCCTTTCTTTCTTGTCTTTGTACCCAATATTTTGGGCTCAAAGTGCGCGTAGGTTGGGGTTGGACATTTGTTATCCATAGGTATCTTTTTTAAAAGGTCGACTCGAGCCTTTCACAGCATTGTATGTACCGAATACTTTGTGATCAAAGTCCGCGTACTTCGGGTTGGGATTGATTATTCATAGGTAATTTTTAAAAAGGTGGACTCAAATCTTTCTCGGCTACCTACGTACCCAATAATTTGTAATCAATGTCCGTTTAGTTGGGGTTCGAGATTGATTATTAAAGGTATTTTTTATTAAAAGCGGACTCGAGCCATTGTCGGCTTCCTACATACCCAATACTTTGGGATCAAAGTCCTCGTATTTTGGGGTTGGAGATTGATTATCCATAGGTATCTTTTTCAACAAGTAAAGTCAAGCCTTTCACGGTTGTGTACGTACCGAATACTTTGTGATCAAAGTCCGCGTAGTTCGGGTTGGGATTGATTATTCATAGGTAATTTTTAAAAAGGTGGACTCAAAATTTTCTCGGCTACCTACGTACCAAATAAATTATAATCAAAGTCGGTGTTGTTGGGGTTGGAGATTGATTACTAATAGGTATTTTTTATTAAAGGCGGACTCGAGCCTTTCTTTCTTGTCTATGTACCCAATATTTTGGGCTCAAAGTGCGCGTAGGTTGGGGTTGGACATTTGTTATCCATAGGTATCTTTTTTAAAAGGTCGACTCGAGCCTTTCACAATCGTGTATGTACCGAATACTTTGTGATCAAAGTCCGCGTACTTCGGGTTGGGATTGATTATTCATAGGTAATTTTTAAAAAGGTGGACTCAAATCTTTCTCGGCTACCTACGTACCCAATAATTTGTAATTAATGTCCGTTTAGTTGGGGTTCGAGATTGATTATTAATAGGTATTTTTTATTAAAAGCGGACTCGAGCCATTCTCGGCTTCCTACATACCCAATACGTTGGGATCAAAGTCCTCGTATTTTGGGGTTGGAGATTGATTATCCATAGGTATCTTTTTCAACAAGTAAAGTCAAGCCTTTCACGGGTATGTGTACGTACCGAATAATTTGTGATCAAAGTCCGCGTAGTTCGGGTTGGGATTGATTATTCATAGGTAATTTTTAAAAAGGTGGACTCAAATTTTTCTCGGCTACATACGTACCAATTAAATTGTAATCAAAGTCGGTGTTGTTGGGGTTGGAGATTGATTATTAATAGGTATTTTTTATTAAAGGCGGACTCGAGCCTTTCTTTCTTGTCTATGTACCCAATATTTTGGGCTCAAAGTGCGTGTAGGTTGGGGTTGGACATTTGTTATCCATAGGTATCTTTTTTAAAAGGTCGACTCTAGCCTTTCACAAGCGTGTATGTACCGAATACTTTGTGATCAAAGTCCGCGTACTTCGGGTTGGGATTGATTATTCATAGGTAATTTTTAAAAAGGTGGACTCAAATCTTTCTCGGCTACCTACGTACCCAATAATTTGTAATCAAAGTCCGTGTAGTTGGGGTTCGAGATTGATTATTAATAGGTATTTTTTATTAAAAGCGGGCTCGAGCCATTCTCGGCTTCCTACATACCCAATACTTTGGGATCAAAGTCCTCGTATTTTGGGGTTGGACATTGATTATCCATACGTATCTTTTTCAACAAGTAAAGTCAAGCCTTTCACAGCTGTGTACGTACCGAATACTTTGTGATCAAAGTCCGCGTAGTTCGGGTTGGGATTGATTATTCATAGGTAATTTTTAAAAAGGTGGACTCAAATTTTTCTCGGCTACATACGTACCAAATAAATTGTAATCAATGTCGGTGTTGTTGGGGTTGGAGATTGATTATTAATAGGTATTTTTTATTAAAGGCGGACTCGAGCCTTTCTTTCTTGTCTTTGTACCCAATATTTTGGGCTCAAAGTGCGCGTAGGTTGGGGTTGGACATTTGTTATCCATAGGTATCTTTTTTAAAAGGTCGACTCGAGCCTTTCACAAGCGTGTATGTACCGAATACTTTGTGATCAAAGTCCGCGTACTTCGGGTTGGGATTGATTATTCATAGGTAATTTTTAAAAAGGTGGACTCAAATCTTTCTCGGCTACCTACGTACCCAATAATTTGTAATCAATGTCCGTTTAGTTGGGGTTCGAGATTGATTATTAATAGGTATTTTTTATTAAAAGCGGACTCGAGCCATTGTCGGCTTCCTACATACCCAATACTTTGGGATCAAAGTCCTCGTATTTTGGGGTTGGAGATTGATTATCCATAGGTATCTTTTTCAACAAGTAAAGTCAAGCCTTTCACGCTGTGTACGTACCGAATACTTTGTGATCAAAGTCCGCGTAGTTCGGGTTGGGACTGATTATTCATAGGTAATTTTTAAAAAGGTGGACTCAAAATTTTCTCGGCTACCTACGTACCAAATAAATTATAATCAAAGTCGGTGTTGTTGGGGTTGGAGATTGATTACTAATAGGTATTTTTTATTAAAGGCGGACTCGAGCCTTTCTTTCTTGTCTATGTACCCAATATTTTGGGCTCAAAGTGCGCGTAGGTTGGGGTTGGACATTTGTTATCCATAGGTATCTTTTTTAAAAGGTCGACTCGAGCCTTTCACAACGTGTATGTACCGAATACTTTGTGATCAAAGTCCGCGTACTTCGGGTTGGGATTGATTATTCATAGGTAATTTTTAAAAAGGTGGACTCAAATCTTTCTCGGCTACCTACGTACCCAATAATTTGTAATCAAAGTCCGTGTAGTTGGGGTTCGAGATTGATTATTAATAGGTATTTTTTATTAAAAGCGGGCTCGAGCCATTCTCGGCTTCCTACATACCCAATACTTTGGGATCAAAGTCCTCGTATTTTGGGGTTGGAGATTGATTATCCATAGGTATCTTTTTCAACAAGTAAAGTCAAGCCTTTCACGAGTTTGTGTACGTACCGAATAATTTGTGATCAAAGTCCGCGTAGTTCGGGTTGGGATTGATTATTCATAGGTAATTTTTAAAAAGGTGGACTCAAATTTTTCTCGGCTACCTACGTACCAAATAAATTATAATCAAAGTCGGTGTTGTTGGGGTTGGAGATTGATTACTAATAGGTATTTTTTATTAAAGGCGGACTCGAGCCTTTCTTTCTTGTCTATGTACCCAATATTTTGGGCTCAAAGTGCGCGTAGGTTGGGGTTGGACATTTGTTATCCATAGGTATCTTTTTTAAAAGGTCGACTCGAGCCTTTCACAACTCGTGTATGTACCGAATACTTTGTGATCAAAGTCCGCGTACTTCGGGTTGGGATTGATTATTCATAGGTAATTTTTAAAAAGGTGGACTCAAATCTTTCTCGGCTACCTACGTACCCAATAATTTGTAATCAAAGTCCGTGTAGTTGGGGTTCGAGATTGATTATTAATAGGTATTTTTTATTAAAAGCGGGCTCGAGCCATTCTCGGCTTCCTACATACCCAATACTTTGGGATCAAAGTCCTCGTATTTTGGGGTTGGAGATTGATTATCCATAGGTATCTTTTTCAACAAGTAAAGTCAAGCCTTTCACAAACTGTGTACGTACCGAATAATTTGTGATCAAAGTCCGCGTAGTTCGGGTTGGGATTGATTATTCATAGGTAATTTTTAAAAAGGTGGACTCAAATTTTTCTCGGCTACATACGTACCAAATAAATTGTAATCAAAGTCGGTGTTGTTGGGGTTGGAGATTGATTATTAATAGGTATTTTTTATTAAAGGCGGACTCGAGCCTTTCTTTCTTGTCTATGTACCCAATATTTTGGGCTCAAAGTGCGTGTAGGTTGGGGTTGGACATTTGTTATCCATAGGTATCTTTTTTAAAAGGTCGACTCGAGCCTTTCACAACTTGTGTATGTACCGAATACTTTGTGATCAAAGTCCGCGTACTTCGGGTTGGGATTGATTATTCATAGGTAATTTTTAAAAAGGTGGACTCAAATCTTTCTCGGCTACCTACGTACCCAATAATTTGTAATCAAAGTCCGTATAGTTGGGGTTCGAGATTGATTATTAATAGGTATTTTTTATTAAAAGCGGGCTCGAGCCATTCTCGGCTTCCTACATACCCAATACTTTGGGATCAAAGTCCTCGTATTTTGGGGTTGGAGATTGATTATCCATAGGTATCTTTTTCAACAAGTAAAGTCAAGCCTTTCACGGTTTGTGTACGTACCGAATAATTTGTGATCAAAGTCCGCGTAGTTCGGGTTGGGATTGATTATTCATAGGTAATTTTTAAAAAGGTGGACTCAAATTTTTCTCGGCTACCTACGTACCAAATAAATTATAATCAAAGTCGGTGTTGTTGGGGTTGGAGATTGATTACTAATAGGTATTTTTTATTAAAGGCGGACTCGAGCCTTTCTTTCTTGTCTATGTACCCAATATTTTGGGCTCAAAGTGCGCGTAGGTTGGGGTTGGACATTTGTTATCCATAGGTATCTTTTTTAAAAGGTCGACTCGAGCCTTTCACAACCGTGTATGTACCGAATACTTTGTGATCAAAGTCCGCGTACTTCGGGTTGGGATTGATTATTCATAGGTAATTTTTAAAAAGGTGGACTCAAATCTTTCTCGGCTACCTACGTACCCAATAATTTGTAATCAAAGTCCGTGTAGTTGGGGTTCGAGATTGATTATTAATAGGTATTTTTTATTAAAAGCGGGCTCGAGCCATTCTCGGCTTCCTACATACCCAATACTTTGGGATCAAAGTCCTCGTATTTTGGGGTTGGAGATTGATTATCCATAGGTATCTTTTTCAACAAGTAAAGTCAAGCCTTTCACGAGTTTGTGTACGTACCGAATAATTTGTGATCAAAGTCCGCGTAGTTCGGGTTGGGATTGATTATTCATAGGTAATTTTTAAAAAGGTGGACTCAAATTTTTCTCGGCTACCTACGTACCAAATAAATTATAATCAAAGTCGGTGTTGTTGGGGTTGGAGATTGATTACTAATAGGTATTTTTTATTAAAGGCGGACTCGAGCCTTTCTTTCTTGTCTATGTACCCAATATTTTGGGCTCAAAGTGCGCGTAGGTTGGGGTTGGACATTTGTTATCCATAGGTATCTTTTTTAAAAGGTCGACTCGAGCCTTTCACAAGCGTGTATGTACCGAATACTTTGTGATCAAAGTCCGCGTACTTCGGGTTGGGATTGATTATTCATAGGTAATTTTTAAAAAGGTGGACTCAAATCTTTCTCGGCTACCTACGTACCCAATAATTTGTAATCAAAGTCCGTATAGTTGGGGTTCGAGATTGATTATTAATAGGTATTTTTTATTAAAAGCGGGCTCGAGCCATTCTCGGCTTCCTACATACCCAATACTTTGGGATCAAAGTCCTCGTATTTTGGGGTTGGAGATTGATTATCCATAGGTATCTTTTTCAACAAGTAAAGTCAAGCCTTTCACGGTTGTGTACGTACCGAATAATTTGTGATCAAAGTCCGCGTAGTTCGGGTTGGGATTGATTATTCATAGGTAATTTTTAAAAAGGTGGACTCAAATTTTTCTCGGCTACATACGTACCAAATAAATTGTAATCAAAGTCGGTGTTGTTGGGGTTGGAGATTGATTATTAATAGGTATTTTTTGTTAAAGGCGGACTCCATCCTTTCTTTCTTGTCTATGTACCCAATATTTTGGGCTCAAAGTGCGTGTAGGTTGGGGTTGGACATTTGTTATCCATAGGTATCTTTTTTAAAAGGTCGACTCGAGCCTTTCACAACCGTGTATGTACCGAATACTTTGTGATCAAAGTCCGCGTACTTCGGGTTGGGATTGATTATTCATAGGTAATTTTTAAAAAGGTGGACTCAAATCTTTCTCGGCTACCTACGTACCCAATAATTTGTAATCAAAGTCCGTGTAGTTGGGGTTCGAGATTGATTATTAATAGGTATTTTTTATTAAAAGCGGGCTCGAGCCATTCTCGGCTTCCTACATACCCAATACTTTGGGATCAAAGTCCTCGTATTTTGGGGTTGGAGATTGATTATCCATAGGTATCTTTTTCAACAAGTAAAGTCAAGCCTTTCACAGCTGTGTACGTACCGAATAATTTGTGATCAAAGTCCGCGTAGTTCGGGTTGGGATTGATTATTCATAGGTAATTTTTAAAAAGGTGGACTCAAATTTTTCTCGGCTATCTACGTACCAAATAAATTATAATCAAAGTCGGTGTTGTTGGGGTTGGAGATTGATTACTAATAGGTATTTTTTATTAAAGGCGGACTCGAGCCTTTCTTTCTTGTCTATGTACCCAATATTTTGGGCTCAAAGTGCGCGTAGGTTGGGGTTGGACATTTGTTATCCATAGGTATCTTTTTTAAAAGGTCGACTCGAGCCTTTCACAACCGTGTATGTACCGAATACTTTGTGATCAAAGTCCGCGTACTTCGGGTTGGGATTGATTATTCATAGGTAATTTTTAAAAAGGTGGACTCAAATCTTTCTCGGCTACCTACGTACCCAATAATTTGTAATCAAAGTCCGTGTAGTTGGGGTTCGAGATTGATTATTAATAGGTATTTTTTATTAAAAGCGGGCTCGAGCCATTCTCGGCTTCCTACATACCCAATACTTTGGGATCAAAGTCCTCGTATTTTGGGGTTGGAGATTGATTATCCATAGGTATCTTTTTCAACAAGTAAAGTCAAGCCTTTCACATTTGTGTACGTACCGAATAATTTGTGATCAAAGTCCGCGTAGTTCGGGTTGGGATTGATTATTCATAGGTAATTTTTAAAAAGGTGGACTCAAATTTTTCTCGGCTACCTACGTACCAAATAAATTATAATCAAAGTCGGTGTTGTTGGGGTTGGAGATTGATTACTAATAGGTATTTTTTATTAAAGGCGGACTCGAGCCTTTCTTTCTTGTCTATGTACCCAATATTTTGGGCTCAAAGTGCGCGTAGGTTGGGGTTGGACATTTGTTATCCATAGGTATCTTTTTTAAAAGGTCGACTCGAGCCTTTCACAAGCGTGTATGTACCGAATACTTTGTGATCAAAGTCCACGTACTTCGGGTTGGGATTGATTATTCATAGGTAATTTTTAAAAAGGTGGACTCAAATCTTTCTCGGCTACCTACGTACCCAATAATTTGTAATCAATGTCCGTTTAGTTGGGGTTCGAGATTGATTATTAATAGGTATTTTTTATTAAAAGCGGACTCGAGCCATTCTCGGCTTCCTACATACCCAATACTTTGGGATCAAAGTCCTCGTATTTTGGGGTTGGAGATTGATTATCCATAGGTATCTTTTTCAACAAGTAAAGTCAAGCCTTTCACACGTCGTGTACGTACCGAATACTTTGTGATCAAAGTCCGCGTAGTTCGGGTTGGGATTGATTATTCATAGGTAATTTTTAAAAAGGTGGACTCAAAATTTTCTCGGCTACCTACGTACCAAATAAATTATAATCAAAGTCGGTGTTGTTGGGGTTGGAGATTGATTACTAATAGGTATTTTTTATTAAAGGCGGACTCGAGCCTTTCTTTCTTGTCTATGTACCCAATATTTTGGGCTCAAAGTGCGCGTAGGTTGGGGTTGGACATTTGTTATCCATAGGTATCTTTTTTAAAAGGTCGACTCGAGCCTTTCACAACTCGTGTATGTACCGAATACTTTGTGATCAAAGTCCGCGTACTTCGGGTTGGGATTGATTATTCATAGGTAATTTTTAAAAAGGTGGACTCAAATCTTTCTCGGCTACCTACGTACCCAATAATTTGTAATCAAAGTCCGTGTAGTTGGGGTTCGAGATTGATTATTAATAGGTATTTTTTATTAAAAGCGGGCTCGAGCCATTCTCGGCTTCCTACATACCCAATACTTTGGGATCAAAGTCCTCGTATTTTGGGGTTGGAGATTGATTATCCATAGGTATCTTTTTCAACAAGTAAAGTCAAGCCTTTCACGATTTGTGTACGTACCGAATAATTTGTGATCAAAGTCCGCGTAGTTCGGGTTGGGATTGATTATTCATAGGTAATTTTTAAAAAGGTGGACTCAAATTTTTCTCGGCTACCTACGTACCAAATAAATTATAATCAAAGTCGGTGTTGTTGGGGTTGGAGATTGATTACTAATAGGTATTTTTTATTAAAGGCGGACTCGAGCCTTTCTTTCTTGTCTATGTACCCAATATTTTGGGCTCAAAGTGCGCGTAGGTTGGGGTTGGACATTTGTTATCCATAGGTATCTTTTTTAAAAGGTCGACTCGAGCCTTTCACAAGCGTGTATGTACCGAATACTTTGTGATCAAAGTCCGCGTACTTCGGGTTGGGATTGATTATTCATAGGTAATTTTTAAAAAGGTGGACTCAAATCTTTCTCGGCTACCTACGTACCCAATAATTTGTAATCAAAGTCCGTTTAGTTGGGGTTCGAGATTGATTATTAATAGGTATTTTTTATTAAAAGCGGACTCGAGCCATTCTCGGCTTCCTACATACCCAATACTTTGGGATCAAAGTCCTCGTATTTTGGGGTTGGAGATTGATTATCCATAGGTATCTTTTTCAACAAGTAAAGTCAAGCCTTTCACAATCGTGTACGTACCGAATACTTTGTGATCAAAGTCCGCGTAGTTCGGGTTGGGATTGATTATTCATAGGTAATTTTTAAAAAGGTGGACTCAAATTTTTCTCGGCTACCTACGTACCAAATAAATTATAATCAAAGTCGGTGTTGTTGGGGTTGGAGATTGATTATTAATAGGTATTTTTTATTAAAGGCGGACTCGAGCCTTTCTTTCTTGTCTATGTACCCAATATTTTGGGCTCAAAGTGCGCGTAGGTTGGGGTTGGACATTTGTTATCCATAGGTATCTTTTTTAAAAGGTCGACTCGAGCCTTTCACAATCGTGTATGTACCGAATACTTTGTGATCAAAGTCCGCGTACTTCGGGTTGGGATTGATTATTCATAGGTAATTTTTAAAAAGGTGGACTCAAATCTTTCTCGGCTACCTACGTACCCAATAATTTGTAATCAAAGTCCGTGTAGTTGGGGTTCGAGATTGATTATTAATAGGTATTTTTTATTAAAAGCGGGCTCGAGCCATTCTCGGCTTCCTACATACCCAATACTTTGGGATCAAAGTCCTCGTATTTTGGGGTTGGAGATTGATTATCCATAGGTATCTTTTTCAACAAGTAAAGTCAAGCCTTTCACGGTTGTGTACGTACCGAATAATTTGTGATCAAAGTCCGCGTAGTTCGGGTTGGGATTGATTATTCATAGGTAATTTTTAAAAAGGTGGACTCAAATTTTTCTCGGCTACCTACGTACCAAATAAATTATAATCAAAGTCGGTGTTGTTGGGGTTGGAGATTGATTACTAATAGGTATTTTTTATTAAAGGCGGACTCGAGCCTTTCTTTCTTGTCTATGTACCCAATATTTTGGGCTCAAAGTGCGCGTAGGTTGGGGTTGGACATTTGTTATCCATAGGTATCTTTTTTAAAAGGTCGACTCGAGCCTTTCAAGCGTGTATGTACCGAATACTTTGTGATCAAAGTCCGCGTACTTCGGGTTGGGATTGATTATTCATAGGTAATTTTTAAAAAGGTGGACTCAAATCTTTCTCGGCTACCTACGTACCCAATAATTTGTAATCAAAGTCCGTGTAGTTGGGGTTCGAGATTGATTATTAATAGGTATTTTTTATTAAAAGCGGGCTCGAGCCATTCTCGGCTTCCTACATACCCAATACTTTGGGATCAAAGTCCTCGTATTTTGGGGTTGGAGATTGATTATCCATAGGTATCTTTTTCAACAAGTAAAGTCAAGCCTTTCACAGCTGTGTACGTACCGAATAATTTGTGATCAAAGTCCGCGTAGTTCGGGTTGGGATTGATTATTCATAGGTAATTTTTAAAAAGGTGGACTCAAATTTTTCTCGGCTACATACGTACCAAATAAATTGTAATCAAAGTCGGTGTTGTTGGGGTTGGAGATTGATTATTAATAGGTATTTTTTATTAAAGGCGGACTCCATCCTTTCTTTCTTGTCTATGTACCCAATATTTTGGGCTCAAAGTGCGTGTAGGTTGGGGTTGGACATTTGTTATCCATAGGTATCTTTTTTAAAAGGTCGACTCGAGCCTTTCACAAGCGTGTATGTACCGAATACTTTGTGATCAAAGTCCGCGTACTTCGGGTTGGGATTGATTATTCATAGGTAATTTTTAAAAAGGTGGACTCAAATCTTTCTCGGCTACCTACGTACCCAATAATTTGTAATCAAAGTCCGTTTAGTTGGGGTTCGAGATTGATTATTAATAGGTATTTTTTATTAAAAGCGGACTCGAGCCATTCTCGGCTTCCTACATACCCAATACTTTGGGATCAAAGTCCTCGTATTTTGGGGTTGGAGATTGATTATCCATAGGTATCTTTTTCAACAAGTAAAGTCAAGCCTTTCACGGTTTGTGTACGTACCGAATACTTTGTGATCAAAGTCCGCGTAGTTCGGGTTGGGATTGATTATTCATAGGTAATTTTTAAAAAGGTGGACTCAAATTTTTCTCGGCTACCTACGTACCAAATAAATTGTAATCAAAGTCGGTGTTGTTGGGGTTGGAGATTGATTATTAATAGGTATTTTTTATTAAAGGCGGACTCGAGCCTTTCTTTCTTGTCTATGTACCCAATATTTTGGGCTCAAAGTGCGCGTAGGTTGGGGTTGGACATTTGTTATCCATAGGTATCTTTTTTAAAAGGTCGACTCGAGCCTTTCACAATCGTGTATGTACCGAATACTTTGTGATCAAAGTCCGCGTACTTCGGGTTGGGATTGATTATTCATAGGTAATTTTTAAAAAGGTGGACTCAAATCTTTCTCGGCTACCTACGTACCCAATAATTTGTAATCAATGTCCGTTTAGTTGGGGTTCGAGATTGATTATTAATAGGTATTTTTTATTAAAAGCGGACTCGAGCCATTGTCGGCTTCCTACATACCCAATACTTTGGGATCAAAGTCCTCGTATTTTGGGGTTGGAGATTGATTATCCATAGGTATCTTTTTCAACAAGTAAAGTCAAGCCTTTCACAGCTGTGTACGTACCGAATACTTTGTGATCAAAGTCCGCGTAGTTCGGGTTGGGATTGATTATTCATAGGTAATTTTTAAAAAGGTGGACTCAAAATTTTCTCGGCTACCTACGTACCAAATAAATTATAATCAAAGTCGGTGTTGTTGGGGTTGGAGATTGATTACTAATAGGTATTTTTTATTAAAGGCGGACTCGAGCCTTTCTTTCTTGTCTATGTACCCAATATTTTGGGCTCAAAGTGCGCGTAGGTTGGGGTTGGACATTTGTTATCCATAGGTATCTTTTTTAAAAGGTCGACTCGAGCCTTTCACAACTGTGTATGTACCGAATACTTTGTGATCAAAGTCCGCGTACTTCGGGTTGGGATTGATTATTCATAGGTAATTTTTAAAAAGGTGGACTCAAATCTTTCTCGGCTACCTACGTACCCAATAATTTGTAATCAAAGTCCGTGTAGTTGGGGTTCGAGATTGATTATTAATAGGTATTTTTTATTAAAAGCGGGCTCGAGCCATTCTCGGCTTCCTACATACCCAATACTTTGGGATCAAAGTCCTCGTATTTTGGGGTTGGAGATTGATTATCCATAGGTATCTTTTTCAACAAGTAAAGTCAAGCCTTTCACGGCTGTGTACGTACCGAATAATTTGTGATCAAAGTCCGCGTAGTTCGGGTTGGGATTGATTATTCATAGGTAATTTTTAAAAAGGTGGACTCAAATTTTTCTCGGCTACCTACGTACCAAATAAATTATAATCAAAGTCGGTGTTGTTGGGGTTGGAGATTGATTACTAATAGGTATTTTTTATTAAAGGCGGACTCGAGCCTTTCTTTCTTGTCTATGTACCCAATATTTTGGGCTCAAAGTGCGCGTAGGTTGGGGTTGGACATTTGTTATCCATAGGTATCTTTTTTAAAAGGTCGACTCGAGCCTTTCACAGCTGTGTATGTACCGAATACTTTGTGATCAAAGTCCGCGTACTTCGGGTTGGGATTGATTATTCATAGGTAATTTTTAAAAAGGTGGACTCAAATCTTTCTCGGCTACCTACGTACCCAATAATTTGTAATCAAAGTCCGTGTAGTTGGGGTTCGAGATTGATTATTAATAGGTATTTTTTATTAAAAGCGGGCTCGAGCCATTCTCGGCTTCCTACATACCCAATACTTTGGGATCAAAGTCCTCGTATTTTGGGGTTGGAGATTGATTATCCATAGGTATCTTTTTCAACAAGTAAAGTCAAGCCTTTCACGGTTGTGTACGTACCGAATAATTTGTGATCAAAGTCCGCGTAGTTCGGGTTGGGATTGATTATTCATAGGTAATTTTTAAAAAGGTGGACTCAAATTTTTCTCGGCTACCTACGTACCAAATAAATTGTAATCAAAGTCGGTGTTGTTGGGGTTGGAGATTGATTACTAATAGGTATTTTTTATTAAAGGCGGACTCGAGCCTTTCTTTCTTGTCTATGTACCCAATATTTTGGGCTCAAAGTGCGTGTAGGTTGGGGTTGGACATTTGTTATCCATAGGTATCTTTTTTAAAAGGTCGACTCGAGCCTTTCACAACTGTGTATGTACCGAATACTTTGTGATCAAAGTCCGCGTACTTCGGGTTGGGATTGATTATTCATAGGTAATTTTTAAAAAGGTGGACTCAAATCTTTCTCGGCTACCTACGTACCCAATAATTTGTAATCAAAGTCCGTGTAGTTGGGGTTCGAGATTGATTATTAATAGGTATTTTTTATTAAAAGCGGGCTCGAGCCATTCTCGGCTTCCTACATACCCAATACTTTGGGATCAAAGTCCTCGTATTTTGGGGTTGGAGATTGATTATCCATAGGTATCTTTTTCAACAAGTAAAGTCAAGCCTTTCACGGTTGTGTGTACGTACCGAATAATTTGTGATCAAAGTCCGCGTAGTTCGGGTTGGGATTGATTATTCATAGGTAATTTTTAAAAAGGTGGACTCAAATTTTTCTCGGCTATCTACGTACCAAATAAATTATAATCAAAGTCGGTGTTGTTGGGGTTGGAGATTGATTACTAATAGGTATTTTTTATTAAAGGCGGACTCGAGCCTTTCTTTCTTGTCTATGTACCCAATATTTTGGGCTCAAAGTGCGCGTAGGTTGGGGTTGGACATTTGTTATCCATAGGTATCTTTTTTAAAAGGTCGACTCGAGCCTTTCACAGCGTGTATGTACCGAATACTTTGTGATCAAAGTCCGCGTACTTCGGGTTGGGATTGATTATTCATAGGTAATTTTTAAAAAGGTGGACTCAAATCTTTCTCGGCTACCTACGTACCCAATAATTTGTAATCAAAGTCCGTGTAGTTGGGGTTCGAGATTGATTATTAATAGGTATTTTTTATTAAAAGCGGGCTCGAGCCATTCTCGGCTTCCTACATACCCAATACTTTGGGATCAAAGTCCTCGTATTTTGGGGTTGGAGATTGATTATCCATAGGTATCTTTTTCAACAAGTAAAGTCAAGCCTTTCACAGCTGTGTACGTACCGAATAATTTGTGATCAAAGTCCGCGTAGTTCGGGTTGGGATTGATTATTCATAGGTAATTTTTAAAAAGGTGGACTCAAATTTTTCTCGGCTACCTACGTACCAAATAAATTATAATCAAAGTCGGTGTTGTTGGGGTTGGAGATTGATTACTAATAGGTATTTTTTATTAAAGGCGGACTCGAGCCTTTCTTTCTTGTCTATGTACCCAATATTTTGGGCTCAAAGTGCGCGTAGGTTGGGGTTGGACATTTGTTATCCATAGGTATCTTTTTTAAAAGGTCGACTCGAGCCTTTCACAAGTGTATGTACCGAATACTTTGTGATCAAAGTCCGCGTACTTCGGGTTGGGATTGATTATTCATAGGTAATTTTTAAAAAGGTGGACTCAAATCTTTCTCGGCTACCTACGTACCCAATAATTTGTAATCAAAGTCCGTGTAGTTGGGGTTCGAGATTGATTATTAATAGGTATTTTTTATTAAAAGCGGGCTCGAGCCATTCTCGGCTTCCTACATACCCAATACTTTGGGATCAAAGTCCTCGTATTTTGGGGTTGGAGATTGATTATCCATAGGTATCTTTTTCAACAAGTAAAGTCAAGCCTTTCACGGTGTGTACGTACCGAATAATTTGTGATCAAAGTCCGCGTAGTTCGGGTTGGGATTGATTATTCATAGGTAATTTTTAAAAAGGTGGACTCAAATTTTTCTCGGCTACCTACGTACCAAATAAATTATAATCAAAGTCGGTGTTGTTGGGGTTGGAGATTGATTACTAATAGGTATTTTTTATTAAAGGCGGACTCGAGCCTTTCTTTCTTGTCTATGTACCCAATATTTTGGGCTCAAAGTGCGCGTAGGTTGGGGTTGGACATTTGTTATCCATAGGTATCTTTTTTAAAAGGTCGACTCGAGCCTTTCACAACTGTGTATGTACCGAATACTTTGTGATCAAAGTCCGCGTACTTCGGGTTGGGATTGATTATTCATAGGTAATTTTTAAAAAGGTGGACTCAAATCTTTCTCGGCTACCTACGTACCCAATAATTTGTAATCAAAGTCCGTGTAGTTGGGGTTCGAGATTGATTATTAATAGGTATTTTTTATTAAAAGCGGGCTCGAGCCATTCTCGGCTTCCTACATACCCAATACTTTGGGATCAAAGTCCTCGTATTTTGGGGTTGGAGATTGATTATCCATAGGTATCTTTTTCAACAAGTAAAGTCAAGCCTTTCACACTGTGTACGTACCGAATAATTTGTGATCAAAGTCCGCGTAGTTCGGGTTGGGATTGATTATTCATAGGTAATTTTTAAAAAGGTGGACTCAAATTTTTCTCGGCTACCTACGTACCAAATAAATTATAATCAAAGTCGGTGTTGTTGGGGTTGGAGATTGATTACTAATAGGTATTTTTTATTAAAGGCGGACTCGAGCCTTTCTTTCTTGTCTATGTACCCAATATTTTGGGCTCAAAGTGCGCGTAGGTTGGGGTTGGACATTTGTTATCCATAGGTATCTTTTTTAAAAGGTCGACTCGAGCCTTTCACAACTATGTATGTACCGAATACTTTGTGATCAAAGTCCGCGTACTTCGGGTTGGGATTGATTATTCATAGGTAATTTTTAAAAAGGTGGACTCAAATCTTTCTCGGCTACCTACGTACCCAATAATTTGTAATCAAAGTCCGTGTAGTTGGGGTTCGAGATTGATTATTAATAGGTATTTTTTATTAAAAGCGGGCTCGAGCCATTCTCGGCTTCCTACATACCCAATACTTTGGGATCAAAGTCCTCGTATTTTGGGGTTGGAGATTGATTATCCATAGGTATCTTTTTCAACAAGTAAAGTCAAGCCTTTCACGAATTTGTGTACGTACCGAATAATTTGTGATCAAAGTCCGCGTAGTTCGGGTTGGGATTGATTATTCATAGGTAATTTTTAAAAAGGTGGACTCAAATTTTTCTCGGCTACCTACGTACCAAATAAATTATAATCAAAGTCGGTGTTGTTGGGGTTGGAGATTGATTACTAATAGGTATTTTTTATTAAAGGCGGACTCGAGCCTTTCTTTCTTGTCTATGTACCCAATATTTTGGGCTCAAAGTGCGCGTAGGTTGGGGTTGGACATTTGTTATCCATAGGTATCTTTTTTAAAAGGTCGACTCGAGCCTTTCACAGCTGTGTATGTACCGAATACTTTGTGATCAAAGTCCGCGTACTTCGGGTTGGGATTGATTATTCATAGGTAATTTTTAAAAAGGTGGACTCAAATCTTTCTCGGCTACCTACGTACCCAATAATTTGTAATCAAAGTCCGTGTAGTTGGGGTTCGAGATTGATTATTAATAGGTATTTTTTATTAAAAGCGGGCTCGAGCCATTCTCGGCTTCCTACATACCCAATACTTTGGGATCAAAGTCCTCGTATTTTGGGGTTGGAGATTGATTATCCATAGGTATCTTTTTCAACAAGTAAAGTCAAGCCTTTCACAGTTGTGTACGTACCGAATAATTTGTGATCAAAGTCCGCGTAGTTCGGGTTGGGATTGATTATTCATAGGTAATTTTTAAAAAGGTGGACTCAAATTTTTCTCGGCTACATACGTACCAAATAAATTGTAATCAAAGTCGGTGTTGTTGGGGTTGGAGATTGATTATTAATAGGTATTTTTTATTAAAGGCGGACTCCATCCTTTCTTTCTTGTCTATGTACCCAATATTTTGGGCTCAAAGTGCGTGTAGGTTGGGGTTGGACATTTGTTATCCATAGGTATCTTTTTTAAAAGGTCGACTCGAGCCTTTCACAACTGTGTATGTACCGAATACTTTGTGATCAAAGTCCGCGTACTTCGGGTTGGGATTGATTATTCATAGGTAATTTTTAAAAAGGTGGACTCAAATCTTTCTCGGCTACCTACGTACCCAATAATTTGTAATCAAAGTCCGTGTAGTTGGGGTTCGAGATTGATTATTAATAGGTATTTTTTATTAAAAGCGGGCTCGAGCCATTCTCGGCTTCCTACATACCCAATACTTTGGGATCAAAGTCCTCGTATTTTGGGGTTGGAGATTGATTATCCATAGGTATCTTTTTCAACAAGTAAAGTCAAGCCTTTCACATTTGTGTACGTACCGAATAATTTGTGATCAAAGTCCGCGTAGTTCGGGTTGGGATTGATTATTCATAGGTAATTTTTAAAAAGGTGGACTCAAATTTTTCTCGGCTACCTACGTACCAAATAAATTATAATCAAAGTCGGTGTTGTTGGGGTTGGAGATTGATTACTAATAGGTATTTTTTATTAAAGGCGGACTCGAGCCTTTCTTTCTTGTCTATGTACCCAATATTTTGGGCTCAAAGTGCGCGTAGGTCGGGGTTGGACATTTGTTATCCATAGGTATCTTTTTTAAAAGGTCGACTCGAGCCTTTCACAGCGTGTATGTACCGAATACTTTGTGATCAAAGTCCGCGTACTTCGGGTTGGGATTGATTATTCATAGGTAATTTTAAAAAATGTGGACTCAAATCTTTCTCGGCTACCTACGTACCCAATAATTTGTAATCAAAGTCCGTGTAGTTGGGGTTCGAGATTGATTATTAATAGGTATTTTTTATTAAAAGCGGGCTCGAGCCATTCTCGGCTTCCTACATACCCAATACTTTGGGATCAAAGTCCTCGTATTTTGGGGTTGGAGATTGATTATCCATAGGTATCTTTTTCAACAAGTAAAGTCAAGCCTTTCACGGTTGTGTACGTACCGAATAATTTGTGATCAAAGTCCGCGTAGTTCGGGTTGGGATTGATTATTCATAGGTAATTTTTAAAAAGGTGGACTCAAATTTTTCTCGGCTACATACGTACCAAATAAATTGTAATCAAAGTCGGTGTTGTTGGGGTTGGAGATTGATTATTAATAGGTATTTTTTATTAAAGGCGGACTCCATCCTTTCTTTCTTGTCTATGTACCCAATATTTTGGGCTCAAAGTGCATGTAGGTTGGGGTTGGACATTTGTTATCCATAGGTATCTTTTTTAAAAGGTCGACTCGAGCCTTTCACAAGCGTGTATGTACCGAATACTTTGTGATCAAAGTCCGCGTACTTCGGGTTGGGATTGATTATTCATAGGTAATTTTTAAAAAGGTGGACTCAAATCTTTCTCGGCTACCTACGTACCCAATAATTTGTAATCAATGTCCGTTTAGTTGGGGTTCGAGATTGATTATTAAAGGTATTTTTTATTAAAAGCGGACTCGAGCCATTGTCGGCTTCCTACATACCCAATACTTTGGGATCAAAGTCCTCGTATTTTGGGGTTGGAGATTGATTATCCATAGGTATCTTTTTCAACAAGTAAAGTCAAGCCTTTCACAGTTGTGTACGTACCGAATAATTTGTGATCAAAGTCCGCGTAGTTCGGGTTGGGATTGATTATTCATAGGTAATTTTTAAAAAGGTGGACTCAAATTTTTCTCGGCTACATACGTACCAAATAAATTGTAATCAAAGTCGGTGTTGTTGGGGTTGGAGATTGATTATTAATAGGTATTTTTTATTAAAGGCGGACTCCATCCTTTCTTTCTTGTCTATGTACCCAATATTTTGGGCTCAAAGTGCGTGTAGGTTGGGGTTGGACATTTGTTATCCATAGGTATCTTTTTTAAAAGGTCGACTCGAGCCTTTCACAACTGTGTATGTACCGAATACTTTGTGATCAAAGTCCGCGTACTTCGGGTTGGGATTGATTATTCATAGGTAATTTTTAAAAAGGTGGACTCAAATCTTTCTCGGCTACCTACGTACCCAATAATTTGTAATCAAAGTCCGTGTAGTTGGGGTTCGAGATTGATTATTAATAGGTATTTTTTATTAAAAGCGGGCTCGAGCCATTCTCGGCTTCCTACATACCCAATACTTTGGGATCAAAGTCCTCGTATTTTGGGGTTGGAGATTGATTATCCATAGGTATCTTTTTCAACAAGTAAAGTCAAGCCTTTCACGTTTGTGTACGTACCGAATAATTTGTGATCAAAGTCCGCGTAGTTCGGGTTGGGATTGATTATTCATAGGTAATTTTTAAAAAGGTGGACTCAAATTTTTCTCGGCTACATACGTACCAAATAAATTGTAATCAAAGTAGGTGTTGTTGGGGTTGGAGATTGATTATTAATAGGTATTTTTTATTAAAGGCGGACTCCATCCTTTCTTTCTTGTCTATGTACCCAATATTTTGGGCTCAAAGTGCGTGTAGGTTGGGGTTGGACATTTGTTATCCATAGGTATCTTTTTTAAAAGGTCGACTCGAGCCTTTCACAGCGTGTATGTACCGAATACTTTGTGATCAAAGTCCGCGTACTTCGGGTTGGGATTGATTATTCATAGGTAATTTTTAAAAATGGTGGACTCAAATCTTTCTCGGCTACCTACGTACCCAATAATTTGTAATCAAAGTCCGTGTAGTTGGGGTTCGAGATTGATTATTAATAGGTATTTTTTATTAAAAGCGGGCTCGAGCCATTCTCGGCTTCCTACATACCCAATACTTTGGGATCAAAGTCCTCGTATTTTGGGGTTGGAGATTGATTATCCATAGGTATCTTTTTCAACAAGTAAAGTCAAGCCTTTCACGGCTGTGTACGTACCGAATACTTTGTGATCAAAGTCCGCGTAGTTCGGGTTGGGACTGATTATTCATATGTAATTTTTAAAAAGGTGGACTCAAATTTTTCTCGGCTACCTACGTACCAAATAAATTATAATCAAAGTCGGTGTTGTTGGGGTTGGAGATTGATTACTAATAGGTATTTTTTATTAAAGGCGGACTCGAGCCTTTCGTTCTTGTCTATGTACCCAATATTTTGGGCTCAAAGTGCGCGTAGGTTGGGGTTGGACATTTGTTATCCATAGGTATCTTTTTTAAAAGGTCGACTCGAGCCTTTCACAATCGTGTATGTACCGAATACTTTGTGATCAAAGTCCGCGTACTTCGGGTTGGGATTGATTATTCATAGGTAATTTTTAAAAAGGTGGACTCAAATCTTTCTCGGCTACCTACGTACCCAATAATTTGTAATCAAAGTCCGTGTAGTTGGGGTTCGAGATTGATTATTAATAGGTATTTTTTATTAAAAGCGGGCTCGAGCCATTCTCGGCTTCCTACATACCCAATACTTTGGGATCAAAGTCCTCGTATTTTGGGGTTGGAGATTGATTATCCATAGGTATCTTTTTCAACAAGTAAAGTCAAGCCTTTCACAGTTCGTGTACGTACCGAATAATTTGTGATCAAAGTCCGCGTAGTTCGGGTTGGGATTGATTATTCATAGGTAATTTTTAAAAAGGTGGACTCAAATTTTTCTCGGCTACATACGTACCAAATAAATTGTAATCAAAGTAGGTGTTGTTGGGGTTGGAGATTGATTATTAATAGGTATTTTTTATTAAAGGCGGACTCCATCCTTTCTTTCTTGTCTATGTACCCAATATTTTGGGCTCAAAGTGCGTGTAGGTTGGGGTTGGACATTTGTTATCCATAGGTATCTTTTTTAAAAGGTCGACTCGAGCCTTTCACAACCGTGTATGTACCGAATACTTTGTGATCAAAGTCCGCGTACTTCGGGTTGGGATTGATTATTCATAGGTAATTTTTAAAATGGTGGACTCAAATCTTTCTCGGCTACCTACGTACCCAATAATTTGTAATCAAAGTCCGTGTAGTTGGGGTTCGAGATTGATTATTAATAGGTATTTTTTATTAAAAGCGGGCTCGAGCCATTCTCGGCTTCCTACATACCCAATACTTTGGGATCAAAGTCCTCGTATTTTGGGGTTGGAGATTGATTATCCATAGGTATCTTTTTCAACAAGTAAAGTCAAGCTTTTCACAATTTGTGTACGTACCGAATACTTTGTGATCAAAGTCCGCGTAGTTCGGGTTGGGATCGATTATTCATATGTAATTTTTAAAAAGGTGGACTCAAATTTTTCTCGGCTACCTACGTACCAAATAAATTATAATCAAAGTCGGTGTTGTTGGGGTTGGAGATTGATTACTAATAGGTATTTTTTATTAAAGGCGGACTCGAGCCTTTCGTTCTTGTCTATGTACCCAATATTTTCGGCTCAAAGTGCGCGTAGGTTGGGGTTGGACATTTGTTATCCATAGGTATCTTTTTAAAAAGGTCGACTCGAGCCTTTCACAACTGTGTACGTACCGAATACTTTGTGATCAAAGTCCGCGTACTTCGGGTTAGGATTGATTATTCATAGGTAATTTTTAAAAATGTGGACTCAAATCTTTCTCGGCTACCTACGTACCCAATAATTTGTAATCAAAGTCCGTGTAGTTGGGGTTCGAGATTGATTATTAATAGGTATTTTTTATTAAAGGCGGACTCGAGGCTTTCTTTGTTACCTATGTACCCTATACTTTGGGCTCAAAGTCCGCGTAGTTTGGCGGGTTGGAGATTTATTATCCATAGGTATGTTTTTCAACAAGTAGAGTCAAGCCTTTCACGGTGTACGTACCGAATATTTTGTGATCAAAGTCCGCGTAGTTCGGGTTGGAATTGATTATTCATAGGTAATTTTAAAAAAGGTGGACTCAAATTTTTCGCGGCTACCTACGTACCAATTAAGTTTTAATAAAAGTCCATGTAGTTGGGGTTCGAGATTGATTATTAATAGGTATTTTTTATTACAAAAGGACTCGAGACGTTCTCGGCTTCCTAAATACCCAATACTTTGGGATCAAAGTACTCGTATTTTGGTGTTGGACATTGATTATCCATAGGTATCTTTTTCAACAAGTAACGTCAAGCCTTTCACAGCTGTGTATGTACCGAATACTTTGTGATCAAAGTCCGCGTAGTTCGGGTTGGGATTGATTATTCATAGGTAATTATTAAAAAGGTGGACTCAAATTTTTCTCGGCTACCTACGTACCAAATAACTTGTAATCAAAGTCAGTGTTGTTGGGTTTGGAGATTGATTATTAATAGGTATTTTTTATTAAAGGCGGACTCGAGCCTTTCTTTCTTGTCTATGTACCCAATATTTTGGGCTCAAAGTGCGCGTAGGTCGGGGTTGGACATTTGTTATCCATAGGTATCTTTTTTAAAAGGTCGACTCGAGCCTTTCACAAGCGTGTATGTACCGAATACTTTGTGATCAAAGTCCGCGTACTTCGGGTTGGGATTGATTATTCATAGGTAATTTTTAAAAAGGAGGACTCAAATCTTTCTCGGCTACCTACGTACCCAATAATTTGTAATCAATGTCCGTTTAGTTGGGGTTCGAGATTGATTATTAATAGGTATTTTTTATTAAAAGTGGACTCGAGCTATTCTCGGCTTCCTACATACCCAATACTTTGGGATCAAAGTCCTCGTATTTTGGGGTTGGAGATTGATTATCCATAGGTATCTTTTTCAACAAGTAAAGTCAAGTCTTTCACAGCTGTGTACGTACCGAATACTTTGTGATCAAAGTCCGCGTAGTTCGGGTTGGGATTGATTATTCATAGGTAATTTTTAAAAAGGTGGACTCAAATTTTTCGCGGCTACCTACGTACCAAATAAGTTTTAATAAAAGTCCATGTAGTTGGGGTTCGAGATTGATTATTAATAGGTATTTTTTATTAAAAAAGGACTCGAGACGTTCTCGGCTTCCTACATACCCAATACTTTGGGATCAAAGTACTCGTATTTTGGTGTTGGACATTGATTATCCATAGGTATCTTTTTCAACAAGTAAAGTCAAGCCTTTCACGAGTTTGTGTACGTACCGAATACTTTGTGATCAAAGTCCGCGTAGTTCGGGTTGGGATTGATTATTCATAGGTAATTATTAAAAAGGTGGACTCAAATTTTTCTCGGCTACCTACGTACCAAATAACTTGCAATCAAAGTCGGTGTTGTTGGGGTTCGAGATTGATTATTAATAGGTATTTTTTATTAAAGGCGGACTCGAGCCTTTCTTTGTTGTCTATGTTCCCAATATTTTGGGCTCAAAGTCCGCGTAGTTCGGGGTTGGACATAGGTTATCCATAGGTATCTTTTTTAAAAGGTCGACTCGAGCCTTTCACAACTATGTACGTACCGAATACTTCGTGATCAAAGTTCACGTACTTCGGGTTGGGATTGATTATTCATTGGTAATTTTAAAAAAGGTGGACTCAAATCTTTCTCGGCTACCTACGTACCCAATAATTTGTAATCAATGTCCGTTTAGTTGGGGTTCGAGATTGATTATTAATAGGTATTTTTTATTAAAAGCAGACTCGAGCCATTCTCGGCTTCCTACATACCCAATACTTTGGGATCAAAGTCCTCGTATTTTGGGGTTGGCAATTTATTATCCATAGGTATCTTTTTTAACAAGTAAAGTCAAGCCTTTCACAGCTGTGTACGTACCGAATACTTTGTGATCAAAGTCCGCGTAGTTCGGGTTGGGATTGATTATTCATAGGTAATTTTTAAAAAGGTGGACTCAAATTTTTCTCGGCTACCTACGTACCAAAGAAGTTGTAATCAAAGTCCATGTAGTTGGGGTTCGAGATTGATTATTAATAGGTAGTTTTTATTAAAAGAAGACTCGAGCCGTTCTCGGCTTCCTACAGTACCCAATACTTTGGGATCAAAGTCCTCATATTTTGGGGTTGGAGATTGATTATCCATAGGTATATTTTTCAACAAGTAGAGTCAAGCCTTTCACAGCTGTGTACGTACCGAATACTTTGTGATCAAAGTCCGTGTAGTTCGGGTTGGGATTGATTATTCATAGGTAATTTTTAAAAAGGTGGACTCAAATTTTTCGCGGCTACCTACGTACCAAATAAGTTTTAATAAAAGTCCATGTAGGTGGGGTTCGAGATTGATTATTAATAGGTATTTTTTATTAAAAAAGGACTCGAGACGTTCTCGGCTTCCTACATACCCAATACTTTGGGAACAAAGTACTCGTATTTTGGTGTTGGACATTGATTATCCATAGGTATCTTTTTCAACAAGTAAAGTCAAGCCTTTCACGGTTGTGTACGTACCGAATACTTTGTGATCAAAGTCCGCGTAGTTCGGGTTGGGATCGATTATTCATATGTAATTTTTAAAAAGGTGGACTCAAATTTTTCTCGGCTACCTACGTACCAAATAAATTATAATCAAAGTCGGTGTTGTTGGGGTTGGAGATTGATTACTAATAGGTATTTTTTATTAAAGGCGGACTCGAGCCTTTCGTTCTTGTCTATGTACCCAATATTTTGGGGTCAAAGTGCGCGTAGGTTGGGATTAGACATTTGTTATCCATAGGTATCTTTTTTAAAAGGTCGACTCGAGCCTTTCACAACTGTGTATGTACCGAATACTTTGTGATCAAAGTCCGCGTACTTCGGGTTGGGATTGATTATTCATAGGTAATTTTTAAAAAGGTGGACTCAAATCTTTCTCGGCTACCTACGTACCCAATAATTTGTAATCAATGTCCGTTTAGTTGGGGTTCGAGATTGATTATTAATAGGTATTTTTTATTAAAAGCGGACTCGAGCTATTCTCGGCTTCCTACATACCCAATACTTTGGGATCAAAGTCCTCGTATTTTGGGGTTGGAGATTGATTATCAATAGGTATCTTTTTCAACAAGTAAAGTCAAGTCTTTCACTTTGTGTACGTACCGAATACTTTGTGATCAAAGTCCGCGTAGTTCGGGTTGGGATTGATTATTCATAGGTAATTTTAAAAAAGGTGGACTCAAATTTTTCGCGGCTACCTACCCACCAAATAAGTTTTAATAAAAGTCCATGTAGTTGGTGTTCGAGATTGATTATTAATAGGTATTTTTTATTACAAAAGGACTCGAGACGTTCTCGGCTTCCTAAATACCCAATACTTTGGGATCAAAGTACTCGTATTTTGGTGTTGGACATTGATTATCCATAGGTATCTTTTTCAACAAGTAAAGTCAAGCCTTTCACAGCTGTGTATGTACCGAATACTTTGTGATCAAAGTCCGCGTAGTTCGGGTTGGGATTGATTATTCATAGGTAATTATTAAAAAGGTGGACTCAAATTTTTCTCGGCTACCTACGTACCAAATAACTTGTAATCAAAGTCAGTGTTGTTGGGTTTGGAGATTGATTATTAATAGGTATTTTTTATTAAAGGCGGACTCGAGCCTTTCTTTCTTGTCTATGTACCCAATATTTTGGGCTCAAAGTGCGCGTAGGTCGGGGTTGGACATTTGTTATCCATAGGTATCTTTTTTAAAAGGTCGACTCGAGCCTTTCACAACCGTGTATGTACCGAATACTTTGTGATCAAAGTCCGCGTACTTCGGGTTGGGATTGATTATTCATAGGTAATTTTAAAAAAGGAGGACTCAAATCTTTCTCGGCTACCTACGTACCCAATAATTTGTAATCAATGTCCGTTTAGTTGGGGTTCGAGATTGATTATTAATAGGTATTTTTTATTAAAAGTGGACTCGAGCTATTCTCGGCTTCCTACATACCCAATACTTTGGGATCAAAGTCCTCGTATTTTGGGGTTGGAGATTGATTATCCATAGGTATCTTTTTCAACAAGTAAAGTCAAGTCTTTCACAAATTTGTGTACGTACCGAATACTTTGTGATCAAAGTCCGCGTAGTTCGGGTTGGGATTGATTATTCATAGGTAATTTTTAAAAAGGTGGACTCAAATTTTTCGCGGCTACCTACGTACCAAATAAGTTTTAATAAAAGTCCATGTAGTTGGGGTTCGAGATTGATTATTAATAGGTATTTTTTATTAAAAAAGGACTCGAGACGTTCTCGGCTTCCTACATACCCAATACTTTGGGATCAAAGTACTCGTATTTTGGTGTTGGACATTGATTATCCATAGGTATCTTTTTCAACAAGTAAAGTCAAGCCTTTCACGAGTTTGTGTACGTACCGAATACTTTGTGATCAAAGTCCGCGTAGTTCGGGTTGGGATTGATTATTCATAGGTAATTATTAAAAAGGTGGACTCAAATTTTTCTCGGCTACCTACGTACCAAATAACTTGCAATCAAAGTCGGTGTTGTTGGGGTTCGAGATTGATTATTAATAGGTATTTTTTATTAAAGGCGGACTGGAGCCTTTCTTTGTTGTCTATGTTCCCAATATTTTGGGCTCAAAGTCCGCGTAGTTCGGGGTCAGACATAGGTTATCCATAGGTATCTTTTTTAAAAGGTCGACTCGAGCCTTTCACAACTATGTACGTACCGAATACTCGTGATCAAAGTTCACGTACTTCGGGTTGGGATTGATTATTCATTGGTAATTTTAAAAAAGGTGGACTCAAATCTTTCTCGGCTACCTACGTACCCAATAATTTGTAATCAATGTCCGTTTAGTTGGGGTTCGAGATTGATTATTAATAGGTATTTTTTATTAAAAGCAGACTCGAGCCATTCTCGGCTTCCTACATACCCAATACTTTGGGATCAAAGTCCTCGTATTTTGGGGTTGGCAATTTATTATCCATAGGTATCTTTTTTAACAAGTAAAGTCAAGCCTTTCACAGCTGTGTACGTACCGAATACTTTGTGATCAAAGTCCGCGTAGTTCGGGTTGGGATTGATTATTCATAGGTAATTTTTAAAAAGGTGGACTCAAATTTTTCTCGGCTACCTACGTACCAAAGAAGTTGTAATCAAAGTCCATGTAGTTGGGGTTCGAGATTGATTATTAATAGGTAGTTTTTATTAAAAGAAGACTCGAGCCGTTCTCGGCTTCCTACATACCCAATACTTTGGGATCAAAGTCCTCATATTTTGGGGTTGGAGATTGATTATCCATAGGTATATTTTTCAACAAGTAGAGTCAAGCCTTTCACGGTTTGTGTACGTACCGAATACTTTGTGATCAAAGTCCGTGTAGTTCGGGTTGGGATTGATTATTCATAGGTAATTTTTAAAAAGGTGGACTCAAATTTTTCGCGGCTACCTACGTACCAAATAAGTTTTAATAAAAGTCCATGTAGGTGGGGTTCGAGATTGATTATTAATAGGTATTTTTTATTAAAAAAGGACTCGAGACGTTCTCGGCTTCCTACATACCCAATACTTTGGGAACAAAGTACTCGTATTTTGGTGTTGGACATTGATTATCCATAGGTATCTTTTTCAACAAGTAAAGTCAAGCCTTTCACAGCTGTGTACGTACCGAATACTTTGTGATCAAAGTCCGCGTAGTTCGGGTTGGGACTGATTATTCATATGTAATTTTTAAAAAGGTGGACTCAAATTTTTCTCGGCTACCTACGTACCAAATAAATTATAATCAAAGTCGGTGTTGTTGGGGTTGGAGATTGATTACTAATAGGTATTTTTTATTAAAGGCGGACTCGAGCCTTTCGTTCTTGTCTATGTACCCAATATTTTGGGGTCAAAGTGCGCGTAGGTTGGGATTAGACATTTGTTATCCATAGGTATCTTTTTTAAAAGGTCGACTCGAGCCTTTCACAACTTGTGTATGTACCGAATACTTTGTGATCAAAGTCCGCGTACTTCGGGTTGGGATTGATTATTCATAGGTAATTTTTAAAAAGGTGGACTCAAATCTTTCTCGGCTACCTACGTACCCAATAATTTGTAATCAATGTCCGTTTAGTTGGGGTTCGAGATTGATTATTAATAGGTATTTTTTATTAAAAGCGGACTCGAGCTATTCTCGGCTTCCTACATACCCAATACTTTGGGATCAAAGTCCTCGTATTTTGGGGTTGGAGATTGATTATCAATAGGTATCTTTTTCAACAAGTAAAGTCAAGTCTTTCACAGCTGTGTACGTACCGAATACTTTGTGATCAAAGTCCGCGTAGTTCGGGTTGGGATTGATTATTCATAGGTAATTTTAAAAAAGGTGGACTCAAATTTTTCGCGGCTACCTACCCACCAAATAAGTTTTAATAAAAGTCCATGTAGTTGGTGTTCGAGATTGATTATTAATAGGTATTTTTTATTACAAAAGGACTCGAGACGTTCTCGGCTTCCTAAATACCCAATACTTTGGGATCAAAGTACTCGTATTTTGGTGTTGGACATTGATTATCCATAGGTATCTTTTTCAACAAGTAAAGTCAAGCCTTTCACGAGTTGTGTATGTACCGAATACTTTGTGATCAAAGTCCGCGTAGTTCGGGTTGGGATTGATTATTCATAGGTAATTATTAAAAAGGTGGACTCAAATTTTTCTCGGCTACCTACGTACCAAATAACTTGTAATCAAAGTCAGTGTTGTTGGGTTTGGAGATTGATTATTAATAGGTATTTTTTATTAAAGGCGGACTCGAGCCTTTCTTTCTTGTCTATGTACCCAATATTTTGGGCTCAAAGTGCGCGTAGGTCGGGGTTGGACATTTGTTATCCATAGGTATCTTTTTTAAAAGGTCGACTCGAGCCTTTCACAACTGTGTATGTACCGAATACTTTGTGATCAAAGTCCGCGTACTTCGGGTTGGGATTGATTATTCATAGGTAATTTTAAAAAATGTGGACTCAAATCTTTCTCGGCTACCTACGTACCCAATAATTTGTAATGAAAGTCCATGTAGTTGGGGTTCGAGATTGATTATTAATAGGTATTTTTTATGAAAGGCGGACTCGAGCCTTTCTTTGTTGCCTATGTACTCAATAGTTTTGTGCTCAAAGTCCGCGTAGTTCGGGGTTGGACATTGGTTATCCATAGGTATCTTTTTTAAAAGGTCGACTCGAGCCTTTCACAACTGTGTACGTACCGAATACTTTGTGATCAAAGTCTACTCGGGTTAGGATTGATTATTCATAGGTAATTTTAAAAAATGTGGACTCAAATCTTTCTCGGCTACCTACGTACCCAATAATTTGTAATCAATGTCCGTTTAGTTGGGGTTCGAGATTGATTATTAATAGGTATTTTTTATCAAAAGTGGACTCGAGCTATTCTCGGCTTCCTACATACCCAACACTTTGGGATCAAAGTCCTCGTATTTTTGGGTTGGAGATTGATTATCCATAGGTATCTTTTTCAACAAGTAAAGTCAAGTCTTTCACGAAGTGTGTACGTACCGAATACTTTGTGATCAAAGTCCGCGTAGTTCGGGTTGGGATTGATTATTCATAGGTAATTTTTAAAAAGGTGGACTCAAATTTTTCGCGGCTACCTACGTACCAAATAAGTTTTAATAAAAGTCCATGAAGTTGGGGTTCGAGATTGATTATTAATAGGTATTTTTTATTAAAAAAGGACTCGAGACGTTCTCGGCTTCCTACATACCCAATATTTTGGGATCAAAGTACTCGTATTTTGGTGTTGGACATTGATTATCCATAGGTATCTTTTTCAACAAGTAAAGTCAAGCCTTTCACAGCTGTGTACGTACCGAATACTTTGTGATCAAAGTCCGCGTAGTTCGGGTTGGGA
This sequence comes from Linum usitatissimum, assembly GCA_030674075.2. Lineage (NCBI taxonomy): Eukaryota > Viridiplantae > Streptophyta > Magnoliopsida > Malpighiales > Linaceae > Linum > Linum usitatissimum. Next base: position 53,626 of record JAUJYP020000654.1, read on the forward strand.
TTGATTATTCATAGGTAATTATTAAAAAGGTGGACTCAAATTTTTCTCGGCTACCTACGTACCAAATAACTTGCAATCAAAGTCGGTGTTGTTGGGGTTCGAGATTGATTATTAATAGGTATTTTTTATTAAAGGCGGACTGGAGCCTTTCTTTGTTGTCTATGTACCCAATATTTTTGGCTCAAAGTCCGCGTAGTTCGGTGTCAGACATAGGTTATCCATAGGTATCTTTTTTAAAAGGTCGACTCGAGCCTTTCACAACTATGTACGTACCGAATACTCTGTGATCAAAGTTCACGTACTTCGGGTTGGGATTGATTATTCATTGGTAATTTTAAAAAAGGTGGACTCAAATCTTTCTCGGCTACCTACGTACCCAATAATTTGTAATCAATGTCCGTTTAGTTGGGGTTCGAGATTGATTATTAATAGGTATTTTTTATTAAAAGCAGACTCGAGCCATTCTCGGCTTCCTACATACCCAATACTTTGGGATCAAAGTCCTCGTATTTTGGGGTTGGCAATTTATTATCCATAGGTATCTTTTTTAACAAGTAAAGTCAAGCCTTTCACAGCTGTGTACGTACCGAATACTTTGTGATCAAAGTCCGCGTAGTTCGGGTTGGGATTGATTATTCATAGGTAATTTTTAAAAAAGTGGACTCAAATTTTTCTCGGCTACCTACGTACCAAAGAAGTTGTAATCAAAGTCCATGTAGTTGGGGTTTGAGATTGATTATAAATAGGTAGTTTTTATTAAAAGAAGACTCGAGCCGTTCTCGGCTTCCTACATACCCAATACTTTGGGATCAAAGTCCTCATATTTTGGGGTTGGAGATTGATTATCCATAGGTATATTTTTCAACAAGTAGAGTCAAGCCTTTCACAGCTTGTGTACGTACCGAATACTTTGTGATCAAAGTCCGTGTAGTTCGGGTTGGGATTGATTATTCATAGGTAATTTTTAAAAAGGTGGACTCAAATTTTTCGCGGCTACCTACGTACCAAATAAGTTTTAATAAAAGTCCATGTAGGTGGGGTTCGAGATTGATTATTAATAGGTATTTTTTATTAAAAAAGGACTCGAGACGTTCTCGGCTTCCTACATACCCAATACTTTGGGATCAAAGTACTCGTATTTTGGTGTTGGACATTGATTATCCATAGGTATCTTTTTCAACAAGTAAAGTCAAGCCTTTCACGGTTGTGTACGTACCGAATACTTTGTGATCAAAGTCCGCGTAGTTCGGGTTGGGATTGATTATTCATAGGTAATTATTAAAAAGGTGGACTCAAATTTTTCTCGGCTACCTACGTACCAAATAACTTGCAATCAAAGTCGGTGTTGTTGGGGTTCGAGATTGATTATTAATAGGTATTTTTTATTAAAGGCGGATCGGAGCCTTTCTTTGTTGTCTATGTACCCAATATTTTGGGCTCAAAGTCCGCGTAGTTCGGGGTCGGACATAGGTTATCCATAGGTATCTTTTTTAAAAGGTCGACTCGAGCCTTTCACAACTATGTACGTACCGAATACTCGTGATCAAAGTTCACGTACTTCGGGTTGGGATTGATTATTCATTGGTAATTTTAAAAAAGGTGGACTCAAATCTTTCTCGGCTACCTACGTACCCAATAATTTGTAATCAATGTCCGTTTAGTTGGGGTTCGAGATTGATTATTAATAGGTATTTTTTATTAAAAGCAGACTCGAGCCATTCTCGGCTTCCTACATACCCAATACTTTGGGATCAAAGTCCTCGTATTTTGGGGATGGCAATTTATTATCCATAGGTATCTTTTTTAACAAGTAAAGTCAAGCCTTTCACAGCTGTGTACGTACCGAATACTTTGTGATCAAAGTCCGCGTAGTTCGGGTTGGGATTGATTATTCATAGGTAATTTTTAAAAAGGTGGACTCAAATTTTTCTCGGCTACCTACGTACCAAAGAAGTTGTAATCAAAGTCCATGTAGTTGGGGTTCGAGATTGATTATTAATAGGTAGTTTTTATTAAAAGAAGACTCGAGCCGTTCTCGGCTTCCTACATACCCAATACTTTGGGATCAAAGTCCTCGTATTTTGGGGTTGGAGATTGATTATCCATAGGTATATTTTTCAACAAGTAGAGTCAAGCCTTTCACAATGTGTACGTACCGAATACTTTGTGATCAAAGTCCGTGTAGTTCGGGTTGGGATTGATTATTCATAGGTAATTATTAAAAAGGTGGACTCAAATTTTTCTCGGCTACCTACGTACCAAATAACTTGTAATCAAAGTCAGTGTTGTTGGGTTTGGAGATTGATTATTAATACGTATTTTTTATTAAAGGCGGACTCGAGCCTTTCTTTCTTGTCTATGTACCCAATATTTTGGGTTCAAAGTGGGTGTAGGTTGGGGTTGGACATTTGTTATCCATAGGTATTTTTTTTAAAAGGTCGACTTGAGCCTTTCACAACTGTGTACGTACCGAATACTTTGTGGTCAAAGTCCGCGTACTTCGGGTTGGGATGTATTATTCATAGGTAATTTTAAAAAATGTGCACTCAAATCTTTCTCTGCTACCTACGTACCCAATAATTTGTAATTAAAATCCGTTTAGTTGGGGTTCGAGATTGATTATTAATAGGTATTTTTTATTAAAAGTGGACTCGAGCCATTCTCGGCTTCCTACATACCCAATACTTTGGGATCAAAGTCCTCATATTTTGGGGTTGGAGATTGATTATCCATAGGTATCTTTTTCAACAAGTAAAGTTAAGCCTTTCACAGTTGTGTACGTACCGAATACTTTGTGATCAAAGTCCGCGTAGTTCGGGTTAGGATTGATTATTCATAGGTAATTTTTAAAAAGGTGGACTCAAATTTTTCTCGGCTACATACGTACCAAATAAATTGTAATCAAAGTCAGTGTTGTTGGGTTTGGAGATTGATTATTAATAGGTATTTTTTATTAAAGGCGGACTCGAGCCTTTCTTTCTTGTCTATGTACCCAATATTTTGGGCTCAAAGTGCGCGTAGGTTGGGGTTGGACATTTGTTATCCATAGGTATCTTTTTTAAAAGGTCGACTCGAGCCTTTCACAACCGTGTATGTACCGAATACTTTGTGATCAAAGTCCGCGTGCTTCGGGTTGGGATTGATTATTCATAGGTAATTTTAAAAAAGGTGGACTCAAATCTTTCTCGGCTACCTACGTACCCAATAATTTGTAATCAATGTCCGTTTAGTTGGGGTTCGAGATTGATTATTAATAGGTATTTTTTATTAAAACCGGACTCGAGCCATTCTCGGCTTCCTACATACCCAATACTTTGGGATCAAAGTCCTCGTATTTTGTGGTTGGCGATATATTATCCATAGGTATCTTTTTTAACAAGTAAAGTCAAGCCTTTCACAATCGTGTATGTACCGAATACTTTGTGATCAAAGTCCGCGTACTTCGGGTTGGGATTGATTATTCATAGGTAATTTTAAAAAAGGAGGACTCAAATCTTTCTCGGCTACCTACGTACCCAATAATTTGTAATCAATGTCCGTTTAGTTGGGGTTCGAGATTGATTATTAATAGGTATTTTTTATTAAAAGTGGACTCGAGCTATTCTCGGCTTCCTACATACCCAATACTTTGGGATCAAAGTCCTCGTATTTTGGGGTTGGAGATTGATTATCCATAGGTATCTTTTTCAACAAGTAAAGTCAAGTCTTTCACGGTTTGTGTACGTACCGAATACTTTGTGATCAAAGTCCGCGTAGTTCGGGTTGGGATTGATTATTCATAGGTAATTATTAAAAAGGTGGACTCAAATTTTTCTCGGCTACCTACGTACCAAATAACTTGCAATCAAAGTCGGTGTTGTTGGGGTTCGAGATTGATTATTAATAGGTATTTTTTATTAAAGGCGGACTCGGAGCCTTTCTTTGTTGTCTATGTACCCAATATTTTGGGCTCAAAGTCCGTGTAGTTCGGGGTCGGACATAGGTTATCCATGGGTATCTTTTTTAAAAGGTCGACTCGAGCCTTTCACAACTATGTACGTACCGAATACTTCGTGATCAAAGTTCACGTACTTTGGGTTGGGATTGATTATTCATTGGTAATTTTAAAAAAGGTGGACTCAAATCTTTCTCGGCTACCTACGTACCCAATAATTTGTAATCAATGTCCGTTTAGTTGGGGTTCGAGATTGATTATTAATAGGTATTTTTTATTAAAACCGGACTCGAGCCATTCTCGGCTTCCTACATACCCAATACTTTGGGATCAAAGTCCTCGTATTTTGTGGTTGGCGATATATTATCCATAGGTATCTTTTTTAACAAGTAAAGTCAAGCCTTTCACAACCGTGTATGTACCGAATACTTTGTGATCAAAGTCCGCGTACTTCGGGTTGGGATTGATTATTCATAGGTAATTTTAAAAAAGGAGGACTCAAATCTTTCTCGGCTACCTACGTACCCAATAATTTGTAATCAATGTCCGTTTAGTTGGGGTTCGAGATTGATTACTAATAGGTATTTTTTATTAAAAGTGGACTCGAGCTATTCTCGGCTTCCTACATACCCAATACTTTGGGATCAAAGTCCTCGTATTTTGGGGTTGGAGATTGATTATCCATAGGTATCTTTTTCAACAAGTAAAGTCAAGTCTTTCACAGCTTGTGTACGTACCGAATACTTTGTGATCAAAGTCCGCGTAGTTCGGGTTGGGATTGATTATTCATAGGTAATTATTAAAAAGGTGGACTCAAATTTTTCTCGGCTACCTACGTACCAAATAACTTGCAATCAAAGTCGGTGTTGTTGGGGTTCGAGATTGATTATTAATAGGTATTTTTTATTAAAGGCGGACTCGGAGCCTTTCTTTGTTGTCTATGTACCCAATATTTTGGGCTCAAAGTCCGTGTAGTTCGGGGTCGGACATAGGTTATCCATGGGTATCTTTTTTAAAAGGTCGACTCGAGCCTTTCACAACTATGTACGTACCGAATACTCGTGATCAAAGTTCACGTACTTTGGGTTGGGATTGATTATTCATTGGTAATTTTAAAAAAGGTGGACTCAAATCTTTCTCGGCTACCTACGTACCCAATAATTTGTAATCAATGTCCGTTTAGTTGGGGTTCGAGATTGATTATTAATAGGTATTTTTTATTAAAACCGGACTCGAGCCATTCTCGGCTTCCTACATACCCAATACTTTGGGATCAAAGTCCTCGTATTTTGTGGTTGGCGATATATTATCCATAGGTATCTTTTTTAACAAGTAAAGTCAAGCCTTTCACAACCGTGTATGTACCGAATACTTTGTGATCAAAGTCCGCGTACTTCGGGTTGGGATTGATTATTCATAGGTAATTTTAAAAAAGGAGGACTCAAATCTTTCTCGGCTACCTACGTACCCAATAATTTGTAATCAATGTCCGTTTAGTTGGGGTTCGAGATTGATTACTAATAGGTATTTTTTATTAAAAGTGGACTCGAGCTATTCTCGGCTTCCTACATACCCAATACTTTGGGATCAAAGTCCTCGTATTTTGGGGTTGGAGATTGATTATCCATAGGTATCTTTTTCAACAAGTAAAGTCAAGTCTTTCACAGCTGTGTACGTACCGAATACTTTGTGATCAAAGTCCGCGTAGTTCGGGTTGGGATTGATTATTCATAGGTAATTTTTAAAAAGGTGGACTCAAATTTTTCTCGGCTACCTACGTACCAAAGAAGTTGTAATCAAAGTCCATGTAGTTGGGGTTCGAGATTGATTATTAATAGGTAGTTTTTATTAAAAGAAGACTCGAGCCGTTCTCGGCTTCCTACATACCCAATACTTTGGGATCAAAGTCCTCGTATTTTGGGGTTGGAGATTGATTATCCATAGGTATATTTTTCAACAAGTAGAGTCAAGCCTTTCACAGCTGTGTACGTACCGAATACTTTGTGATCAAAGTCCGTGTAGTTCGGGTTGGGATTGATTATTCATAGGTAATTATTAAAAAGGTGGACTCAAATTTTTCTCGGCTACCTACGTACCAAATAAATTGTAATCAAAGTCAGTGTTGTTGGGTTTGGAGATTGATTATTAATAGGTATTTTTTATTAAAGGCGGACTCGAGCCTTTCTTTCTTGTCTATGTACCCAATATTTTGGGCTCAAAGTGCGCGTAGGTTGGGGTTGGACATTTGTTATCCATAGGTATCTTTTTTAAAAGGTCGACTCGAGCCTTTCACAACCGTGTATGTACCGAATACTTTGTGATCAAAGTCCGCGTGCTTCGGGTTGGGATTGATTATTCATAGGTAATTTTAAAAAAGGTGGACTCAAATCTTTCTCGGCTACCTACGTACCCAATAATTTGTAATCAATGTCCGTTTAGTTGGGGTTCGAGATTGATTATTAATAGGTATTTTTTATTAAAACCAGACTCGAGCCATTCTCGGCTTCCTACATACCCAATACTTTGGGATCAAAGTCCTCGTATTTTGTGGTTGGCGATATATTATCCATAGGTATCTTTTTTAACAAGTAAAGTCAAGCCTTTCACAACTGTGTATGTACCGAATACTTTGTGATCAAAGTCCGCGTACTTCGGGTTGGGATTGATTATTCATAGGTAATTTTAAAAAAGGAGGACTCAAATCTTTCTCGGCTACCTACGTACCCAATAATTTGTAATCAATGTCCGTTTAGTTGGGGTTCGAGATTGATTATTAATAGGTATTTTTTATTAAAAGTGGACTCGAGCTATTCTCGGCTTCCTACATACCCAATACTTTGGGATCAAAGTCCTCGTATTTTGGGGTTGGAGATTGATTATCCATAGGTATCTTTTTCAACAAGTAAAGTCAAGTCTTTCACAACTACGTGTACGTACCGAATACTTTGTGATCAAAGTCCGCGTAGTTCGGGTTGGGATTGATTATTCATAGGTAATTATTAAAAAGGTGGACTCAAATTTTTCTCGGCTACCTACGTACCAAATAACTTGCAATCAAAGTCGGTGTTGTTGGGGTTCGAGATTGATTATTAATAGGTATTTTTTATTAAAGGCGGACTCGGAGCCTTTCTTTGTTGTCTATGTACCCAATATTTTGGGCTCAAAGTCCGTGTAGTTCGGGGTCGGACATAGGTTATCCATGGGTATCTTTTTTAAAAGGTCGACTCGAGCCTTTCACAACTATGTACGTACCGAATACTTCGTGATCAAAGTTCACGTACTTTGGGTTGGGATTGATTATTCATTGGTAATTTTAAAAAAGGTGGACTCAAATCTTTCTCGGCTACCTACGTACCCAATAATTTGTAATCAATGTCCGTTTAGTTGGGGTTCGAGATTGATTATTAATAGGTATTTTTTATTAAAACCGGACTCGAGCCATTCTCGGCTTCCTACATACCCAATACTTTGGGATCAAAGTCCTCGTATTTTGTGGTTGGCGATATATTATCCATAGGTATCTTTTTTAACAAGTAAAGTCAAGCCTTTCACAACCGTGTATGTACCGAATACTTTGTGATCAAAGTCCGCGTACTTCGGGTTGGGATTGATTATTCATAGGTAATTTTAAAAAAGGAGGACTCAAATCTTTCTCGGCTACCTACGTACCCAATAATTTGTAATCAATGTCCGTTTAGTTGGGGTTCGAGATTGATTACTAATAGGTATTTTTTATTAAAAGTGGACTCGAGCTATTCTCGGCTTCCTACATACCCAATACTTTGGGATCAAAGTCCTCGTATTTTGGGGTTGGAGATTGATTATCCATAGGTATCTTTTTCAACAAGTAAAGTCAAGTCTTTCACAGTTGTGTACGTACCGAATACTTTGTGATCAAAGTCCGCGTAGTTCGGGTTGGGATTGATTATTCATAGGTAATTATTAAAAAGGTGGACTCAAATTTTTCTCGGCTACCTACGTACCAAATAACTTGCAATCAAAGTCGGTGTTGTTGGGGTTCGAGATTGATTATTAATAGGTATTTTTTATTAAAGGCGGATTGGAGCCTTTCTTTGTTGTCTATGTACCCAATATTTTGGGCTCAAAGTCCGTGTAGTTCGGGGTCGGACATAGGTTATCCATGGGTATCTTTTTTAAAAGGTCGACTCGAGCCTTTCACAACTATGTACGTACCGAATACTCTGTGATCAAAGTTCACGTACTTTGGGTTGGGATTGATTATTCATTGGTAATTTAAAAAAAGGTGGACTCAAATCTTTCTCGGCTACCTACGTACCCAATAATTTGTAATCAATGTCCGTTTAGTTGGGGTTCGAGATTGATTATTAATAGGTATTTTTTATTAAAACCAGACTCGAGCCATTCTCGGCTTCCTACATACCCAATACTTTGGGATCAAAGTCCTCGTATTTTGTGGTTGGCGATATATTATCCATAGGTATCTTTTTTAACAAGTAAAGTCACGCCTTTCACAACTGTGTATGTACCGAATACTTTGTGATCAAAGTCCGCGTACTTCGGGTTGGGATTGATTATTCATAGGTAATTTTAAAAAAGGAGGACTCAAATCTTTCTCGGCTACCTACGTACCCAATAATTTGTAATCAATGTCCGTTTAGTTGGGGTTCGAGATTGATTACTAATAGGTATTTTTTATTAAAAGTGGACTCGAGCTATTCTCGGCTTCCTACATACCCAATACTTTGGGATCAAAGTCCTCGTATTTTGGGGTTGGAGATTGATTATCCATAGGTATCTTTTTCAACAAGTAAAGTCAAGTCTTTCACAGTTGTGTACGTACCGAATACTTTGTGATCAAAGTCCGCGTAGTTCGGGTTGGGATTGATTATTCATAGGTAATTATTAAAAAGGTGGACTCAAATTTTTCTCGGCTACCTACGTACCAAATAACTTGCAATCAAAGTCGGTGTTGTTGGGGTTCGAGATTGATTATTAATAGGTATTTTTTATTAAAGGCGGACTGGAGCCTTTCTTTGTTGTCTATGTACCCAATATTTTGGGCTCAAAGTCCGTGTAGTTCGGGGTCGGACATAGGTTATCCATGGGTATCTTTTTTAAAAGGTCGACTCGAGCCTTTCACAACTATGTACGTACCAAATACTTCGTGATCAAAGTTCACGTACTTTGGGTTGGGATTGATTATTCATTGGTAATTTTAAAAAAGGTGGACTCAAATCTTTCTCGGCTACCTACGTACCCAATAATTTGTAATCAATGTCCGTTTAGTTGGGGTTCGAGATTGATTATTAATAGGTATTTTTTATTAAAAGTGGACTCGAGCTATTCTCGGCTTCCTACATACCCAATACTTTGGGATCAAAGTCCTCGTATTTTGGGGTTGGAGATTGATTATCCATAGGTATCTTTTTCAACAAGTAAAGTCAAGTCTTTCACAAACTGTGTACGTACCGAATACTTTGTGATCAAAGTCCGCGTAGTTCGGGTTGGGATTGATTATTCATAGGTAATTATTAAAAAGGTGGACTCAAATTTTTCTCGGCTACCTACGTACCAAATAACTTGCAATCAAAGTCGGTGTTGTTGGGGTTCGAGATTGATTATTAATAGGTATTTTTTATTAAAGGCGGACTGGAGCCTTTCTTTGTTGTCTATGTACCCAATATTTTGGGCTCAAAGTCCGTGTAGTTCGGGGTCGGACATAGGTTATCCATGGGTATCTTTTTTAAAAGGTCGACTCGAGCCTTTCACAACTATGTACGTACCGAATACTCCGTGATCAAAGTTCACGTACTTTGGGTTGGGATTGATTATTCATTGGTAATTTTAAAAAAGGTGGACTCAAATCTTTCTCGGCTACCTACGTACCCAATAATTTGTAATCAATGTCCGTTTAGTTGGGGTTCGAGATTGATTATTAATAGGTATTTTTTATTAAAACCGGACTCGAGCCATTCTCGGCTTCCTACATACCCAATACTTTGGGATCAAAGTCCTCGTATTTTGTGGTTGGCGATATATTATCCATAGGTATCTTTTTTAACAAGTAAAGTCAAGCCTTTCACAACCGTGTATGTACCGAATACTTTGTGATCAAAGTCCGCGTACTTCGGGTTGGGATTGATTATTCATAGGTAATTTTAAAAAAGGAGGACTCAAATCTTTCTCGGCTACCTACGTACCCAATATTAGTTGGGGTTCGAGATTGATTACTAATAGGTATTTTTTATTAAAAGTGGACTCGAGCTATTCTCGGCTTCCTACATACCCAATACTTTGGGATCAAAGTCCTCGTATTTTGGGGTTGGAGATTGATTATCCATAGGTATCTTTTTCAACAAGTAAAGTCAAGTCTTTCACAGCTGTGTACGTACCGAATACTTTGTGATCAAAGTCCGCGTAGTTCGGGTTGGGATTGATTATTCATAGGTAATTTTTAAAAAGGTGGACTCAAATTTTTCTCGGCTACCTACGTACCAAAGAAGTTGTAATCAAAGTCCATGTAGTTGGGGTTCGAGATTGATTATTAATAGGTAGTTTTTATTAAAAGAAGACTCGAGCCGTTCTCGGCTTCCTACATACCCAATACTTTGGGATCAAAGTCCTCGTATTTTGGGGTTGGAGATTGATTATCCATAGGTATATTTTTCAACAAGTAGAGTCAAGCCTTTCACAGTTTGTGTACGTACCGAATACTTTGTGATCAAAGTCCGTGTAGTTCGGGTTGGGATTGATTATTCATAGCTAATTATTAAAAAGGTGGACTCAAATTTTTCTCGGCTACCTACGTACCAAATAAATTGTAATCAAAGTCAGTGTTGTTGGGTTTGGAGATTGATTATTAATAGGTATTTTTTATTAAAGGCGGACTCGAGCCTTTCTTTCTTGTCTATGTACCCAATATTTTGGGCTCAAAGTGCGCGTAGGTTGGGGTTGGACATTTGTTATCCATAGGTATCTTTTTTAAAAGGTCGACTCGAGCCTTTCACAACTGTGTATGTACCGAATACTTTGTGATCAAAGTCCGCGTGCTTCGGGTTGGGATTGATTATTCATAGGTAATTTTAAAAAAGGTGGACTCAAATCTTTCTCGGCTACCTACGTACCCAATAATTTGTAATCAATGTCCGTTTAGTTGGGGTTCGAGATTGATTATTAATAGGTATTTTTTATTAAAACCGGACTCGAGCCATTCTCGGCTTCCTACATACCCAATACTTTGGGATCAAAGTCCTCGTATTTTGTGGTTGGCGATATATTATCCATAGGTATCTTTTTTAACAAGTAAAGTCAAGCCTTTCACAACTGTGTATGTACCGAATACTTTGTGATCAAAGTCCGCGTGCTTCGGGTTGGGATTGATTATTCATAGGTAATTTTAAAAAAGGTGGACTCAAATCTTTCTCGGCTACCTACGTACCCAATAATTTGTAATCAATGTCCGTTTAGTTGGGGTTCGAGATTGATTATTAATAGGTATTTTTTATTAAAACCGGACTCGAGCCATTCTCGGCTTCCTACATACCCAATACTTTGGGATCAAAGTCCTCGTATTTTGTGGTTGGCGATATATTATCCATAGGTATCTTTTTTAACAAGTAAAGTCAAGCCTTTCACAACTGTGTATGTACCGAATACTTTGTGATCAAAGTCCGCGTACTTCGGGTTGGGATTGATTATTCATAGGTAATTTTAAAAAAGGAGGCCTCAAATCTTTCTCGGCTACCTACGTACCCAATAATTTGTAATCAATGTCCGTTTAGTTGGGGTTCGAGATTGATTACTAATAGGTATTTTTTATTAAAAGTGGACTCGAGCTATTCTCGGCTTCCTACATACCCAATACTTTGGGATCAAAGTCCTCGTATTTTGGGGTTGGAGATTGATTATCCATAGGTATCTTTTTCAACAAGTAAAGTCAAGTCTTTCACAACTGTGTACGTACCGAATACTTTGTGATCAAAGTCCGCGTAGTTCGGGTTGGGATTGATTATTCATAGGTAATTATTAAAAAGGTGGACTCAAATTTTTCTCGGCTACCTACGTACCAAATAACTTGCAATCAAAGTCGGTGTTGTTGGGGTTCGAGATTGATTATTAATAGGTATTTTTTATTAAAGGCGGACGGAGCCTTTCTTTGTTGTCTATGTACCCAATATTTTGGGCTCAAAGTCCGTGTAGTTCGGGGTCGGACATAGGTTATCCATGGGTATCTTTTTTAAAAGGTCGACTCGAGCCTTTCACAACTATGTACGTACCGAATACTCCGTGATCAAAGTTCACGTACTTTGGGTTGGGATTGATTATTCATTGGTAATTTTAAAAAAGGTGGACTCAAATCTTTCTCGGCTACCTACGTACCCAATAATTTGTAATCAATGTCCGTTTAGTTGGGGTTCGAGATTGATTACTAATAGGTATTTTTTATTAAAAGTGGACTCGAGCTATTCTCGGCTTCCTACATACCCAATACTTTGGGATCAAAGTCCTCGTATTTTGGGGTTGGAGATTGATTATCCATAGGTATCTTTTTCAACAAGTCAAGTCAAGTCTTTCACAATTGTGTACGTACCGAATACTTTGTGATCAAAGTCCGCGTAGTTCGGGTTGGGATTGATTATTCATAGGTAATTATTAAAAAGGTGGACTCAAATTTTTCTCGGCTACCTACGTACCAAATAACTTGCAATCAAAGTCGGTGTTGTTGGGGTTCGAGATTGATTATTAATAGGTATTTTTTATTAAAGGCGGACTCGGAGCCTTTCTTTGTTGTCTATGTACCCAATATTTTGGGCTCAAAGTCCGTGTAGTTCGGGGTCGGACATAGGTTATCCATGGGTATCTTTTTTAAAAGGTCGACTCGAGCCTTTCACAACTATGTACGTACCGAATACTTCGTGATCAAAGTTCACGTACTTTGGGTTGGGATTGATTATTCATTGGTAATTTTAAAAAAGGTGGACTCAAATCTTTCTCGGCTACCTACGTACCCAATAATTTGTAATCAATGTCCGTTTAGTTGGGGTTCGAGATTGATTATTAATAGGTATTTTTTATTAAAACCGGACTCGAGCCATTCTCGGCTTCCTACATACCCAATACTTTGGGATCAAAGTCCTCGTATTTTGTGGTTGGCGATATATTATCCATAGGTATCTTTTTTAACAAGTAAAGTCAAGCCTTTCACAACCGTGTATGTACCGAATACTTTGTGATCAAAGTCCGCGTACTTCGGGTTGGGATTGATTATTCATAGGTAATTTTAAAAAAGGAGGACTCAAATCTTTCTCGGCTACCTACGTACCCAATAATTTGTAATCAATGTCCGTTTAGTTGGGGTTCGAGATTGATTATTAATAGGTATTTTTTATTAAAAGTGGACTCGAGCTATTCTCGGCTTCCTACATACCCAATACTTTGGGATCAAAGTCCTCGTATTTTGGGGTTGGAGATTGATTATCCATAGGTATCTTTTTCAACAAGTAAAGTCAAGTCTTTCACAGTTTGTGTACGTACCGAATACTTTGTGATCAAAGTCCGCGTAGTTCGGGTTGGGATTGATTATTCATAGGTAATTATTAAAAAGGTGGACTCAAATTTTTCTCGGCTACCTACGTACCAAATAACTTGCAATCAAAGTCGGTGTTGTTGGGGTTCGAGATTGATTATTAATAGGTATTTTTTATTAAAGGCGGACTCGGAGCCTTTCTTTGTTGTCTATGTACCCAATATTTTGGGCTCAAAGTCCGTGTAGTTCGGGGTCGGACATAGGTTATCCATGGGTATCTTTTTTAAAAGGTCGACTCGAGCCTTTCACAACTATGTACGTACCGAATACTCCGTGATCAAAGTTCACGTACTTTGGGTTGGGATTGATTATTCATTGGTAATTTTAAAAAAGGTGGACTCAAATCTTTCTCGGCTACCTACGTACCCAATAATTTGTAATCAATGTCCGTTTAGTTGGGGTTCGAGATTGATTATTAATAGGTATTTTTTATTAAAACCGGACTCGAGCCATTCTCGGCTTCCTACATACCCAATACTTTGGGATCAAAGTCCTCGTATTTTGTGGTTGGCGATATATTATCCATAGGTATCTTTTTTAACAAGTAAAGTCAAGCCTTTCACAACCGTGTATGTACCGAATACTTTGTGATCAAAGTCCGCGTACTTCGGGTTGGGATTGATTATTCATAGGTAATTTTAAAAAAGGAGGACTCAAATCTTTCTCGGCTACCTACGTACCCAATAATTTGTAATCAATGTCCGTTTAGTTGGGGTTCGAGATTGATTACTAATAGGTATTTTTTATTAAAAGTGGACTCGAGCTATTCTCGGCTTCCTACATACCCAATACTTTGGGATCAAAGTCCTCGTATTTTGGGGTTGGAGATTGATTATCCATAGGTATCTTTTTCAACAAGTAAAGTCAAGTCTTTCATAGTCGTGTACGTACCGAATACTTTGTGATCAAAGTCCGCGTAGTTCGGGTTGGGATTGATTATTCATAGGTAATTTTTAAAAAGGTGGACTCAAATTTTTCTCGGCTACCTACGTACCAAAGAAGTTGTAATCAAAGTCGGTGTTGTTGGGGTTCGAGATTGATTATTAATAGGTATTTTTTATTAAAGGCGGACTCGGAGCCTTTCTTTGTTGTCTATGTACCCAATATTTTGGGCTCAAAGTCCGTGTAGTTCGGGGTCGGACATAGGTTATCCATGGGTATCTTTTTTAAAAGGTCGACTCGAGCCTTTCAAAACTATGTACGTACCGAATACTTCGTGATCAAAGTTCACGTACTTTGGGTTGGGATTGATTATTCATTGGTAATTTTAAAAAAGGTGGACTCAAATCTTTCTCGGCTACCTACGTACCCAATAATTTGTAATCAATGTCCGTTTAGTTGGGGTTCGAGATTGATTATTAATAGGTATTTTTTATTAAAACCAGACTCGAGCCATTCTCGGCTTCCTACATACCCAATACTTTGGGATCAAAGTCCTCGTATTTTGTGGTTGGCGATATATTATCCATAGGTATCTTTTTTAACAAGTAAAGTCAAGCCTTTCACAACTGTGTATGTACCGAATACTTTGTGATCAAAGTCCGCGTACTTCGGGTTGGGATTGATTATTCATAGGTAATTTTAAAAAAGGAGGACTCAAATCTTTCTCGGCTACCTACGTACCCAATAATTTGTAATCAATGTCCGTTTAGTTGGGGTTCGAGATTGATTATTAATAGGTATTTTTTATTAAAAAAGGACTCGAGACGTTCTCGGCTTCCTACATACCCAATACTTTGGGATCAAAGTACTCGTATTTTGGTGTTGGACATTGATTATCCATAGGTATCTTTTTCAACAAGTAAAGTCAAGCCTTTCACAAATCGTGTACGTACCGAATACTTTGTGATCAAAGTCCGCGTAGTTCGGGTTGGGATTGATTATTCATAGGTAATTATTAAAAAGGTGGACTCAAATTTTTCTCGGCTACCTACGTACCAAATAACTTGCAATCAAAGTCGGTGTTGTTGGGGTTCGAGATTGATTATTAATAGGTATTTTTTATTAAAGGCGGATCGGAGCCTTTCTTTGTTGTCTATGTACCCAATATTTTGGGCTCAAAGTCCGTGTAGTTCGGGGTCGGACATAGGTTATCCATGGGTATCTTTTTTAAAAGGTCGACTCGAGCCTTTCACAACTATGTACGTACCGAATACTCTCGTGATCAAAGTTCACGTACTTTGGGTTGGGATTGATTATTCATTGGTAATTTTAAAAAAGGTGGACTCAAATCTTTCTCGGCTACCTACGTACCCAATAATTTGTAATCAATGTCCGTTTAGTTGGGGTTCGAGATTGATTATTAATAGGTATTTTTTATTAAAACCGGACTCGAGCCATTCTCGGCTTCCTACATACCCAATACTTTGGGATCAAAGTCCTCGTATTTTGTGGTTGGCGATATATTATCCATAGGTATCTTTTTTAACAAGTAAAGTCAAGCCTTTCACAACCGTGTATGTACCGAATACTTTGTGATCAAAGTCCGCGTACTTCGGGTTGGGATTGATTATTCATAGGTAATTTTAAAAAAGGAGGACTCAAATCTTTCTCGGCTACCTACGTACCCAATAATTTGTAATCAATGTCCGTTTAGTTGGGGTTCGAGATTGATTACTAATAGGTATTTTTTATTAAAAGTGGACTCGAGCTATTCTCGGCTTCCTACATACCCAATACTTTGGGATCAAAGTCCTCGTATTTTGGGGTTGGAGATTGATTATCCATAGGTATCTTTTTCAACAAGTAAAGTCAAGTCTTTCACAGCTGTGTACGTACCGAATACTTTGTGATCAAAGTCCGCGTAGTTCGGGTTGGGATTGATTATTCATAGGTAATTTTTAAAAAGGTGGACTCAAATTTTTCTCGGCTACCTACGTACCAAAGAAGTTGTAATCAAAGTCGGTGTTGTTGGGGTTCGAGATTGATTATTAATAGGTATTTTTTATTAAAGGCGGATCGGAGCCTTTCTTTGTTGTCTATGTACCCAATATTTTGGGCTCAAAGTCCGTGTAGTTCGGGGTCGGACATAGGTTATCCATGGGTATCTTTTTTAAAAGGTCGACTCGAGCCTTTCACAACTATGTACGTACCGAATACTCTCGTGATCAAAGTTCACGTACTTTGGGTTGGGATTGATTATTCATTGGTAATTTTAAAAAAGGTGGACTCAAATCTTTCTCGGCTACCTACGTACCCAATAATTTGTAATCAATGTCCGTTTAGTTGGGGTTCGAGATTGATTATTAATAGGTATTTTTTATTAAAACCGGACTCGAGCCATTCTCGGCTTCCTACATACCCAATACTTTGGGATCAAAGTCCTCGTATTTTGTGGTTGGCGATATATTATCCATAGGTATCTTTTTTAACAAGTAAAGTCAAGCCTTTCACAATCGTGTATGTACCGAATACTTTGTGATCAAAGTCCGCGTACTTCGGGTTGGGATTGATTATTCATAGGTAATTTTAAAAAAGGAGGACTCAAATCTTTCTCGGCTACCTACGTACCCAATAATTTGTAATCAATGTCCGTTTAGTTGGGGTTCGAGATTGATTACTAATAGGTATTTTTTATTAAAAGTGGACTCGAGCTATTCTCGGCTTCCTACATACCCAATACTTTGGGATCAAAGTCCTCGTATTTTGGGGTTGGAGATTGATTATCCATAGGTATCTTTTTCAACAAGTAAAGTCAAGTCTTTCACGATGTGTACGTACCGAATACTTTGGGATCAAAGTCCGCGTAGTTCGGGTTGGGATTGATTATTCATAGGTAATTTTTAAAAAGGTGGACTCAAATTTTTCTCGGCTACCTACGTACCAAAGAAGTTGTAATCAAAGTCGGTGTTGTTGGGGTTCGAGATTGATTATTAATAGGTATTTTTTATTAAAGGCGGACTGGAGCCTTTCTTTGTTGTCTATGTACCCAATATTTTGGGCTCAAAGTCCGTGTAGTTCGGGGTCGGACATAGGTTATCCATGGGTATCTTTTTTAAAAGGTCGACTCGAGCCTTTCAAAACTATGTACGTACCGAATACTCTGTGATCAAAGTTCACGTACTTTGGGTTGGGATTGATTATTCATTGGTAATTTTAAAAAAGGTGGACTCAAATCTTTCTCGGCTACCTACGTACCCAATAATTTGTAATCAATGTCCGTTTAGTTGGGGTTCGAGATTGATTATTAATAGGTATTTTTTATTAAAACCGGACTCGAGCCATTCTCGGCTTCCTACATACCCAATACTTTGGGATCAAAGTCCTCGTATTTTGTGGTTGGCGATATATTATCCATAGGTATCTTTTTTAACAAGTAAAGTCAAGCCTTTCACAACCGTGTATGTACCGAATACTTTGTGATCAAAGTCCGCGTACTTCGGGTTGGGATTGATTATTCATAGGTAATTTTAAAAAAGGAGGACTCAAATCTTTCTCGGCTACCTACGTACCCAATAATTTGTAATCAATGTCCGTTTAGTTGGGGTTCGAGATTGATTACTAATAGGTATTTTTTATTAAAAGTGGACTCGAGCTATTCTCGGCTTCCTACATACCCAATACTTTGGGATCAAAGTCCTCGTATTTTGGGGTTGGAGATTGATTATCCATAGGTATCTTTTTCAACAAGTAAAGTCAAGTCTTTCACAAGTTGTGTACGTACCGAATACTTTGTGATCAAAGTCCGCGTAGTTCGGGTTGGGATTGATTATTCATAGGTAATTTTTAAAAAGGTGGACTCAAATTTTTCTCGGCTACCTACGTACCAAAGAAGTTGTAATCAAAGTCGGTGTTGTTGGGGTTCGAGATTGATTATTAATAGGTATTTTTTATTAAAGGCGGACTGGAGCCTTTCTTTGTTGTCTATGTACCCAATATTTTGGGCTCAAAGTCCGTGTAGTTCGGGGTCGGACATAGGTTATCCATGGGTATCTTTTTTAAAAGGTCGACTCGAGCCTTTCACAACTATGTACGTACCGAATACTTCGTGATCAAAGTTCACGTACTTTGGGTTGGGATTGATTATTCATTGGTAATTTTAAAAAAGGTGGACTCAAATCTTTCTCGGCTACCTACGTACCCAATAATTTGTAATCAATGTCCGTTTAGTTGGGGTTCGAGATTGATTATTAATAGGTATTTTTTATTAAAACCGGACTCGAGCCATTCTCGGCTTCCTACATACCCAATACTTTGGGATCAAAGTCCTCGTATTTTGTGGTTGGCGATATATTATCCATAGGTATCTTTTTTAACAAGTAAAGTCAAGCCTTTCACAACCGTGTATGTACCGAATACTTTGTGATCAAAGTCCGCGTACTTCGGGTTGGGATTGATTATTCATAGGTAATTTTAAAAAAGGAGGACTCAAATCTTTCTCGGCTACCTACGTACCCAATAATTTGTAATCAATGTCCGTTTAGTTGGGGTTCGAGATTGATTACTAATAGGTATTTTTTATTAAAAGTGGACTCGTGCTATTCTCGGCTTCCTACATACCCAATACTTTGGGATCAAAGTCCTCGTATTTTGGGGTTGGAGATTGATTATCCATAGGTATCTTTTTCAACAAGTAAAGTCAAGTCTTTCACAGCTGTGTACGTACCGAATACTTTGTGATCAAAGTCCGCGTAGTTCGGGTTGGGATTGATTATTCATAGGTAATTTTTAAAAAGGTGGACTCAAATTTTTCTCGGCTACCTACGTACCAAAGAAGTTGTAATCAAAGTCCATGTAGTTGGGGTTCGAGATTGATTATTAATAGGTAGTTTTTATTAAAAGAAGACTCGAGCCGTTCTCGGCTTCCTACATACCCAATACTTTGGGATCAAAGTCCTCGTATTTTGGGGTTGGAGATTGATTATCCATAGGTATATTTTTCAACAAGTAGAGTCAAGCCTTTCACAGCTGTGTACGTACCGAATACTTTGTGATCAAAGTCCGTGTAGTTCGGGTTGGGATTGATTATTCATATGTAATTATTAAAAAGGTGGACTCAAATTTTTCTCGGCTACCTACGTACCAAATAAATTGTAATCAAAGTCAGTGTTGTTGGGTTTGGAGATTGATTATTAATAGGTATTTTTTATTAAAGGCGGACTCGAGCCTTTCTTTCTTGTCTATGTACCCAATATTTTGGGCTCAAAGTGCGCGTAGGTTGGGGTTGGACATTTGTTATCCATAGGTATCTTTTTTAAAAGGTCGACTCGAGCCTTTCACAACTGTGTATGTACCGAATACTTTGTGATCAAAGTCCGCGTGCTTCGGGTTGGGATTGATTATTCATAGGTAATTTTTAAAAAGGTGGACTCAAATTTTTCTCGGCTACCTACGTACCAAAGAAGTTGTAATCAAAGTCCATGTAGTTGGGGTTCGAGATTGATTATTAATAGGTAGTTTTTATTAAAAGAAGACTCGAGCCGTTCTCGGCTTCCTACATACCCAATACTTTGGGATCAAAGTCCTCGTATTTTGGGGTTGGAGATTGATTATCCATAGGTATATTTTTCAACAAGTAGAGTCAAGCCTTTCACAAGTACCGTGTACGTACCGAATACTTTGTGATCAAAGTCCGTGTAGTTCGGGTTGGGATTGATTATTCATATGTAATTATTAAAAAGGTGGACTCAAATTTTTCTCGGCTACCTACGTACCAAATAAATTGTAATCAAAGTCAGTGTTGTTGGGTTTGGAGATTGATTATTAATAGGCATTTTTTATTAAAGGCGGACTCGAGCCTTTCTTTCTTGTCTATGTACCCAATATTTTGGGCTCAAAGTGCGCGTAGGTTGGGGTTGGACATTTGTTATCCATAGGTATCTTTTTTAAAAGGTCGACTCGAGCCTTTCACAATCGTGTATGTACCGAATACTTTGTGATCAAAGTCCGCGTGCTTCGGGTTGGGATTGATTATTCATAGGTAATTTTAAAAAAGGTGGACTCAAATCTTTCTCGGCTACCTACGTACCCAATAATTTGTAATCAATGTCCGTTTAGTTGGGGTTCGAGATTGATTATTAATAGGTATTTTTTATTAAAACCGGACTCGAGCCATTCTCGGCTTCCTACATACCCAATACTTTGGGATCAAAGTCCTCGTATTTTGTGGTTGGCGATATATTATCCATAGGTATCTTTTTTAACAAGTAAAGTCAAGCCTTTCACAACCGTGTATGTACCGAATACTTTGTGATCAAAGTCCGCGTACTTCGGGTTGGGATTGATTATTCATAGGTAATTTTAAAAAAGGAGGACTCAAATCTTTCTCGGCTACCTACGTACCCAATAATTTGTAATCAATGTCCGTTTAGTTGGGGTTCGAGATTGATTATTAATAGGTATTTTTTATTAAAACCAGACTCGAGCCATTCTCGGCTTCCTACATACCCAATACTTTGGGATCAAAGTCCTCGTATTTTGTGGTTGGCGATATATTATCCATAGGTATCTTTTTTAACAAGTAAAGTCAAGCCTTTCACAACTGTGTATGTACCGAATACTTTGTGATCAAAGTCCGCGTACTTCGGGTTGGGATTGATTATTCATAGGTAATTTTAAAAAGGTGGACTCAAATTTTTCTCGGCTACCTACGTACCAAATAACTTGCAATCAAAGTCGGTGTTGTTGGGGTTCGAGATTGATTATTAATAGGTATTTTTTATTAAAGGCGGACTGGAGCCTTTCTTTGTTGTCTATGTACCCAATATTTTGGGCTCAAAGTCCGTGTAGTTCGGGGTCGGACATAGGTTATCCATGGGTATCTTTTTTAAAAGGTCGACTCGAGCCTTTCACAACTATGTACGTACCGAATACTCGTGATCAAAGTTCACGTACTTTGGGTTGGGATTGATTATTCATTGGTAATTTTAAAAAAGGTGGACTCAAATCTTTCTCGGCTACCTACGTACCCAATAATTTGTAATCAATGTCCGTTTAGTTGGGGTTCGAGATTGATTATTAATAGGTATTTTTTATTAAAACCAGACTCGAGCCATTCTCGGCTTCCTACATACCCAATACTTTGGGATCAAAGTCCTCGTATTTTGTGGTTGGCGATATATTATCCATAGGTATCTTTTTTAACAAGTAAAGTCAAGCCTTTCACAACTGTGTATGTACCGAATACTTTGTGATCAAAGTCCGCGTACTTCGGGTTGGGATTGATTATTCATAGGTAATTTTAAAAAAGGAGGACTCAAATCTTTCTCGGCTACCTACGTACCCAATAATTTGTAATCAATGTCCGTTTAGTTGGGGTTCGAGATTGATTACTAATAGGTATTTTTTATTAAAAGTGGACTCGAGCTATTCTCGGCTTCCTACATACCCAATACTTTGGGATCAAAGTCCTCGTATTTTGGGGTTGGAGATTGATTATCCATAGGTATCTTTTTCAACAAGTAAAGTCAAGTCTTTCACAGCTGTGTACGTACCGAATACTTTGTGATCAAAGTCCGCGTAGTTCGGGTTGGGATTGATTATTCATAGGTAATTATTAAAAAGGTGGACTCAAATTTTTCTCGGCTACCTACGTACCAAATAACTTGCAATCAAAGTCGGTGTTGTTGGGGTTCGAGATTGATTATTAATAGGTATTTTTTATTAAAGGCGGACTTGGAGCCTTTCTTTGTTGTCTATGTACCCAATATTTTGGGCTCAAAGTCCGTGTAGTTCGGGGTCGGACATAGGTTATCCATGGGTATCTTTTTTAAAAGGTCGACTCGAGCCTTTCACAACTATGTACGTACCGAATACTCGTGATCAAAGTTCACGTACTTTGGGTTGGGATTGATTATTCATTGGTAATTTTAAAAAAGGTGGACTCAAATCTTTCTCGGCTACCTACGTACCCAATAATTTGTAATCAATGTCCGTTTAGTTGGGGTTCGAGATTGATTATTAATAGGTATTTTTTATTAAAACCGGACTCGAGCCATTCTCGGCTTCCTACATACCCAATACTTTGGGATCAAAGTCCTCGTATTTTGTGGTTGGCGATATATTATCCATAGGTATCTTTTTTAACAAGTAAAGTCAAGCCTTTCACAACCGTGTATGTACCGAATACTTTGTGATCAAAGTCCGCGTACTTCGGGTTGGGATTGATTATTCATAGGTAATTTTAAAAAAGGAGGACTCAAATCTTTCTCGGCTACCTACGTACCCAATAATTTGTAATCAATGTCCGTTTAGTTGGGGTTCGAGATTGATTACTAATAGGTATTTTTTATTAAAAGTGGACTCGAGCTATTCTCGGCTTCCTACATACCCAATACTTTGGGATCAAAGTCCTCGTATTTTGGGGTTGGATATTGATTATCCATAGGTATCTTTTTCAACAAGTAAAGTCAAGTCTTTCACACTGTGTGTACGTACCGAATACTTTGTGATCAAAGTCCGCGTAGTTCGGGTTGGGATTGATTATTCATATGTAATTATTAAAAAGGTGGACTCAAATTTTTCTCGGCTACCTACGTACCAAATAAATTGTAATCAAAGTCAGTGTTGTTGGGTTTGGAGATTGATTATTAATAGGCATTTTTTATTAAAGGCGGACTCGAGCCTTTCTTTCTTGTCTATGTACCCAATATTTTGGGCTCAAAGTGCGCGTAGGTTGGGGTTGGACATTTGTTATCCATAGGTATCTTTTTTAAAAGGTCGACTCGAGCCTTTCACAACCGTGTATGTACCGAATACTTTGTGATCAAAGTCCGCGTGCTTCGGGTTGGGATTGATTATTCATAGGTAATTTTAAAAAAGGTGGACTCAAATCTTTCTCGGCTACCTACGTACCCAATAATTTGTAATCAATGTCCGTTTAGTTGGGGTTCGAGATTGATTATTAATAGGTATTTTTTATTAAAACCGGACTCGAGCCATTCTCGGCTTCCTACATACCCAATACTTTGGGATCAAAGTCCTCGTATTTTGTGGTTGGCGATATATTATCCATAGGTATGTTTTTTAACAAGTAAAGTCAAGCCTTTCACAACCGTGTGTATGTACCGAATACTTTGTGATCAAAGTCCGCGTACTTCGGGTTGGGATTGATTATTCATAGGTAATTTTAAAAAAGGAGGACTCAAATCTTTCTCGGCTACCTACGTACCCAATAATTTGTAATCAATGTCCGTTTAGTTGGGGTTCGAGATTGATTATTAATAGGTATTTTTTATTAAAACCAGACTCGAGCCATTCTCGGCTTCCTACATACCCAATACTTTGGGATCAAAGTCCTCGTATTTTGTGGTTGGCGATATATTATCCATAGGTATCTTTTTTAACAAGTAAAGTCAAGCCTTTCACAACTGTGTATGTACCGAATACTTTGTGATCAAAGTCCGCGTACTTCGGGTTGGGATTGATTATTCATAGGTAATTTTAAAAAGGTGGACTCAAATTTTTCTCGGCTACCTACGTACCAAATAACTTGCAATCAAAGTCGGTGTTGTTGGGGTTCGAGATTGATTATTAATAGGTATTTTTTATTAAAGGCGGACTGGAGCCTTTCTTTGTTGTCTATGTACCCAATATTTTGGGCTCAAAGTCCGTGTAGTTCGGGGTCGGACATAGGTTATCCATGGGTATCTTTTTTAAAAGGTCGACTCGAGCCTTTCACAACTATGTACGTACCGAATACTCCGTGATCAAAGTTCACGTACTTTGGGTTGGGATTGATTATTCATTGGTAATTTTAAAAAAGGTGGACTCAAATCTTTCTCGGCTACCTACGTACCCAATAATTTGTAATCAATGTCCGTTTAGTTGGGGTTCGAGATTGATTATTAATAGGTATTTTTTATTAAAACCGGACTCGAGCCATTCTCGGCTTCCTACATACCCAATACTTTGGGATCAAAGTCCTCGTATTTTGTGGTTGGCGATATATTATCCATAGGTATCTTTTTTAACAAGTAAAGTCAAGCCTTTCACAACCGTGTATGTACCGAATACTTTGTGATCAAAGTCCGCGTACTTCGGGTTGGGATTGATTATTCATAGGTAATTTTAAAAAAGGAGGACTCAAATCTTTCTCGGCTACCTACGTACCCAATAATTTGTAATCAATGTCCGTTTAGTTGGGGTTCGAGATTGATTACTAATAGGTATTTTTTATTAAAAGTGGACTCGAGCTATTCTCGGCTTCCTACATACCCAATACTTTGGGATCAAAGTCCTCGTATTTTGGGGTTGGAGATTGATTATCCATAGGTATCTTTTTCAACAAGTCAAGTCAAGTCTTTCAGCTCGTGTACGTACCGAATACTTTGTGATCAAAGTCCGCGTAGTTCGGGTTGGGATTGATTATTCATAGGTAATTATTAAAAAGGTGGACTCAAATTTTTCTCGGCTACCTACGTACCAAATAACTTGCAATCAAAGTCGGTGTTGTTGGGGTTCGAGATTGATTATTAATAGGTATTTTTTATTAAAGGCGGACCGGAGCCTTTCTTTGTTGTCTATGTACCCAATATTTTGGGCTCAAAGTCCGTGTAGTTCGGGGTCGGACATAGGTTATCCATGGGTATCTTTTTTAAAAGGTCGACTCGAGCCTTTCACAACTATGTACGTACCGAATACTCGTGATCAAAGTTCACGTACTTTGGGTTGGGATTGATTATTCATTGGTAATTTTAAAAAAGGTGGACTCAAATCTTTCTCGGCTACCTACGTACCCAATAATTTGTAATCAATGTCCGTTTAGTTGGGGTTCGAGATTGATTATTAATAGGTATTTTTTATTAAAACCGGACTCGAGCCATTCTCGGCTTCCTACATACCCAATACTTTGGGATCAAAGTCCTCGTATTTTGTGGTTGGCGATATATTATCCATAGGTATCTTTTTTAACAAGTAAAGTCAAGCCTTTCACATAACCGTGTATGTACCGAATACTTTGTGATCAAAGTCCGCGTACTTCGGGTTGGGATTGATTATTCATAGGTAATTTTAAAAAAGGAGGACTCAAATCTTTCTCGGCTACCTACGTACCCAATAATTTGTAATCAATGTCCGTTTAGTTGGGGTTCGAGATTGATTACTAATAGGTATTTTTTATTAAAAGTGGACTCGAGCTATTCTCGGCTTCCTACATACCCAATACTTTGGGATCAAAGTCCTCGTATTTTGGGGTTGGATATTGATTATCCATAGGTATCTTTTTCAACAAGTAAAGTCAAGTCTTTCACAGCTGTGTACGTACCGAATACTTTGTGATCAAAGTCCGCGTAGTTCGGGTTGGGATTGATTATTCATAGGTAATTTTTAAAAAGGTGGACTCAAATTTTTCTCGGCTACCTACGTACCAAAGAAGTTGTAATCAAAGTCCATGTAGTTGGGGTTCGAGATTGATTATTAATAGGTATTTTTTATTAAAACCAGACTCGAGCCATTCTCGGCTTCCTACATACCCAATACTTTGGGATCAAAGTCCTCATATTTTGGGGTTGGAGATTGATTATCCATAGGTATCTTTTTCAACAAGTAAAGTTAAGCCTTTCACAGCTGTGTACGTACCGAATACTTTGTGATCAAAGTCCGCGTAGTTCGGGTTAGGATTGATTATTCGTAGGTAATTTTTAAAAAGGTGGACTCAAATTTTTCTCGGCTACATACGTACCAAATAAATTGTAATCAAAGTCAGTGTTGTTGGGTTTGGAGATTGATTATTAATAGGTATTTTTTATTAAAGGCGGACTCGAGCCTTTCTTTCTTGTCTATGTACCCAATATTTTGGGCTCAAAGTGCGCGTAGGTTGGGGTTGGACATTTGTTATCCATAGGTATCTTTTTTTAAAAGGTCGACTCGAGCCTTTCACAACCGTGTATGTACCGAATACTTTGTGATCAAAGTCCGCGTGCTTCGGGTTGGGATTGATTATTCATAGGTAATTTTAAAAAAGGTGGACTCAAATCTTTCTCGGCTACCTACGTACCCAATAATTTGTAATCAATGTCCGTTTAGTTGGGGTTCGAGATTGATTATTAATAGGTATTTTTTATTAAAACCAGACTCGAGCCATTCTCGGCTTCCTACATACCCAATACTTTGGGATCAAAGTCCTCGTATTTTGTGGTTGGCGATATATTATCCATAGGTATCTTTTTTAACAAGTAAAGTCAAGCCTTTCACAACTGTGTATGTACCGAATACTTTGTGATCAAAGTCCGCGTACTTCGGGTTGGGATTGATTATTCATAGGTAATTTTAAAAAAGGAGGACTCAAATCTTTCTCGGCTACCTACGTACCCAATAATTTGTAATCAATGTCCGTTTAGTTGGGGTTCGAGATTGATTATTAATAGGTATTTTTTATTAAAAGTGGACTCGAGCTATTCTCGGCTTCCTACATACCCAATACTTTGGGATCAAAGTCCTCGTATTTTGGGGTTGGAGATTGATTATCCATAGGTATCTTTTTCAACAAGTAAAGTCAAGTCTTTCACAGCGTGTACGTACCGAATACTTTGTGATCAAAGTCCGCGTAGTTCGGGTTGGGATTGATTATTCATAGGTAATTATTAAAAAGGTGGACTCAAATTTTTCTCGGCTACCTACGTACCAAATAACTTGCAATCAAAGTCGGTGTTGTTGGGGTTCGAGATTGATTATTAATAGGTATTTTTTATTAAAGGTGGACTGGAGCCTTTCTTTGTTGTCTATGTACCGAATATTTTGGGCTCAAAGTCCGCGTAGTTCGGGGTCGGACATAGGTTATCCATAGGTATCTTTTTTAAAAGGTCGACTCCAGCCTTTCACAACTATGTACGTACCGAATACTCTATGATCAAAGTTCACGTACTTCGGGTTGGGATTGATTATTCATTGGTAATTTTAAAAAAGGTGGACTCAAATCTTTCTCGGCTACCTACGTACCCAATAATTTGTAATCAATGTCCGTTTAGTTGGGGTTCGAGATTGATTATTAATAGGTATTTTTTATTAAAACCAGACTCGAGCCATTCTCGGCTTCCTACATACCCAATACTTTGGGATCAAAGTCCTCGTATTTTGTGGTTCGCGATATATTATCCATAGGTATCTTTTTTAACAAGTAAAGTCAAGCCTTTCACAATCGTGTATGTACCGAATACTTTGTGATCAAAGTCCGCGTACTTCGGGTTGGGATTGATTATTCATAGGTAATTTTAAAAAAGGAGGACTCAAATCTTTCTCGGCTACCTACGTACCCAATAATTTGTAATCAATGTCCGTTTCGTTGGGGTTCGAGATTGATTATTAATAGGTATTTTTTATTAAAAGTGGACTCGAGCTATTCTCGGCTTCCTACATACCCAATACTTTGGGATCAAAGTCCTCGTATTTTGGGGTTGGAGATTGATTATCCATAGGTATCTTTTTCAACAAGTCAAGTCAAGTCTTTCACAGCTGTGTACGTACCGAATACTTTGTGATCAAAGTCCGCGTAGTTCGGGTTGGGATTGATTATTCATAGGTAATTATTAAAAAGGTGGACTCAAATTTTTCTCGGCTACCTACGTACCAAATAACTTGCAATCAAAGTCGGTGTTGTTGGGGTTCGAGATTGATTATTAATAGGTATTTTTTATTAAAGGCGGACCGGAGCCTTTCTTTGTTGTCTATGTACCCAATATTTTGGGCTCAAAGTCCGCGTAGTTCGGGGTCGGACATAGGTTATCCATAGGTATCTTTTTTAAAAGGTCGACTCGAGCCTTTCACAACTATGTACGTACCGAATACTCGTGATCAAAGTTCACGTACTTCGGGTTGGGATTGATTATTCATTGGTAATTTTAAAAAAGGTGGACTCAAATCTTTCTCGGCTACCTACGTACCCAATAATTTGTAATCAATGTCCGTTTAGTTGGGGTTCGAGATTGATTATTAATAGGTATTTTTTATTAAAACCGGACTCGAGCCATTCTCGGCTTCCTACATACCCAATACTTTGGGATCAAAGTCCTCGTATTTTGTGGTTGGCGATATATTATCCATAGGTATCTTTTTTAACAAGTAAAGTCAAGCCTTTCACAACCGTGTATGTACCGAATACTTTGTGATCAAAGTCCGCGTACTTCGGGTTGGGATTGATTATTCATAGGTAATTTTAAAAAAGGAGGACTCAAATCTTTCTCGGCTACCTACGTACCCAATAATTTGTAATCAATGTCCGTTTAGTTGGGGTTCGAGATTGATTACTAATAGGTATTTTTTATTAACAGTGGACTCGAGCTATTCTCGGCTTCCTACATACCCAATACTTTGGGATCAAAGTCCTCGTATTTTGGGGTTGGAGATTGATTATCCATAGGTATCTTTTTCAACAAGTAAAGTCAAGTCTTTCACAGCTGTGTACGTACCGAATACTTTGTGATCAAAGTCCGCGTAGTTCGGGTTGGGATTGATTATTCATAGGTAATTATTAAAAAGGTGGACTCAAATTTTTCTCGGCTACCTACGTACCAAATAACTTGCAATCAAAGTCGGTGTTGTTGGGGTTCGAGATTGATTATTAATAGGTATTTTTTATTAAAGGCGGATTGGAGCCTTTCTTTGTTGTCTATGTACCCAATATTTTGGGCTCAAAGTCCGTGTAGTTCGGGGTCGGACATAGGTTATCCATGGGTATCTTTTTTAAAAGGTCGACTCGAGCCTTTCACAACTATGTACGTACCGAATACTCTGTGATCAAAGTTCACGTACTTTGGGTTGGGATTGATTATTCATTGGTAATTTTAAAAAAGGTGGACTCAAATCTTTCTCGGCTACCTACGTACCCAATAATTTGTAATCAATGTCCGTTTAGTTGGGGTTCGAGATTGATTATTAATAGGTATTTTTTATTAAAACCAGACTCGAGCCATTCTCGTCTTCCTACATACCCAATACTTTGGGATCAAAGTCCTCGTATTTTGTGGTTGGCGATATATTATCCATAGGTATCTTTTTTAACAAGTAAAGTCAAGCCTTTCACAACTGTGTATGTACCGAATACTTTGTGATCAAAGTCCGCGTACTTCGGGTTGGGATTGATTATTCATAGGTAATTTTAAAAAAGGAGGACTCAAATCTTTCTCGGCTACCTACGTACCCAATAATTTGTAATCAATGTCCGTTTAGTTGGGGTTCGAGATTGATTACTAATAGGTATTTTTTATTAAAAGTGGACTCGAGCTATTCTCGGCTTCCTACATACCCAATACTTTGGGATCAAAGTCCTCGTATTTTGGGGTTGGATATTGATTATCCATAGGTATCTTTTTCAACAAGTAAAGTCAAGTCTTTCACAAATGTGTACGTACCGAATACTTTGTGATCAAAGTCCGCGTAGTTCGGGTTGGGATTGATTATTCATAGGTAATTTTTAAAAAGGTGGACTCAAATTTTTCTCGGCTACCTACGTACCAAAGAAGTTGTAATCAAAGTCCATGTAGTTGGGGTTCGAGATTGATTATTAATAGGTATTTTTTATTAAAACCAGACTCGAGCCATTCTCGGCTTCCTACATACCCAATACTTTGGGATCAAAGTCCTCATATTTTGGGGTTGGAGATTGATTATCCATAGGTATCTTTTTCAACAAGTAAAGTTAAGCCTTTCACAATGTGTACGTACCGAATACTTTGTGATCAAAGTCCGCGTAGTTCGGGTTAGGATTGATTATTCGTAGGTAATTTTTAAAAAGGTGG
Organism: Linum usitatissimum; assembly: GCA_030674075.2. NCBI lineage: Eukaryota > Viridiplantae > Streptophyta > Magnoliopsida > Malpighiales > Linaceae > Linum > Linum usitatissimum. Next base: position 83,798 of record JAUJYP020000654.1, read on the forward strand.
ACTCAAATTTTTCTCGGCTACATACGTACCAAATAAATTGTAATCAAAGTCAGTGTTGTTGGGTTTGGAGATTGATTATTAATAGGTATTTTTTATTAAAGGCGGACTCGAGCCTTTCTTTCTTGTCTATGTACCCAATATTTTGGGCTCAAAGTGCGCGTAGGTTGGGGTTGGACATTTGTTATCCATAGGTATCTTTTTTAAAAGGTCGACTCGAGCCTTTCACAACCGTGTATGTACCGAATACTTTGTGATCAAAGTCCGCGTGCTTCGGGTTGGGATTGATTATTCATAGGTAATTTTAAAAAAGGTGGACTCAAATCTTTCTCGGCTACCTACGTACCCAATAATTTGTAATCAATGTCCGTTTAGTTGGGGTTCGAGATTGATTATTAATAGGTATTTTTTATTAAAACCGGACTCGAGCCATTCTCGGCTTCCTACATACCCAATACTTTGGGATCAAAGTCCTCGTATTTTGTGGTTGGCGATATATTATCCATAGGTATCTTTTTTAACAAGTAAAGTCAAGCCTTTCACAACCGTGTATGTACCGAATACTTTGTGATCAAAGTCCGCGTACTTCGGGTTGGGATTGATTATTCATAGGTAATTTTAAAAAAGGAGGACTCAAATCTTTCTCGGCTACCTACGTACCCAATAATTTGTAATCAATGTCCGTTTAGTTGGGGTTCGAGATTGATTATTAATAGGTATTTTTTATTAAAAGTGGACTCGAGCTATTCTCGGCTTCCTACATACCCAATACTTTGGGATCAAAGTCCTCGTATTTTGGGGTTGGAGATTGATTATCCATAGGTATCTTTTTCAACAAGTAAAGTCAAGTCTTTCACAGCTGTGTACGTACCGAATACTTTGTGATCAAAGTCCGCGTAGTTCGGGTTGGGATTGATTATTCATAGGTAATTATTAAAAAGGTGGACTCAAATTTTTCTCGGCTACCTACGTACCAAATAACTTGCAATCAAAGTCGGTGTTGTTGGGGTTCGAGATTGATTATTAATAGGTATTTTTTATTAAAGGTGGACTGGAGCCTTTCTTTGTTGTCTATGTACCGAATATTTTGGGCTCAAAGTCCGCGTAGTTCGGGGTCGGACATAGGTTATCCATAGGTATCTTTTTTAAAAGGTCGACTCGAGCCTTTCACAACTATGTACGTACCGAATACTCTATGATCAAAGTTCACGTACTTCGGGTTGGGATTGATTATTCATTGGTAATTTTAAAAAAGGTGGACTCAAATCTTTCTCGGCTACCTACGTACCCAATAATTTGTAATCAATGTCCGTTTAGTTGGGGATCGAGATTGATTATTAATAGGTATTTTTTATTAAAACCAGACTCGAGCCATTCTCGGCTTCCTACATACCCAATACTTTGGGATCAAAGTCCTCGTATTTTGTGGTTCGCGATATATTATCCATAGGTATCTTTTTTAACAAGTAAAGTCAAGCCTTTCACAACTGTGTATGTACCGAATACTTTGTGATCAAAGTCCGCGTACTTCGGGTTGGGATTGATTATTCATAGGTAATTTTAAAAAAGGAGGACTCAAATCTTTCTCGGCTACCTACGTACCCAATAATTTGTAATCAATGTCCGTTTCGTTGGGGTTCGAGATTGATTATTAATAGGTATTTTTTATTAAAAGTGGACTCGAGCTATTCTCGGCTTCCTACATACCCAATACTTTGGGATCAAAGTCCTCGTATTTTGGGGTTGGAGATTGATTATACATAGGTATCTTTTTCAACAAGTCAAGTCAAGTCTTTCACAGCTGTGTACGTACCGAATACTTTGTGATCAAAGTCCGCGTAGTTCGGGTTGGGATTGATTATTCATAGGTAATTATTAAAAAGGTGGACTCAAATTTTTCTCGGCTACCTACGTACCAAATAACTTGCAATCAAAGTCGGTGTTGTTGGGGTTCGAGATTGATTATTAATAGGTATTTTTTATTAAAGGCGGATCGGAGCCTTTCTTTGTTGTCTATGTACCCAATATTTTGGGCTCAAAGTCCGCGTAGTTCGGGGTCGGACATAGGTTATCCATAGGTATCTTTTTTAAAAGGTCGACTCCGAGCCTTTCACAACTATGTACGTACCGAATACTCGTGATCAAAGTTCACGTACTTCGGGTTGGGATTGATTATTCATTGGTAATTTTAAAAAAGGTGGACTCAAATCTTTCTCGGCTACCTACGTACCCAATAATTTGTAATCAATGTCCGTTTAGTTGGGGTTCGAGATTGATTATTAATAGGTATTTTTTATTAAAACCGGACTCGAGCCATTCTCGGCTTCCTACATACCCAATACTTTGGGATCAAAGTCCTCGTATTTTGTGGTTGGCGATATATTATCCATAGGTATCTTTTTTAACAAGTAAAGTCAAGCCTTTCACAATCGTGTATGTACCGAATACTTTGTGATCAAAGTCCGCGTACTTCGGGTTGGGATTGATTATTCATAGGTAATTTTAAAAAAGGAGGACTCAAATCTTTCTCGGCTACCTACGTACCCAATAATTTGTAATCAATGTCCGTTTCGTTGGGGTTCGAGATTGATTATTAATGGGTATTTTTTATTAAAAGTGGACTCGAGCTATTCTCGGCTTCCTACATACCCAATACTTTGGGATCAAAGTCCTTGTATTTTGGGGTTGGAGATTGATTATCCATAGGTATCTTTTTTAACAAGTAAAGTCAAGTCTTTCACAAACTGTGTACGTACCGAATACTTTGTGATCAAAGTCCGCGTAGTTCGGGTTGGGATTGATTATTCATAGGTAATTATTAAAAAGGTGGACTCAAATTTTTCTCGGCTACCTACGTACCAAATAACTTGCAATCAAAGTCGGTGTTGTTGGGGTTCGAGATTGAGTATTAATAGGTATTTTTTATTAAAGGCGGATCGGAGCCTTTCTTTGTTGTCTATGTACCCAATATTTTGGGCTCAAAGTCCGCGTAGTTCGGGGTCGGACATAGGTTATCCATAGGTATCTTTTTTAAAAGGTCGACTCAAGCCTTTCACAACTATGTACGTACCGAATACTCTGTGATCAAAGTTCACGTACTTCGGGTTGGGATTGATTATTCATTGGTAATTTTAAAAAAGGTGGACTCAAATCTTTCTCGGCTACCTACGTACCCAATAATTTGTAATCAATGTCCGTTTAGTTGGGGTTCGAGATTGATTATTAATAGGTATTTTTTATTAAAAGCAGACTCGAGCCATTCTCGGCTTCCTACATACCCAATACTTTGGGATCAAAGTCCTCGTATTTTGGGGTTGGCAATTTATTATCCATAGGTATCTTTTTTAACAAGTAAAGTCAAGCCTTTCACAACTGTGTACGTACCGAATACTTTGTGATCAAAGTCCGCGTACTTCGGGTTGGGATTGATTATTCATAGGTAATTTTAAAAAAGGAGGACTCAAATCTTTCTCGGCTACCTACGTACCCAATAATTTGTAATCAATGTCCGTTTAGTTGGGGTTCGAGATTGATTATTAATGGGTATTTTTTATTAAAAGTGGACTCGAGCTATTCTCGGCTTCCTACATACCCAATACTTTGGGATCAAAGTCCTTGTATTTTGGGGTTGGAGATTGATTATCCATAGGTATCTTTTTTAACAAGTAAAGTCAAGCCTTTCACAGCTGTGTACGTACCGAATACTTTGTGATCAAAGTCCGCGTAGTTCGGGTTGGGATTGATTATTCATAGGTAATTTTAAAAAAGGTGGACTCAAATTTTTCTCGGCTACCTAAGTACCAAAGAAGTTGTAATCAAAGTCCATGTAGTTGGGGTTCGAGATTGATTATTAATAGGTAGTTTTTATTAAAAGAAGACTCGAGCCGTTCTCGGCTTCCTACATACCCAATACTTTGGGATCAAAGTCCTCGTATTTTGGGGTTGGAGATTGATTATCCATAGGTATATTTTTCAACAAGTAGAGTCAAGCCTTTCACAATTTGTGTACGTATCGAATACTTTTTGATCAAAGTCCGTGTAGTTCGGGTTGGGATTGATTATTCATAGGTAATTATTAAAAAGGTGGACTCAAATTTTTCTCGGCTACCTACGTACCAAATAACTTGTAATCAAAGTCAGTGTTTTTGGGTTTGGAGATTGATTATTAATACGTATTTTTTATTAAAGGCGGACTCGAGCCTTTCTTTCTTGTCTATGTACCCAATATTTTTGGCTCAAAGTGGGCGTAGGTTGGGGTTGGACATTTGTTATCCATAGGTATTTTTTTTAAAAGGTCGACTTGAGCCTTTCACAACCGTGTACGTACCGAATACTTTGTGGTCAAAGTCCGCGTACTTCGGGTTGGGATGATTATTCATAGGTAATTTTAAAAAATGTGCACTCAAATCTTTCTCGGCTACCTACGTACCCAATAATTTGTAATTAAAATCCGTTTAGTTGGGGTTCGAGATTGATTATTAATAGGTATTTTTTATTAAAAGCGGATTCGAGCCATTCTCGGCTTCCTACATACCCAATACTTTGGGATCAAAGTCCTCATATTTTGGGGTTTGAGATTGATTATCCATAGGTATCGTTTTCAACAAGTAAAGTCAAGCCTTTCACAGCTGTGTACGTACCGAATACTTTGTGATCAAAGTCCGCGTAGTTCGGGTTAGGATTGATTATTCATAGGTAATTTTTAAAAAGGTGGACTCAAATTTTTCTCGGCTACATACGTACCAAATAAATTGTAATCAAAGTCAGTGTTGTTGGGTTTGGAGATTGATTATTAATAGGTATTTTTTATTAAAGGCGGACTCGAGCCTTTCTTTCTTGTCTATGTACCCAATATTTTGGTCTCAAAGTGCGCGTAGGTCGGGGTTGGACATTTGTTATCCATAGGTATCTTTTTTAAAAGGTCGACTCGAGCCTTTCACAACTGTGTATGTACCGAATACTTTGTGATCAAAGTCCGCGTACTTCGGGTTGGGATTGATTATTCATAGGTAATTTAAAAAAAGGTGGATTCAAATCTTTCTCGGCTACCTACGTACCCAATAATTTGTAATCAATGTCCGTTTAGTTGGGGTTCGAGATTGATTATTAATAGGTATTTTTTATTAAAAGCGACTCGAGCCATTCTCGGCTTCCTATATACCCAATACTTTGGGATCAAAGTCCTCGTATTTTGGGGTTGGCGATATATTATCCATAGGTATCTTTTTTAACAAGTAAAGTCAAGCCTTTCACAGCTGTGTACGTACCGAATACTTTGTGATCAAAGTCCGCGTAGTTCGGGTTGGGATTGATTATTCATAGGTAATTTTAAAAAGGTGGACTCAAATTTTTCTCGGCTACCTACGTACCAAATAAGTTGTAATCAAAGTCCATGTAGTTGGGGTTCGAGATTAATTATTAATAGGTAGTTTTTATTAAAAGCGGACTCGAGCCGTTCTCGGCTTCCTACATACCCAATACTTTGGGATCAAAGTCCTCGTATTTTGGGGTTGGAGATTGATTATCCATAGGTATATTTTTCAACAAGTAGAGTCAAGCCTTTCACAGTTTGTGTATGTACCGAATACTTTGTGATCAAAGTCCGCGTAGTTCGGGTTGGAATTGAATATTCATAGGTAATTTAAAAAAAGGTGGACTCAAATTTTTCTCGGCTACCTACGTACCAAATAAATTGTAATCAAAGTCGATGTTGTTGGGGTTCAAGATTGATTATTTATAGGTATTTTTTATTAAAGGCGGACTCGAGCCTTTCTTTCTTGTCTATGTACCCAATATTTTGGGATGAAAGTCCTCGTATTTTGGGGTTTGAGATTGATTATCCATAGGTATCTTTTTCAACAAGTAGAGTCAAGCCTTTCACGTGTGTGTACGTACCGAATACTTTGTGATCAAAGTCCGCGTAGTTCGGTTTGGGATTGATTATTCATAGGTAATTATTAAAAAGGTGGACTCAAATTTTTCTCGGCTACCTACGTACCAAATAACTTGTAATCAAAGTCGGTGTTGTTGGGGTTCGAGATTGATTATTAATAGGTATTTTTTATTAAAGGCGGACTGGAGCCTTTCCTTGTTGTCTATGTACCCAATATTGTGGGCTCAAAGTCCGCGTAGTTCGGGGTCGGACATAGGTTATCCATAGGTATCTTTTTTAAAAGGTCGACTCGAGGCTTTCACAACTATGTACGTACCGAATACTGCGTGATCAAAGTTCACGTACTTCGGGTTGGGATTGATTATTCATTGGTAATTTTAAAAAAGGTGGACTCAAATCTTTCTCGGCTACCTACGTACCCAATAATTTGTAATCAATGTCCGTTTAGTTGGGGTTCGAGATTGATTATTAATAGGTATTTTTTATTAAAAGCAGACTCGAGCCATTCTCGGCTTCCTACATACCCAATACTTTGGGATCAAAGTCCTCGTATTTTGGGGTTGGCAATTTATTATCCATAGGTATCTTTTTTAACAAGTAAAGTCAAGCCTTTCACAGCTGTGTACGTACCGAATACTTTGTGATCAAAGTCCGCGTAGTTCGGGTTGGCATTGATTATTCATAGGTAATTTTAAAAAAGGTGGACTCAAATTTTTCTCGGCTACCTAAGTACCAAAGAAGTTGTAATCAAAGTCCATGTAGTTGGGGTTCGAGATTGATTATTAATAGGTAGTTTTTATTAAAAGAAGACTCGAGCCGTTCTCGGCTTCCTACATACCCAATACTTTGGGATCAAAGTCCTCGTATTTTGGGGTTGGAGATTGATTATCCATAGGTATATTTTTCAACAAGTAGAGTCAAGCCTTTCACAGCTGTGTACGTATCGAATACTTTGTGATCAAAGTCCGTGTAGTTCGGGTTGGGATTGATTATTCATAGGTAATTATTAAAAAGGTGGACTCAAATTTTTCTCGGCTACCTACGTACCAAATAACTTGTAATCAAAGTCAGTGTTGTTGGGTTTGGAGATTGATTATTAATACGTATTTTTTATTAAAGGCGGACTCGAGCCTTTCTTTCTTGTCTATGTACCCAATATTTTGGGCTCAAAGTGGGCGTAGGTTGGGGTTGGACATTTGTTATCCATAGGCATTTTTTTTAAAAGGTCGACTTGAGCCTTTCACAACTGTGTACGTACCGAATACTTTGTGGTCAAAGTCCGCGTACTTCGGGTTGGGATGTATTATTCATAGGTAATTTTAAAAAATGTGCACTCAAATCTTTCTCGGCTACCTACGTACCCAATAATTTGTAATTAAAATCCGTTTAGTTGGGGTTCGAGATTGATTATTAATAGGTATTTTTTATTAAAAGCGGACTCGAGCCATTCTCGGCTTCCTACATACCCAATACTTTGGGATCAAAGTCCTCATATTTTGGGGTTTGAGATTGATTATCCATAGGTATCTTTTTCAACAAGTAAAGTCAAGCCTTTCACGATGTGTACGTACCGAATACTTTGTGATCAAAGTCCGCGTAGTTCGGGTTAGGATTGATTATTCATAGGTAATTTTTAAAAAGGTGGACTCAAATTTTTCTCGGCTACATACGTACCAAATAAATTGTAATCAAAGTCAGTGTTGTTGGGTTTGGAGATTGATTATTAATAGGTATTTTTTATTAAAGTCGGACTCGAGCCTTTCTTTCTTGTCTATGTACCCAATATTTTGGTCTCAAAGTGCGCGTAGGTCGGGGTTGGACATTTGTTATCCATAGGTATCTTTTTTAAAAGGTCGACTCGAGCCTTTCACAACTGTGTATGTACCGAATACTTTGTGATCAAATTCCACGTACTTCGGGTTGGGATTGATTATTCATAGGTAATTTTAAAAAAGGTGGATTCAAATCTTTCTCGGCTACCTACGTACCCAATAATTTGTAATCAATGTCCGTTTAGTTGGGGTTCGAGATTGATTATTAATAGGTATTTTTTATTAAAAGCAGACTCGAGCCATTCTCGGCTTCCTATATACCCAATACTTTGGGATCAAAGTCCTCGTATTTTGGGGTTGGCGATATATTATCCATAGGTATCTTTTTTAACAAGTAAAGTCAAGCCTTTCACAGCTGTGTACGTACCGAATACTTTGTGATCAAAGTCCGCGTAGTTCGGGTTGGGATTGATTATTCATAGGTAATTTTAAAAAGGTGGACTCAAATTTTTCTCGGCTACCTACGTACCAAATAAGTTGTAATCAAAGTCCATGTAGTTGGGGTTCGAGATTAATTATTAATAGGTAGTTTTTATTAAAAGCGGACTCGAGCCGTTCTCGGCTTCCTACATACCCAATACTTTGGGATCAAAGTCCTCGTATTTTGGGGTTGGAGATTGATTATCCATAGGTATATTTTTCAACAAGTAGAGTCAAGCCTTTCACAGTGTGTATGTACCGAATACTTTGTGATCAAAGTCCGCGTAGTTCGGGTTGGAATTGAATATTCATAGGTTATTTTAAAAAAGGTGGACTCAAATTTTTCTCGGCTACCTACGTACCAAATAAATTGTAATCAAAGTCGGTGTTGTTGGGGTTGGAGATTGATTATTAATAGGTATTTTTTATTAAAGGCGGACTCGAGCCTTTCTTTCTTGTCTATGTACCCAATATTTTGGGATGAAAGTCCTCGTATATTGGGGTTTGAGATTGATTATCCATAGGTATCTTTTTCAACAAGTAGAGTCAAGCCTTTCACAGTGTGTGTACGTACCGAATACTTTGTGATCAAAGTCCGCGTAGTTCGGGTTGGGATTGATTATTCATAGGTAATTATTAAAAAGGTGGACTCAAATTTTTCTCGCTTACCTACGTACCAAATAACTTGTAATCAAAGTCGGTGTTGTTGGGGTTCGAGATTGATTATTAATAGGTATTTTTTATTAAAGGCGGACTGGAGCCTTTCTTTGTTGTCTATGTACCCAATATTTTGGGCTCAAAGTCCGCTTAGTTCGGGGTCGGACATAGGTTATCCATAGGCATCTTTTTTAAAAGGTCGACTCGAGCCTTTCACAACTATGTCCGTACCGAATACTTTGTGATCAAAGTTCGCGTACTTCGGGTTGGGATTGATTATTCATAGGTAATTTTAAAAAAGGTGGACTCAAATCTTTCTCGGCTACCTACGTACCCAATAATTTGTAATCAATGTCCGTTTAGTTGGGGTTCGAGATTGATTATTAATAGGTATTTTTTATTAAAAGCAGACTCGAGCCATTCTCGGCTTCCTACATACCCAATACTTTGGGATCAAAGTCCTCGTATTTTGGGGTAGGCGATATATTATCCATAGGTATCTTTTTTAACAAGTAAAGTCAAGCCTTTCACGAGTTTGTGTACGTACCGAATACTTTGTGATCAAAGTCCGCGTAGTTCGGGTTGGGATTGATTATTCATAGGTAATTTTAAAAAAGGTGGACTCAAATTTTTCTCGGCTACCTACGTACCAAATAAGTTGTAATCAAAGTCCATGTAGTTGGGGTTCGAGATTGATTATTAATAGGTAGTTTTTATTAAAAGCGGACTCGAGCCGTTCTCGGCTTCCTACATACCCAATACTTTGGGATCAAAGTCCTCGTATTTTGGGGTTGGAGATTGATTATCCATAGGTATATTTTTCAACAAGTAGAGTCAAGCCTTTCACAATTTGTGTATGTACCGAATACTTTGTGATCAAAGTCCGCGTAGTTCGGGTTGGAATTGAATATTCATAGGTAATTTTAAAAAAGGTGGACTCAAATTTTTTCGGCTACCTACGTACCAAATAAATTGTAATCAAAGTCGATGTTGTTGGGGTTCAAGATTGATTATTTATAGGTATTTTTTATTAAAGGCGGACTCGAGCCTTTCTTTCTTGTCTATGTACCCAATATTTTGGGATGAAAGTCCTCGTATTTTGGGGTTTGAGATTGATTATCCATAGGTATCTTTTTCAACAAGTAGAGTCAAGCCTTTCACAGCTGTGTACGTACCGAATACTTTGTGATCAAAGTCCGCGTAGTTCGGGTTGGGATTGATTATTCATATGTAATTATTAAAAAGGTGGACTCAAATTTTTCTCGGCTACCTACGTACCAAATAACTTGTAATCAAAGTCGGTGTTGTTGGGGTTCGAGATTGATTATTAATAGGTATTTTTTATTAAAGGCGGATCGGAGCCTTTCTTTGTTGTCTATGTACCCAATATTTTGGGCTCAAAGTCCGCGTAGTTCGGGGTTGGACATAGGTTATCCATAGGTATCTTTTTTAAAAGGTCGACTCGAGCCTTTCACAACTATGTCCGTACCGAATACTTTGTGATCAAAGTTCGCGTACTTCGGGTTGGGATTGATTATTCATAGGTAATTTTAAAAAAGGTGGACTCAAATCTTTCTCGGCTACCTACGTACCCAATAATTTGTAATCAATGTCCGTTTAGTTGGGGTTCGAGATTGATTATTAATAGGTATTTTTTATTAAAAGCAGACTCGAGCCATTCTCGGCTTCCTACATACCCAATACTTTGGGATCAAAGTCCTCGTATTTTGGGGTTGGCGATATATTATCCATAGGTATCTTTTTTAACAAGTAAAGTCAAGCCTTTCACAATATGTACGTACCGAATACTTTGTGATCAAAGTCCGCGTAGTTCGGGTTGGGATTGATTATTCATAGGTAATTTTAAAAAAGGTGGACTCAAATTTTTCTCGGCTACCTACGTACCAAATAAGTTGTAATCAAAGTCCATGTAGTTGGGGTTCGAGATTGATTATTAATAGGTAGTTTTTATTAAAAGCGGACTCGAGCCGTTCTCGGCTTCCTACATACCCAATACTTTGGGATCAAAGTCCTCGTATTTTGGGGTTGGAGATTGATTATCCATAGGTATATTTTTCAACAAGTAGAGTCAAGCCTTTCACAATACTGTGTATGTACCGAATACTTTGTGATCAAAGTCCGCGTAGTTCGGGTTGGAATTGAATATTCATAGGTAATTTTAAAAAAGGTGGACTCAAATTTTTCTCGGCTACCTACGTACCAAATAAATTGTAATCAAAGTCGATGTTGTTGGGGTTCAAGATTGATTATTTATAGGTGTTTTTTATTAAAGGCGGACTCGAGCCTTTCTTTCTTGTCTATCTACCCAATATTTTGGGATGAAAGTCCTCGTATTTTGGGGTTTGAGATTGATTATCCATAGGTATCTTTTTCAACAAGTAGAGTCAAGCCTTTCACACCGTGTGTACGTACCGAATACGTTGTGATCAAAGTCCGCGTAGTTCGGGTTGGGATTGATTATTCATAGGTAATTATTAAAAAGGTGGACTCAAATTTTTCTCGCCTACCTACGTACCAAATAACTTGTAATCAAAGTCGGTGTTGTTGGGGTTCGAGATTGATTATTAATAGGTATTTTTTATTAAAGGCGGACTCGGAGCCTTTCTTTGTTGTCTATGTACCCAATATTTTGGGCTCAAAGTCCGCGTAGTTCGGGGTCGGACATAGGTTATCCATAGGTATCTTTTTTAAAAGGTCGACTCGAGCCTTTCACAACTATGTACGTACCGAATACTCGTGATCAAAGTTCGCGTACTTCGGGTTGGGATTGATTATTCATATGTAATTTTAAAAAAGGTGGACTCAAATCTTTCTCGGCTACCTACGTACCCAATAATTTGTAATCAATGTCCGTTTAGTTGGGGTTCGAGATTGATTATTAATAGGTATTTTTTATTAACAAGGAGACTCGAGCCATTCTCGGCTTCCTACATACCCAATACTTTGGGATCAAAGTCCTCGTATTTTGGGGTTGACGATTTATTATCCATAGGTATCTTTTTTAACAAGTAAAGTCAAGCCTTTCACCAGTTGTGTACGTACCGAATACTTTGTGATCAAAGTCCGCGTAGTTCGGGTTGGGATTGATTATTCATAGGTAATTTTAAAAAAGGTGGACTCAAATTTTTCTCGGCTACCTACGTACCAAATAAGTTGTAATCAAAGTCCATGTAGTTGGGGTTCGAGATTGATTATTAATAGGTAGTTTTTATTAAAAGAGGACTCGAGCCGTTCTCGGCTTCCTACATACCCAATACTTTGGGATCAAAGTCCTCGTATTTTGGGGTTGGAGATTGATTATCCATAGGTATATTTTTCAACAAGTAGAGTCAAGCCTTTCACGACTGTGTACGTACCGAATACTTTGTGATCAAAGTCCGCGTAGTTCGGGTTGGGATTGATTATTCATAGGTAATTTTAAAAAAGGTGGACTCAAATTTTTCTCGGCTACCTACGTACCAAATAAGTTGTAATCAAAGTCCATGTAGTTGGGGTTCGAGATTGATTATTAATAGGTAGTTTTTATTAAAAGCGGACTCGAGCCGTTCTCGGCTTCCTACATACCCAATACTTTGGGATCAAAGTCCTCGTATTTTGGGGTTGGAGATTGATTATCCATAGGTATATTTTTCAACAAGTAGAGTCAAGCCTTTCACAGTTGTGTATGTACCGAATACTTTGTGATCAAAGTCCGCGTAGTTCGGGTTGGAATTGAATATTCATAGGTAATTTTAAAAAAGGTGGACTCAAATTTTTCTCGGCTACCTACGTACCAAATAAATTGTAATCAAAGTCGATGTTGTTGGGGTTCAAGATTGATTATTTATAGGTATTTTTTATTAAAGGCGGACTCGAGCCTTTCTTTCTTGTCTATGTACCCAATATTTTGGGATGAAAGTCCTCGTATTTTGGGGTTTGAGATTGATTATCCATAGATATCTTTTTCAACAAGTAGAGTCAAGCCTTTCACAGTTGTGTACGTACCGAATACTTTGTGATCAAAGTCCGCGTAGTTCGGGTTGGGATTGATTATTCATAGGTAATTATTAAAAAGGTGGACTCAAATTTTTCTCGGCTACCTACGTACCAAATAACTTGTAATCAAAGTCGGTGTTGTTGGGGTTCGAGATTGATTATTAATAGGTATTTTTTATTAAAGGCGGACAGGAGCCTTTCTTTGTTGTCTATGTACCCAATATTTTGGGCTCAAAGTCCGCGTAGTTCGGGGTCGGACATAGGTTATCCATAGGTATCTTTTTTAAAAGGTCGACTCGAGCCTTTCACAACTATGTACGTACCGAATACTCGTGATCAAAGTTCGCGTACTTCGGGTTGGGATTGATTATTCATATGTAATTTTAAAAAAGGTGGACTCAAATCTTTCTCGGCTACCTACGTACCCAATAATTTGTAATCAATGTCCGTTTAGTTGGGGTTCGAGATTGATTATTAATAGGTATTTTTTATTAACGGCGAGACTCGAGCCATTCTCGGCTTCCTACATACCCAATACTTTGGGATCAAAGTCCTCGTATTTTGGGGTTGACGATTTATTATCCATAGGTATCTTTTTTAACAAGTAAAGTCAAGCCTTTCACGAGTGTACGTGTACGTACCGAATACTTTGTGATCAAAGTCCGCGTAGTTCGGGTTGGGATTGATTATTCATAGGTAATTTTACAAAAGGTGGACTCAAATTTTTCTCGGCTACCTACGTACCAAATAAGTTGTAATCAAAGTCCATGTAGTTGGGGTTCGAGATTGATTATTAATAGGTAGTTTTTATTAAAAGAGGACTCGAGCCGTTCTCGGCTTCCTACATACCCAATACTTTGGGATCAAAGTCCTCGTATTTTGGGGTTGGAGATTGATTATCCATAGGTATATTTTTCAACAAGTAGAGTCAAGCCTTTCACGGTGTGTACGTACCGAATACTTTGTGATCAAAGTCCGCGTAGTTCGGGTTGGGATTGATTATTCATAGGTAATTTTAAAAAAGGTGGACTCAAATTTTTCTCGGCTACCTACGTACCAAATAAGTTGTAATCAAAGTCCATGTAGTTGGGGTTCGAGATTGATTATTAATAGGTAGTTTTTATTAAAAGCGGACTCGAGCCGTTCTCGGCTTTCCTACATACCCAATACTTTGGGATCAAAGTCCTCGTATTTTGGGGTTGGAGATTGATTATCCATAGGTATATTTTTCAACAAGTAGAGTCAAGCCTTTCACAGTTTGTGTATGTACCGAATACTTTGTGATCAAAGTCCGCGTAGTTCGGGTTGGAATTGAATATTCATAGGTAATTTTAAAAAAGGTGGACTCAAATTTTTCTCGGCTACCTACGTACCAAATAAATTGTAATCAAAGTCGATGTTGTTGGGGTTCAAGATTGATTATTTATAGGTATTTTTTATTAAAGGCGGACTCGAGCCTTTCTTTCTTGTCTATGTACCCAATATTTTGGGATGAAAGTCCTCGTATTTTGGGGTTTGAGATTGATTATCCATAGGTATCTTTTTCAACAAGTAGAGTCAAGCCTTTCACAGGTGTGTACGTACCGAATACTTTGTGATCAAAGTCCGCGTAGTTCGGGTTGGGATTGATTATTCATAGGTAATTATTAAAAAGGTGGACTCAAATTTTTCTCGGCTACCTACGTACCAAATAACTTGTAATCAAAGTCGGTGTTGTTGGGGTTCGAGATTGATTATTAATAGGTATTTTTTATTAAAGGCGGATTGGAGCCTTTCTTTGTTGTCTATGTACCCAATATTTTGGGCTCAAAGTCCGCGTAGTTCGGGGTTGGACATAGGTTATCCATAGGTATCTTTTTTAAAAGGTCGACTCGAGCCTTTCACAACTATGTCCGTACCGAATACTTTGTGATCAAAGTTCGCGTACTTCGGGTTGGGATTGATTATTCATAGGTAATTTTAAAAAAGGTGGACTCAAATCTTTCTCGGCTACCTACGTACCCAATAATTTGTAATCAATGTCCGTTTAGTTGGGGTTCGAGATTGATTATTAATAGGTATTTTTTATTAAAAGGCGACTCGAGCCATTCTCGGCTTCCTACATACCCAATACTTTGGGATCAAAGTCCTCGTATTTTGGGGTTGGCGATATATTATCCATAGGTATCTTTTTTAACAAGTAAAGTCAAGCCTTTCACAAATATGTGTACGTACCGAATACTTTGTGATCAAAGTCCGCGTAGTTTGGGTTGGGATTGATTATTCATAGGTAATTTTAAAAAAGGTGGACTCAAATTTTTCTCGGCTACCTACGTACCAAATAAGTTGTAATCAAAGTCCATGTAGTTGGGGTTCGAGATTGATTATTAATAGGTAGTTTTTATTAAAAGCGGACTCGAGCCGTTCTCGGCTTCCTACATACCCAATACTTTGGGATCAAAGTCCTCGTATTTTGGGGTTGGAGATTGATTATCCATAGGTATATGTTTCAACAAGTAGAGTCAAGCCTTTCACTATTGTGTATGTACCGAATACTTTGTGATCAAAGTCCGCGTAGTTCGGGTTGGAATTGAATAATCATAAGTAATTTTAAAAAAGGTGGACTCAAATTTTTCTCGGCTACCTACGTACCAAATAAATTGTAATCAAAGTCGATGTTGTTGGGGTTCAAGATTGATTATTTATAGGTATTTTTTATTAAAGGCGGACTCGAGCCTTTCTTTCTTGTCTATCTACCCAATATTTTGGGATGAAAGTCCTCGTATTTTGGGGTTTGAGATTGATTATCCATAGGTATCTTTTTCAACAAGTAGAGTCAAGCCTTTCACAATTGTGTACGTACCGAATACGTTGTGATCAAAGTCCGCGTAGTTCGGGTTGGGATTGATTATTCATAGGTAATTATTAAAACGGTGGACTCAAATTTTTCTCGCCTACCTACGTACCAAATAACTTGTAATCAAAGTCGGTGTTGTTGGGGTTCGAGATTGATTATTAATAGGTATTTTTTATTAAAGGCGGTCGGAGCCTTTCTTTGTTGTCTATGTACCCAATATTTTGGGCTCAAAGTCCGCGTAGTTCGGGGTCGGACATAGGTTATCCATAGGTATCTTTTTTAAAAGGTCGACTCGAGCCTTTCACAACTATGTACGTACCGAATACTGCGTGATCAAAGTTCGCGTACTTCGGGTTGGGATTGATTATTCATATGTAATTTTAAAAAAGGTGGACTCAAATCTTTCTCGGCTACCTACGTACCCAATAATTTGTAATCAATGTCCGTTTAGTTGGGGTTCGAGATTGATTATTAATAGGTATTTTTTATTAACAGCAGACTCGAGCCATTCTCGGCTTCCTACATACCCAATACTTTGGGATCAAAGTCCTCGTATTTTGGGGTTGACGATTTATTATCCATAGGTATCTTTTTTAACAAGTAAAGTCAAGCCTTTCACAAATTTGTGTACGTACCGAATACTTTGTGATCAAAGTCCGCGTAGTTCGGGTTGGGATTGATTATTCATAGGTAATTTTAAAAAAGGTGGACTCAAATTTTTCTCGGCTACCTACGTACCAAATAAGTTGTAATCAAAGTCCATGTAGTTGGGGTTCGAGATTGATTATTAATAGGTAGTTTTTATTAAAAGAGGACTCGAGCCGTTCTCGGCTTCCTACATACCCAATACTTTGGGATCAAAGTCCTCGTATTTTGGGGTTGGAGATTGATTATCCATAGGTATATTTTTCAACAAGTAGAGTCAAGCCTTTCACAGACTTTGTGTACGTACCGAATACTTTGTGATCAAAGTCCGCGTAGTTCGGGTTGGGATTGATTATTCATAGGTAATTTTAAAAAAGGTGGACTCAAATTTTTTCGGCTACCTACGTACCAAATAAGTTGTAATCAAAGTCCATGTAGTTGGGGTTCGAGATTGATTATTAATAGGTAGTTTTTATTAAAAGCGGACTCGAGCCGTTCTCGGCTTCCTACATACCCAATACTTTGGGATCAAAGTCCTCGTATTTTGGGGTTGGAGATTGATTATCCATAGGTATATTTTTCAACAAGTAGAGTCAAGCCTTTCACAGCTGTGTACGTACCGAATACTTTGTGATCAAAGTCCGCGTAGTTCGGGTTGGGATTGATTATTCATAGGTAATTATTAAAAAGGTGGACTCAAATTTTTCTCGGCTACCTACGTACCAAATAACTTGTAATCAAAGTCGGTGTTGTTGGGGTTCGAGATTGATTATTAATAGGTATTTTTTATTAAAGGCGGATCGGAGCCTTTCTTTGTTGTCTATGTACCCAATATTTTAGGCTCAAAGTCCGCGTAGTTCGGGGTTGGACATAGGTTATCCATAGGTATCTTTTTTAAAAGGTCGACTCGAGCCTTTCACAACTATGTCCGTACCGAATACTTTGTGATCAAAGTTCGCGTACTTCGGGTTGGGATTGATTATTCATAGGTAATTTTAAAAAAGGTGGACTCAAATCTTTCTCGGCTACCTACGTACCCAATAATTTGTAATCAATGTCCGTTTAGTTGGGGTTCGAGATTGATTATTAATAGGTATTTTTTATTGTGCGTACTCGAGCCATTCTCGGCTTCCTACATACCCAATACTTTGGGATCAAAGTCCTCGTATTTTGGGGTTGGCGATATATTATCCATAGGTATCTTTTTTAACAAGTAAAGTCAAGCCTTTCACATACTGTACGTACCGAATACTTTGTGATCAAAGTCCGCGTAGTTCGGGTTGGGATTGATTATTCATAGGTAATTTAAAAAAGGTGGACTCAAATTTTTCTCGGCTACCTACGTACCAAATAAGTTGTAATCTAAGTCCATGTAGTTGGGGTTCGAGATTGATTATTAATAGGTAGTTTTTATTAAAAGCGGACTCGAGCCGTTCTCGGCTTCCTACATACCCAATACTTTGGGATCAAAGTCCTCGTATTTTGGGGTTGGAGATTGATTATCCATAGGTATATTTTTCAACAAGTAGAGTCAAGCCTTTCACAATGTATGTACCGAATACTTTGTGATCAAAGTCCGCGTAGTTCGGGTTGGAATTGAATATTCATAGGTAATTTTAAAAAAGGTGGACTCAAATTTTTCTCGGCTACCTACGTACCAAATAAATTGTAATCAAAGTCGATGTTGTTGGGGTTCAAGATTGATTATTTATAGGTATTTTTTATTAAAGGCGGACTCGAGCCTTTCTTTCTTGTCTATCTACCCAATATTTTGGGATTGAAAGTCCTCGTATTTTGGGGTTTGAGATTGATTATCCATAGGTATCTTTTTCAACAAGTAGAGTCAAGCCTTTCACAAATGTACGTACCGAATACTTTGTGATCAAAGTCCGCGTAGTTCGGGTTGGGATTGAGTATTCATAGGTAATTATTAAAAAGGTGGCCTCAAATTTTTTCTCGGCTACCTACGTACCAAATAACTTGTAATCAAAGTCGGTGTTGTTGGGGTTCGAGATTGATTATTAATAGGTATTTTTTATTAAAGGCGGACTCGGAGCCTTTCTTTGTTGTCTATGTACCCAATATTTTGGGCTCAAAGTCCGCGTAGTTCGGGGTCGGACATAGGTTATCCATAGGTATCTTTTTTAAAAGGTCGACTCGAGCCTTTCACAACTATGTACGTACCGAATACTTCGTGATCAAAGTTCGCGTACTTCGGGTTTGGATTGATTATTCATATGTAATTTTAAAAAAGGTGGACTCAAATCTTTTCTGCTACCTACGTACCCAATAATTTGTAATCAATGTCCGTTTAGTTGGGGTTCGAGATTGATTATTAATAGGTATTTTTTATTAACAGCAGACTCGAGCTATTCTCGGCTTCCTACATACCCAATACTTTGGGATCAAAGTCCTCGTATTTTGGGGTTGGCGATTTATTATCCATAGGTATCTTTTTTAACAAGTAAAGTCAAGCCTTTCACAGCGTGGTACGTACCGAATACTTTGTGATCAAAGTCCGCGTAGTTCGGGTTGGGATTGATTATTCATAGGTAATTTTAAAAAGGTGGACTCAAATTTTTCTCGGCTACCTACGTACCAAATAAGTTGTAATCAAAGTCCATGTAGTTGGGGTTCGAGATTGATTATTAATAGGTAGTTTTTATTAAAAGAGGACTCGAGCCGTTCTCGGCTTCCTACATACCCAATACTTTGGGATCAAAGTCCTCGTATTTTGGGGTTGGAGATTGATTATCCATAGGTATATTTTTCAACAAGTAGAGTCAAGCCTTTCACTCGTGTACGTATCGAATACTTTGTGATCAAAGTCCGCGTAGTTCGGGTTGGGATTGATTATTCATAGGTAATTATTAAAAAGGTGGACTCAAATTTTTCTCGGCTACCTACGTACCAAATAACTTGTAATCAAAGTCGGTGTTGTTGGGGTTCGAGATTGATTATTAATAGGTATTTTTTATTAGCAAGGGACGGAGCCTTTCTTTGTTGTCTATGTACCCAATATTTTGGGCTCAAAGTCCGCGTAGTTCGGGGTTGGACATAGGTTATCCATAGCTATCTTTTTTAAAAGGTCGACTCGAGCCTTTCACAACTACATGTCCGTACCGAATACTTTGTGATCAAAGTTCGCGTAGCTTCGGTCTGGGATTGATTATTCATAGGTAATTTTAAAAAAGGTGGACTCAAATCTTTCTCGGCCACCTACGTACCCAATAATAATTTGTAATCAATGTCCGTTTGAGTTGGGTTCGAGATTGATTATTATAGGTATTTTTTATTAAAGCAGCTCAGCTATTCTCCTTCCACTCTCATACTTTGGGATCAAAGTCCTCGTATTTTGGGGTTGGCGATATATTATCCATAGGTATCTTTTTTAACAAGTAAGTCAAGCCTTTTCACTGTACGTACCGAATACTTTGTGATCAAAGTCCGCGTAGTTCGGGTTGGGATCGATTATTCATAGGTAATTTTAAAAAGGTGGACTCAAATTTTTTCGCTACCTACGTACCAAATAAGTTGTAATCAAAGTCCTGTAGTTGGGGTTCGAGATTGATTATTAATAGGTAGTTTTTATTAAAGCGACTCGAGCCGTTCGCTCCTACATACCCAATATTTGGGATCAAAGTCCTCTATTTCTTGAGATTGATTATCCTAGGTATATTTTTCAACAGTGGCAAGCCTTTCACAACTATGCGTACCGAATACTTTGTGATCAAAGTCCGCGTAGTTCGGGTTGGAATTGAATATTCATAGGTAATTTTAAAAAAGGTGGACTCAAATTTTTCTCGGCTACCTACGTACCAAATAACTTGTAATCAATGTCCGTTTAGTTGGGGTTCGAGATTGATTATTAATAGGTATTTTTTATTAAAAGGACCCGAGCCTTTCTTTTCGTTGCCTTACGTACCCAATACTTTGGGATCAAAGTCCTCGTATTTTGGGGTTTGCGATATATTATCCATAGGTATCTTTTTTAACAAGTAAAGCCAAGCCTTTCACAACTATGTCCGTACCGAATACTTTGTGATCAAAGTCCGCGTAGTTCGGTTGGGATTGATTATTCATAGGTAATTTTAAAAAGGTGACTCAAATTCTTCTCGGCTACCTACGTACTAAATAATTTGTAATCAAAGTCCGTAGTAGTTGGGGTTCGAATTGATTTATTAATAGGTATTTTTTATTAAAAGCGGACTCGAGCCGTTCTCGGCTTCCTACATACCCAATACTTTGGGATCAAAGTCCTCGTATTTTGGGGTTGAGATTATTATCCATAGGTATATTTTTCAACAAGTAGAGTCAAGCCTTTCACATACCGTGTATGTACCGAATACTTTGTGATCAAAGTCCGCGTAGTTCGGGTTGGATTGAATATTCATAGGTAATTTTAAAAAGGTGACTCAAATTTTTCTCGCTACCTACGTACCAAATAAGTTGTAATCAAAGTCGGTGTAGTTGGGGTTCGAGATTGATTATTAATAGGTAGTTTTTATTAAAAGTTTTGATTGGAGCCTTTCTCGCTTCCTACATACCCAATATTTGGGCTCAAAGTCCGCGTATTTCGGGGTTAGACATGGGTTGTCCATAGGTATCTTTTTCAAAAAGGTCGACTCGAGCCTTTCACAACTATGTCTGTATCGAATACTTTGTGATCAAAGTCCGCGTAGTTCAAGGAGTTGGGGATTGATTATTCATAGGTAATTTTAAAAAAGGTGGACTCAAATTTTTCTCGGCTACCTACGTACCAAATAATTTGTAATCAAAGTCCGTTTAGTTGCAGTTCGAAATTGATTATTTATAGGTATTTTTTAGATAAGTGACTCGAGCCATTCTTTTCGTCTACCTACCCAATATTTTGGGATCAAAGTCCTCGTATTTTGGGGTTCGCGATTTATTATCCATAGGTATCTTATTCAACAAGTAAAGTCAAGCCTTTCAGTTACGTGTACGTACCGAATACTTTGTGATCAAAGTCCGCGTAGTTCGGGTTGGGATTGATTATTCATAGGTAATTTTAAAAAAAAAAAGGTGGACTCAAATTTTTCTCGGCTACCTACGTACCAAATAAGTTGTAATCAAAGTCCATGTAGTTGGGGTTCGAGATTGATTATTAATAGGTAGTTTTTATTAAAAGCTGACTCGAGCCGTTCTCGGCTTCCTACATACCCAATACTTTGGGATCAAAGTCCTCGTATTTTGGGGTTGGAGATTGATTATCCATAGGTATATTTTTCAACAAGTAGAGTCAAGCCTTTCATACTGTCGTATGTACCGAATACTTTGTGATCAAAGTCCGCGTAGTTCGGGTTGGAATTGAATATTCATAGGTAATTTTAAAAAGGTGGACTCAAATTTTTCTCGGCTACCTACGTACCAAATAAATTGTAATCAAAGTCGATGTTGTCGGGGTTCAAGATTGATTATTTATAGGTATTTTTTATTAAAGGCGGACTCGAGCCTTTCTTTCTTGTCTATGTACCCAATATTTTGAGATGAAAGTCCTCGTATTTTGGGGTTTGAGATTGATTATCCATAGGTATCTTTTTCAACAAGTAGAGTCAAGCCTTTCACAGTGTACGTACCGAATACGTTGTGATCAAAGTCCGCGTAGTTCGGGTTGGGATTGATTATTCATAGGTAATTATTAAAAAGGTGGACTCAAATTTTTCTCGCCTACCTACGTACCAAATAACTTGTAATCAAAGTCGGTGTTGTTGGGGTTCGAGATTGATTATTAATAGGTATTTTTTATTAAAGGCGGATCGGAGCCTTTCTTTGTTGTCTATGTACCCAATATTTTTGGCTCAAAGTCCGCGTAGTTCGTGGTGGACATAGGTTATCCATAGGTATCTTTTTTAAAAGGTCGACTCGAGCCTTTCACAACTATGTACGTACCGAATACTTCGTGATCAAAGTTCGCGTACTTCGGGTTGGGATTGATTATTCATAGGTAATTTTAAAAAGGTGGACTCAAATCTTTCTCGGCTACCTACGTACCCAATAATTTGTAATCAATGTCCGTTTAGTTGGGGTTCGAGATTGATTACTAATAGGTATTTTTTATTAACAGCAGACTCGAGCCATTCTCGGCTTCCTACATACCCAATACTTTGGGATCAAAGTCCTCGTATTTTGGGGTTGGCGATTTATTATCCATAGGTATATTTTTCAACAAGTAGAGTCAAGCCTTTCACAGCTGTGTACGTACCGAATACTTTGTGATCAAAGTCCGCGTAGTTCGGGTTGGGATTGATTATTCATAGGTAATTTTAAAAAAGGTGGACTCAAATTTTTCTCGGCTACCTACGTACCAAATAAGTTGTAATCAAAGTCCATGTAGTTGGGGTTCGAGATTGATTATTAATAGGTAGTTTTTATTAAAAGAGGACTCGAGCCGTTCTCGGCTTCCTACATACCCAATACTTTGGGATCAAAGTCCTCGTATTTTGGGGTTGGAGATTGATTATCCATAGGTATATTTTTCACCAAGTAGAGTCAAGCCTTTCACAATTGTGTACGTACCGAATACTTTGTGATCAAAGTCCGCGTAGTTCGGGTTGGAATTGAATATTCATAGGTAATTTTAAAAAGGTGGACTCAAATTTTTCTCGCTACCTACGTACCAAATAAATTGTAATCAAAGTCGGTGTTGTTGGGGTTGGAGATTGATTATTAATAGGTATTTTTTATTAAAGGCGGACTCGAGCCTTTCTTTCGTCTATGTACCCAATATTTTGGGATGAAGTCTCGTATTTGTTTGAGATTGATTATCCATAGCTTTTTCAACAAGTAGTCAAGTTTTCACCAGTATCGATATTTGTGATCAAAGTCCGCGTAGTCGGGTTTTGATTTTCTAGGTATTTAGGGACTCAAATTTTTCTCGCTACCTACGTACCAAATAATTGTAATCAAAGTCGGTGTTGTTGGGGTTGGAGATTGATTATTAATAGGTATTTTTTATTAAAGGCGACTCGAGCCTTTCTTTCTTGTCTATGTACCCAATATTTTGGGATGAAAGTCCTCGTATTTTGGGGTTTGAGATTGATTATCCATAGGTATCTTTTTCAACAAGTAGAGTCAAGCCTTTCACAGCTGTCTACGTATCGAATACTTTGTGATCAAAGTCCGCGTAGTTCGGGTTGGGATTGATTATTCATAGGTAATTATTAAAAAGGTGGACTCAAATTTTTCTCGGCTACCTACTTACCAAATAAATTGTAATCAAAGTCGGTGTTGTTGGGGTTCGAGATTGATTATTAATAGGTATTTTTTATTAAAGGCGGACTCGAGCCTTTCTTTCTTGTCTATGTACCCAATATTTTGGGATCAAAGTCCTCGTATTTTGGGGTTTGAGATTGATTATCCATAGGTATCTTTTTTAACAAGTAGAGTCAAGCCTTTCACAATGTACGTACCGAATACTTCGTGATCAAAGTCCGCGTAGTTCGGGTTGGGATTGATTATTCATAGGTAATTTTAAAAGGTGGACTCAAATCTTTCTCGGCTACCTACGTACCAAATAATTTGTAATCAATGTCGGTGTTGTTGGGGTTCGAGATTGATTATTAATAGGTATTTTTTATTAACGGCGGACTCGAGCCTTTCTCGCTTCCTACATACCCAATACTTTGGGATCAAAGTCCTCGTATTTTGGGGTTGGCGATTGATTATCCATAGGTATCTTTTTTAACAAGTAGAGTCAAGCCTTTCACAAGTGTACGTACCGAATACTTTGTGATCAAAGTCCGCGTAGTTCGGGTTGGGATTGATTATTCATAGGTAATTTTAAAAAAGGTGGACTCAAATTTTTCTCGGTTACCTACGTACCAAATAAATTGTAATCAAAGTCCATGTTGTTGGGGTTCGAGATTGATTATTAATAGGTATTTTTTATTAAAGGCGGACTGGAGCCGTTCTGTCTTGTCTATGTACCCAATATTTTGGGATCAAAGTCCTCGTATTTTGGGGTTGGAGATTGATTATCCATAGGTATTTTTTTCAACAAGTAGAGTCAAGCCTTTCACAATTGTGTACGTACCGAATACTTTGTGATCAAAGTCCACGTAGTTCGGGTTGGAATTGATTATTCATAGGTAATTTTAAAAAAGGTGGACTCAAATTTTTCTCGGCTACCTACGTACCAAATAAATTGTAATCAAAGTCGGTGTTGTTGGGGTTCGAGATTGATTATTAATAGGTATTTTTTATTAAAGGCGGACTCGAGCCTTTCTTGTCTATGTACCCAATATTTTGGGATCAAAGTCCTCGTATTTTGGGGTTGGCGATTGATTATCCATAGGTATCTTTTTAACAAGTAGAGTCAACCCTTTCGACAACGCACGTACCGAATACTTGTGATCAAAGTCCGCGTATTCGGGTAGGATTGATTATTCATAGGTAATTTTAAAAAGGTGGACTCAAATCTTTCTGCTACCTACGTACCAATAATTTGTAATCAAAGTCCGTGTTAGTGTGGGGTTGGAGATTAATTATTAATAGGTATTTTTTATTAAAGGCGCACTCGAGCCTTCTCGGTCTATATACCCAATATTTTGGGATGAAAGTCCTCGTATTTTGGGGTTGGAGATTGATTATCCATAGGTATCTTTTTCAACAAGTAGAGTCAAGCCTTTCACAACTGTACGTACAGAATACTTTGTGATCAAAGTCCGCGTAGTTCGGGTTGGAATTGAATATTCATAGGTAATTTTAAAAAGGTGGACTCAAATTTTTCTCGGCTACCTACGTACCAAATAAATTGTAATCAAAGTCGGTGTTGTTGGGGTTGGAGATTGATTATTAATAGGTATTTTTTATTAAAGGCGGACTCGAGCCTTTCTTTCTTGTCTATGTACCCAATATTTTGGGATGAAAGTCCTCGTAGTTTGGGGTTTGAGATTGATTATCCATAGGTATCTTTTTCAACAAGTAGACTCAAGCCTTTCACAACTGGTGTATGTACCGGAATACTTGTGATCAAAGTCCGCGTAGTTCGGGTTGGAATTGAATATTCATAGGTAATTTTAAAAAAGGTGGACTCAAATTTTTCTCGCTACCTACGTACTAAATAATGGGGGGGGGGGGGGGGGGGGGGGGGGGTGGGGGCGGGGGAGGGGGGGGGGGGGGATTGGGGAGGGAAAGGGGGGGGGGTGGGGGGGGGGGGGGGGGGGGGGGGGGGGGGGGGGGGGGGGGGGGGGGGGGTTGTAATCAAAGTCGGTGTTGTTGGGGTTGGAGATTGATTATTAATAGGTATTTTTTATTAAAACGGACTCGAGCCTTTCGGGGGGGGGGGGGGGGGGACAGGAGGGGGAAAAGCCAGAGGAGGGGGGGGGACAAGGAATAAAAAGGGGAAAAGGACAGAAAAAGAAGGAGGGTCTGCTTCCTACATACCCAATACTTTGGGATCAAAGTCCTCGTATTTTGGGGTTGGAGTATTTATTATCCATAGGTATCTTTTTCAACAAGTAAAGTCAAGCCTTTCACAAAGTACGTACCGAATACTTTGAGATCAAAGTCCGCGTAGTTCGGGTTGGGATTGATTATTCATAGGTAATTTTAAAAGGTGGACTCAAATTTTTCTCGGCTACCTACGTACCAAATAATTGTAATCAAAGTCCGTGTAGTTGGGGTTCGAGATTGATTATTAACAGGTATTTTTTATTAGGCCGGATTCGAGCCGTTCTCGTTTCCTACATACCCAATACTTTGGGCTCAAAGTCCTCGTATTTTGGGGTTGGAGATAGATTATCCATAGGTATCTTTTTAACAAGTAGAGTCAACCCTTTCACAAATTGTCAGCACCGAATCACTTGTGATCAAAGTCCGCGTACTTCGAGTTGGGATTGATTATCCACAGTAATTTTAAAAAAGGTGGACTCAAATCTTTCTCGCCTACCTACGTACCGCCCAATAACTTGTAATCAGAACTCAGTGTTGGGGTTCGAGATTGATTATTAATAGGTATTTTTGTGCGGAGGGGGGGGTGGGGGGAGGGGTTTGGGCTCGAGCCATTCTCGACTTCCTACATACCCAATACTCAGGATCAAAGTCCTCGTATTTTGGGGTTGGATATTATTATCCATAAGGTATCTTAACAAGTAAATCAACCCTTCCACATCTGTGTACTTTTCAAGTCCGTAGTTTGGGTTGGAATTGATTATTTTAGGTAATTTTAAAAAGGTGGACTCAAATTTTTCTCGGCTACCTACGTACCAAATAATTGTAATCAAAGTCTGTTGTTGGGGTCCGAGATTGATTATTAATAGGTATTTTTTATTAAAGGACTCGAGCCTTTCTTTCTTTTCTACTACCCCAATACTTTGGGATGAAAGTCCTCGTATTTTGGGGTTGATTGATATCCATAGGTATTTTTTCAACAAGTAGAGTCAAGTTTTCACAACTGTGTACGTACCGAATACTTTGTGATCAAAGTCCGCGTAGTTCGAGTTGGAATTGAATATTCATAGGTAATTTTAAAAAAGGTGGACTCAAATTTTTCTCGGCTACCTACGTACCAAATAAATTGTAATCAAAGTCGGTGTTGTTGGGGTTCGAGATTGATTATTAATAGGTATTTTTTATTAAAGGCGGACTCGAGCCTTTCTTTCTTGTCTATGTACCCAATATTTTGGGATGAAAGTCCTCGTATTTTGGGGTTTGCGATTGATTATCCATAGGTATCTTTTTCAACAAGTAGAGTCAAGCTCTTTCACACTGTACGTACCGAATACTTTGTGATCAAAGTCCGCGTAGTTCGGGTTGGAATTGAATATTCATAGGTAATTTTAAAAAGGTGGACTCAAATTTTTTCTCGGCTACCTACGTACCAAATAAATTGTAATCAAAGTCGGTGTTGTCGGGGTTGGAGATTGATTATTAATAGGTATTTTTTATTAAAAGGCGGACTCGAGCCTTTCTTTCTTGTCTATGTACCCAATATTTTGGGATCAAAGTCCTCGTATTTTGGGGTTTGAGATTGATTATCCATAGGTATCTTTTTCAACAAGTAGAGTCAAGCCTTTCACATCGTGTACGTACCGAATACTTTGTGATCAAAGTCCGCGTAGTTCGGTTGGAATTGATTATTCATAGGTAATTTTAAAAAGGTGGACTCAAATTTTTCTCGGCTACCTACGTACCAAATAAATTGTAATCAAAGTCGGTGTTGTTGGGGTTCGAGATTGATTATTAATAGGTATTTTTTATTAAAGGCGGACTCGAGCCTTTCTTTCTTGCCTACGTACCCAATATTTTGGGATGAAAGTCCTCGTATTTTGGGGTTTGAGATTGATTATCCATAGGTATCTTTTTCAACAAGTAGAGTCAAGCCTTTCACAGCTGTGTACGTACCGAATACTTTGTGATCAAAGTCCACGTAGTTCGGGTTGGAATTGAATATTCATAGGTAATTTTAAAAAAAGGTGGACTCAAATTTTTCTCGGCTACCTACGTACCAAATAAATTGTAATCAAAGTCGGTGTTGTTGGGGTTCGAGATTGATTATTAATAGGTATTTTTTATTAAAGGCGGACTCGAGCCTTTCTTTCTTGTCTATGTACCCAATATTTTGGGATGGAAGTCCTCGTATTTTGGGGGTTTGAGATTGATTATCCATAGGTATCTTTTTCAACAAGTAGAGTCAAGCCTTTCACAGTGTACGTACCGAATACTTTGTGATCAAAGTCCGCGTAGTTCGGGTTGGAATTGAATATTCATAGGTAATTTTATAAAAGGTGGACTCAAATTTTTCTCGGCTACCTACGTACCAAATAAATTGTAATCAAAGTCGGTGTTGTTGGGGTTGGAGATTGATTATTAATAGGTATTTTTTATTAAAGGCGGACTCGAGCCTTTCTTTCTTGTCTATGTACCCAATATTTTGGGATGAAAGTCCTCGTATTTTGGGGTTTGAGATTGATTATCCATAGGTATCTTTTTCAACAAGTAAAGTCAAGCCTTTCACAGTGTACGTACCGAATACTTTGTGATCAAAGTCCGCGTAGTTCGGGTTGGGATTGAATATTCATAGGTAATTTTAAAAAAAGGTGGACTCAAATTTTTCTCGGCTACCTACGTACCAAATAAGTTGTAATCAAAGTCGATGTTGTTGGGGTTCGAGATTGATTATTAATAGGTATTTTTTATTAAAAGAGGACTCGAGCCTTTCTTTCTTGTCTATGTACCCAATATTTTGGGATGAAAGTCCTCGTATTTTGGGGTTTGAGATTGATTATCCATAGGTATCTTTTTCAACAAGTAGAGTCAAGCCTTTCACAGTGTACGTACCGAATACTTTGTGATCAAAGTCCGCGTAGTTCGGGTTGGAATTGAATATTCATAGGTAATTTTATAAAAGGTGGACTCAAATTTTTCTCGGCTACCTACGTACCAAATAAATTGTAATCAAAGTCGGTGTTGTTGGGGTTGGAGATTGATTATTAATAGGTATTTTTTATTAAAGGCGGACTCGAGCCTTTCTTTCTTGTCTATGTACCCAATATTTTGGGATGAAAGTCCTCGTATTTTGGGGTTTGAGATTGATTATCCATAGGTATCTTTTTCAACAAGTAGAGTCAAGCCTTTCACAACTGTGTACGTACCGAATACTTTGTGATCAAAGTCCGCGTAGTTCGGGGTTGAATTGAATATTCATAGGTAATTTTTAAAAAAGGTGGACTCAAATTTTTCTCGGCTACCTACGTACCAAATAAATTGTAATCAAAGTCGGTGTTGTTGGGGTTCGAGATTGATTATTAATAGGTATTTTTTATTAAAGGCGGACTCGAGCCTTTTCTTTCTTCTATGTACCCAATATTTTGGGATGAAAGTCCTCGTATTTTGGGGTTTGAGATTGATTATCCATAGGTATCTTTTTCAACAAGTAGAGTCAAGCCTTTCACAAGTTTGTGTACGTACCGAATACTTTGTGATCAAAGTCCGCGTAGTTCGGGTTGGAATTGAATATTCATAGGTAATTTTATAAAAGGTGGACTCAAATTTTTCTCGGCTACCTACGTACCAAATAAATTGTAATCAAAGTCGGTGTTGTTGGGGTTGGAGATTGATTATTAATAGGTATTTTTTATTAAAGGCGGACTCGAGCCTTTCTTTCTTGTCTATGTACCCAATATTTTGGGATGAAAGTCCTCGTATTTTGGGGTTTGAGATTGATTATCCATAGGTATCTTTTTCAACAAGTAGAGTCAAGCCTTTCACATATGTACGTACCGAATACTTTGTGATCAAAGTCCGCGTAGTTCGGGTTGGAATTGAATATTCATAGGTAATTTTAAAAAAAGGTGGACTCAAATTTTTCTCGGCTACCTACGTACCAAATAAATTGTAATCAAAGTCGGTGTTGTTGGGGTTCGAGATTGATTATTAATAGGTATTTTTTATTAAAGGCGGACTCGAGCCTTTCTTTTCTTTTCTATGTACCCAATATTTTGGGATGAAAGTCCTCGTATTTTGGGGTTTGAGATTGATTATCCATAGGTATCTTTTTCAACAAGTAGAGTCAAGCCTTTCACGATACCGTGTACGTACCGAATACTTTGTGATCAAAGTCCGCGTAGTTCGGGTTGGAATTGAATATTCATAGGTAATTTTATAAAAGGTGGACTCAAATTTTTCTCTGCTACCTACGTACCAAATAAATTGTAATCAAAGTCGGTGTTGTTGGGGTTGGAGATTGATTATTAATAGGTATTTTTTATTAAAGGCGGACTCGAGCCTTTCTTTCTTGTCTATGTACCCAATATTTTGGGATGAAAGTCCTCGTATTTTGGGGTTTGAGATTGATTATCCATAGGTATCTTTTTCAACAAGTAGAGTCAAGCCTTTCACGAAATGTACGTACCGAATACTTTGTGATCAAAGTCCGCGTAGTTCGGGTTGGAATTGAATATTCATAGGTAATTTTATAAAAGGTGGACTCAAATTTTTCTCGGCTACCTACGTACCAAATAAATTGTAATCAAAGTCGGTGTTGTTGGGGTTCGAGATTGATTATTAATAGGTATTTTTTATTAAAGGCGGACTCGAGCCTTTCTTTCTTGTCTATGTACCCAATATTTTGGGATGAAAGTCCTCGTATTTTGGGGTTTGAGATTGATTATCCATAGGTATCTTTTTCAACAAGTAGAGTCAAGCCTTTCACGAGTTTGTGTACGTACCGAATACTTTGTGATCAAAGTCCGCGTAGTTCGGGTTGGAATTGAATATTCATAGGTAATTTTATAAAAGGTGGACTCAAATTTTTCTCGGCTACCTACGTACCAAATAAATTGTAATCAAAGTCGGTGTTGTTGGGGTTGGAGATTGATTATTAATAGGTATTTTTTATTAAAGGCGGACTCGAGCCTTTCTTTCTTGTCTATGTACCCAATATTTTGGGATGAAAGTCCTCGTATTTTGGGGTTTGAGATTGATTATCCATAGGTATCTTTTTCAACAAGTAGAGTCAAGCCTTTCACGGTGTGTACGTACCGAATACTTTGTGATCAAAGTCCGCGTAGTTCGGGTTGGAATTGAATATTCATAGGTAATTTTAAAAAAGGTGGACTCAAATTTTTCTCGGCTACCTACGTACCAAATAAATTGTAATCAAAGTCGGTGTTGTTGGGGTTCGAGATTGATTATTAATAGGTATTTTTTATTAAAGGCGGACTCGAGCCTTTCTTTCTTGTCTATGTACCCAATATTTTGGGATGAAAGTCCTCGTATTTTGGGGTTTGAGATTGATTATCCATAGGTATCTTTTTCAACAAGTAGAGTCGAAGCCTTTCACGGCTGTGTACGTACCGAATACTTTGTGATCAAAGTCCGCGTAGTTCGGGTTGGAATTGAATATTCATAGGTAATTTTATAAAAGGTGGACTCAAATTTTTCTCGGCTACCTACGTACCAAATAAATTGTAATCAAAGTCGGTGTTGTTGGGGTTCGAGATTGATTATTAATAGGTATTTTTTATTAAAGGCGGACTCGAGCCTTTCTTTCTTGTCTATGTACCCAATATTTTGGGATGAAAGTCCTCGTATTTTGGGGTTTGAGATTGATTATCCATAGGTATCTTTTTCAACAAGTAGAGTCAAGCCTTTCACAACTTGTGTACGTACCGAATACTTTGTGATCAAAGTCCGCGTAGTTCGGGTTGGAATTGAATATTCATAGGTAATTTTATAAAAGGTGGACTCAAATTTTTCTCGGCTACCTACGTACCAAATAAATTGTAATCAAAGTCGGTGTTGTTGGGGTTGGAGATTGATTATTAATAGGTATTTTTTATTAAAGGCGGACTCGAGCCTTTCTTTCTTGTCTATGTACCCAATATTTTGGGATGAAAGTCCTCGTATTTTGGGGTTTGAGATTGATTATCCATAGGTATCTTTTTCAACAAGTAGAGTCAAGCCTTTCACAGGTGTGTACGTACCGAATACTTTGTGATCAAAGTCCGCGTAGTTCGGGTTGGAATTGAATATTCATAGGTAATTTTAAAAAGGTGGACTCAAATTTTTCTCGGCTACCTACGTACCAAATAAATTGTAATCAAAGTCGGTGTTGTTGGGGTTCGAGATTGATTATTAATAGGTATTTTTTATTAAAGGCGGACTCGAGCCTTTCTTTCTTGTCTATGTACCCAATATTTTGGGATGAAAGTCCTCGTATTTTGGGGTTTGAGATTGATTATCCATAGGTATCTTTTTCAACAAGTAGAGTCAAGCCTTTCACGAGCTGTGTACGTACCGAATACTTTGTGATCAAAGTCCGCGTAGTTCGGGTTGGAATTGAATATTCATAGGTAATTTTATAAAAGGTGGACTCAAATTTTTCTCGGCTACCTACGTACCAAATAAATTGTAATCAAAGTCGGTGTTGTTGGGGTTGGAGATTGATTATTAATAGGTATTTTTTATTAAAGGCGGACTCGAGCCTTTCTTTCTTGTCTATGTACCCAATATTTTGGGATGAAAGTCCTCGTATTTTGGGGTTTGAGATTGATTATCCATAGGTATCTTTTTCAACAAGTAGAGTCAAGCCTTTCACAGTTTGTGTACGTACCGAATACTTTGTGATCAAAGTCCGCGTAGTTCGGGTTGGAATTGAATATTCATAGGTAATTTTAAAAAAGGTGGACTCAAATTTTTCTCGGCTACCTACGTACCAAATAAATTGTAATCAAAGTCGGTGTTGTTGGGGTTCGAGATTGATTATTAATAGGTATTTTTTATTAAAGGCGGACTCGAGCCTTTCTTTCTTGTCTATGTACCCAATATTTTGGGATGAAAGTCCTCGTATTTTGGGGTTTGAGATTGATTATCCATAGGTATCTTTTTCAACAAGTAGAGTCAAGCCTTTCACGAGTTTGTGTACGTACCGAATACTTTGTGATCAAAGTCCGCGTAGTTCGGGTTGGAATTGAATATTCATAGGTAATTTTATAAAAGGTGGACTCAAATTTTTCTCGGCTACCTACGTACCAAATAAATTGTAATCAAAGTCGGTGTTGTTGGGGTTCGAGATTGATTATTAATAGGTATTTTTTATTAAAGGCGGACTCGAGCCTTTCTTTCTTGTCTATGTACCCAATATTTTGGGATGAAAGTCCTCGTATTTTGGGGTTTGAGATTGATTATCCATAGGTATCTTTTTCAACAAGTAGAGTCAAGCCTTTCACAGCTGTGTACGTACCGAATACTTTGTGATCAAAGTCCGCGTAGTTCGGGTTGGAATTGAATATTCATAGGTAATTTTATAAAAGGTGGACTCAAATTTTTCTCGGCTACCTACGTACCAAATAAATTGTAATCAAAGTCGGTGTTGTTGGGGTTCGAGATTGATTATTAATAGGTATTTTTTATTAAAGGCGGACTCGAGCCTTTCTTTCTTGTCTATGTACCCAATATTTTGGGATGAAAGTCCTCGTATTTTGGGGTTTGAGATTGATTATCCATAGGTATCTTTTTCAACAAGTAGAGTCAAGCCTTTCACAACTGTGTACGTACCGAATACTTTGTGATCAAAGTCCGCGTAGTTCGGGTTGGAATTGAATATTCATAGGTAATTTTATAAAAGGTGGACTCAAATTTTTCTCGGCTACCTACGTACCAAATAAATTGTAATCAAAGTCGGTGTTGTTGGGGTTCGAGATTGATTATTAATAGGTATTTTTTATTAAAGGCGGACTCGAGCCTTTCTTTCTTGTCTATGTACCCAATATTTTGGGATGAAAGTCCTCGTATTTTGGGGTTTGAGATTGATTATCCATAGGTATCTTTTTCAACAAGTAGAGTCAAGCCTTTCACAAAGTTGTGTACGTACCGAATACTTTGTGATCAAAGTCCGCGTAGTTCGGGTTGGAATTGAATATTCATAGGTAATTTTATAAAAGGTGGACTCAAATTTTTCTCGGCTACCTACGTACCAAATAAATTGTAATCAAAGTCGGTGTTGTTGGGGTTGGAGATTGATTATTAATAGGTATTTTTTATTAAAGGCGGACTCGAGCCTTTCTTTCTTGTCTATGTACCCAATATTTTGGGATGAAAGTCCTCGTATTTTGGGGTTTGAGATTGATTATCCATAGGTATCTTTTTCAACAAGTAGAGTCAAGCCTTTCACAAGGTGTACGTACCGAATACTTTGTGATCAAAGTCCGCGTAGTTCGGGTTGGAATTGAATATTCATAGGTAATTTTAAAAAGGTGGACTCAAATTTTTCTCGGCTACCTACGTACCAAATAAATTGTAATCAAAGTCGGTGTTGTTGGGGTTCGAGATTGATTATTAATAGGTATTTTTTATTAAAGGCGGACTCGAGCCTTTCTTTCTTGTCTATGTACCCAATATTTTGGGATGAAAGTCCTCGTATTTTGGGGTTTGAGATTGATTATCCATAGGTATCTTTTTCAACAAGTAGAGTCAAGCCTTTCACAAACAGCCGTGTACGTACCGAATACTTTGTGATCAAAGTCCGCGTAGTTCGGGTTGGAATTGAATATTCATAGGTAATTTTATAAAAGGTGGACTCAAATTTTTCTCGGCTACCTACGTACCAAATAAATTGTAATCAAAGTCGGTGTTGTTGGGGTTGGAGATTGATTATTAATAGGTATTTTTTATTAAAGGCGGACTCGAGCCTTTCTTTCTTGTCTATGTACCCAATATTTTGGGATGAAAGTCCTCGTATTTTGGGGTTTGAGATTGATTATCCATAGGTATCTTTTTCAACAAGTAGAGTCAAGCCTTTCACAACTGTGTACGTACCGAATACTTTGTGATCAAAGTCCGCGTAGTTCGGGTTGGAATTGAATATTCATAGGTAATTTTATAAAAGGTGGACTCAAATTTTTCTCGGCTACCTACGTACCAAATAAATTGTAATCAAAGTCGGTGTTGTTGGGGTTGGAGATTGATTATTAATAGGTATTTTTTATTAAAGGCGGACTCGAGCCTTTCTTTCTTGTCTATGTACCCAATATTTTGGGATGAAAGTCCTCGTATTTTGGGGTTTGAGATTGATTATCCATAGGTATCTTTTTCAACAAGTAGAGTCAAGCCTTTCACAGCCGTGTACGTACCGAATACTTTGTGATCAAAGTCCGCGTAGTTCGGGTTGGAATTGAATATTCATAGGTAATTTTATAAAAGGTGGACTCAAATTTTTCTCGGCTACCTACGTACCAAATAAATTGTAATCAAAGTCGGTGTTGTTGGGGTTCGAGATTGATTATTAATAGGTATTTTTTATTAAAGGCGGACTCGAGCCTTTCTTTCTTGTCTATGTACCCAATATTTTGGGATGAAAGTCCTCGTATTTTGGGGTTTGAGATTGATTATCCATAGGTATCTTTTTCAACAAGTAGAGTCAAGCCTTTCACAGGTGTGTACGTACC
This sequence comes from Linum usitatissimum, assembly GCA_030674075.2. Taxonomy (NCBI): domain Eukaryota; kingdom Viridiplantae; phylum Streptophyta; class Magnoliopsida; order Malpighiales; family Linaceae; genus Linum; species Linum usitatissimum. The sequence goes on from JAUJYP020000654.1 coordinate 118,982, forward strand.
GAATACTTTGTGATCAAAGTCCGCGTAGTTCGGGTTGGAATTGAATATTCATAGGTAATTTTATAAAAGGTGGACTCAAATTTTTCTCGGCTACCTACGTACCAAATAAATTGTAATCAAAGTCGGTGTTGTTGGGGTTGGAGATTGATTATTAATAGGTATTTTTTATTAAAGGCGGACTCGAGCCTTTCTTTCTTGTCTATGTACCCAATATTTTGGGATGAAAGTCCTCGTATTTTGGGGTTTGAGATTGATTATCCATAGGTATCTTTTTCAACAAGTAGAGTCAAGCCTTTCACAATTGTGTACGTACCGAATACTTTGTGATCAAAGTCCGCGTAGTTCGGGTTGGAATTGAATATTCATAGGTAATTTAAAAAAGGTGGACTCAAATTTTTCTCGGCTACCTACGTACCAAATAAATTGTAATCAAAGTCGGTGTTGTTGGGGTTCGAGATTGATTATTAATAGGTATTTTTTATTAAAGGCGGACTCGAGCCTTTCTTTCTTGTCTATGTACCCAATATTTTGGGATGAAAGTCCTCGTATTTTGGGGTTTGAGATTGATTATCCATAGGTATCTTTTTCAACAAGTAGAGTCAAGCCTTTCACAACTGTGTACGTACCGAATACTTTGTGATCAAAGTCCGCGTAGTTCGGGTTGGAATTGAATATTCATAGGTAATTTTATAAAAGGTGGACTCAAATTTTTCTCGGCTACCTACGTACCAAATAAATTGTAATCAAAGTCGGTGTTGTTGGGGTTGGAGATTGATTATTAATAGGTATTTTTTATTAAAGGCGGACTCGAGCCTTTCTTTCTTGTCTATGTACCCAATATTTTGGGATGAAAGTCCTCGTATTTTGGGGTTTGAGATTGATTATCCATAGGTATCTTTTTCAACAAGTAGAGTCAAGCCTTTCACAGTTTGTGTACGTACCGAATACTTTGTGATCAAAGTCCGCGTAGTTCGGGTTGGAATTGAATATTCATAGGTAATTTTAAAAAGGTGGACTCAAATTTTTCTCGGCTACCTACGTACCAAATAAATTGTAATCAAAGTCGGTGTTGTTGGGGTTGGAGATTGATTATTAATAGGTATTTTTTATTAAAGGCGGACTCGAGCCTTTCTTTCTTGTCTATGTACCCAATATTTTGGGATGAAAGTCCTCGTATTTTGGGGTTTGAGATTGATTATCCATAGGTATCTTTTTCAACAAGTAGAGTCAAGCCTTTCACAGTTGTGTACGTACCGAATACTTTGTGATCAAAGTCCGCGTAGTTCGGGTTGGAATTGAATATTCATAGGTAATTTTATAAAAGGTGGACTCAAATTTTTCTCGGCTACCTACGTACCAAATAAATTGTAATCAAAGTCGGTGTTGTTGGGGTTGGAGATTGATTATTAATAGGTATTTTTTATTAAAGGCGGACTCGAGCCTTTCTTTCTTGTCTATGTACCCAATATTTTGGGATGAAAGTCCTCGTATTTTGGGGTTTGAGATTGATTATCCATAGGTATCTTTTTCAACAAGTAGAGTCAAGCCTTTCACAATTGTGTACGTACCGAATACTTTGTGATCAAAGTCCGCGTAGTTCGGGTTGGAATTGAATATTCATAGGTAATTTTATAAAAGGTGGACTCAAATTTTTCTCGGCTACCTACGTACCAAATAAATTGTAATCAAAGTCGGTGTTGTTGGGGTTGGAGATTGATTATTAATAGGTATTTTTTATTAAAGGCGGACTCGAGCCTTTCTTTCTTGTCTATGTACCCAATATTTTGGGATGAAAGTCCTCGTATTTTGGGGTTTGAGATTGATTATCCATAGGTATCTTTTTCAACAAGTAGAGTCAAGCCTTTCACAACTGTGTACGTACCGAATACTTTGTGATCAAAGTCCGCGTAGTTCGGGTTGGAATTGAATATTCATAGGTAATTTTAAAAAAAGGTGGACTCAAATTTTTCTCGGCTACCTACTTACCAAATAAATTGTAATCAAAGTCGGTGTTGTTGGGGTTCGAAATTGATTATTAATAGGTATTTTTTATTAAAGGCGGACTCGAGCCTTTCTTTCTTGTCTATGTACCCAATATTTTGGGATGAAAGTCCTCGTATTTTGGGGTTTGAGATTGATTATCCATAGGTATCTTTTTCAACAAGTAGAGTCAAGCCTTTCACAAGTTGTGTACGTACCGAATACTTTGTGATCAAAGTCCGCGTAGTTCGGGTTGGAATTGAATATTCATAGGTAATTTTATAAAAGGTGGACTCAAATTTTTCTCGGCTACCTACGTACCAAATAAATTGTAATCAAAGTCGGTGTTGTTGGGGTTCGAGATTGATTATTAATAGGTATTTTTTATTAAAGGCGGACTCGAGCCTTTCTTTCTTCTCTATGTACCCAATATTTTGGGATGAAAGTCCTCGTATTTTGGGGTTTGAGATTGATTATCCATAGGTATCTTTTTCAACAAGTAGAGTCAAGCCTTTCACAACAGTATACGTACCGAATACTTTGTGATCAAAGTCCGCGTAGTTCGGGTTGGGATTGATTATTCATAGGTAATTATTAAAAAGGTGGACTCAAATTTTTCTCGGCTACCTACGTACCAAATAACTTGTAATCAAAGTCGGTGTTGTTGGGGTTCGAGATTGATTATTAATAGGTATTTTTTATTAAAGGCGGACTGGAGCCTTTCTTTCTTGTCTATGTACCCAATATTTTGGGCTCAAAGTGGGCGTAGGTTGGGGTTGGACATTTGTTATCCATAGGTATCTTTTTTAAAAGGTCGACTTGAGCCTTTCACAATCGTGTACGTACCGAATACTTTGTGGTCAAAGTCCCCGTACTTCGGGTTGGACTGTATTATTCATAGGTAATTTTAAAAAATGTGCACTCAAATCTTTCTCGGCTACCTACGTACCCAATAATTTGTAATTAAAATCCGTTTAGTTGGGGTTCGAGATTGATTATTAATATGTATTTTTTATTAAAAGCGGACTCAAGCCATTCTCGGATTCCTACATACCCAATACTTTGGGATCAAAGTCCTCATATTTTGGGCTTGGAGATTGATTATCCATAGGTATCTTTTTCGACAAGTAAAGTCAAGCCTTTCACAGCTGTGTACGTACCGAATACTTTGTGATCAAAGTCCGCGTAGTTCGGGTTGGGATTGATTATTCATAGGTAATTTTTAAAAAGGTGGACTCAAATTTTTCTCGGCTACCTACGTACCAAATAAATTGTAATCAAAGTCAGTGTTGTTGGGTTTGGAGATTGATTATTAATAGGTATTTTTTATTAAAGGCGGACTCGAGCCTTTCTTTCTTGTCTATGTACCCAATATTTTGGGCTCAAAGTGCGCGTAGGTCGGGGTTGGACATTTGTTATCCATAGGTATCTTTTTTAAAAGGTCGACTCGAGCCTTTCACAACTGTGTATGTACCGAATACTTTGTGATCAAAGTCCGCGTACTTCGGGTTGGGATTGATTGTTCATAGGTAATTTTAAAAAAGGTGGACTCAAATCTTTCTCGGCTACCTACGTACCCAATAATTTGTAATCAATGTCCGTTTAGTTGGGGTTCGAGATTGATTATTAATAGGTATTTTTTATTAAAAGACGACTTGAGCTATTCTCGGCTTCCTACATACCCAATACTTTGGGATCAAAGTCCTCGTATTTTGGGGTTGGAGATTGATTATCCATAGGTATCTTTTTCAACAAGTAAAGTCAAGCCTTTCACGAGTTTGTGTACGTACCGAATACTTTGTGATCAAAGTCCGCGTAGTTCGGGTTGGAATTGAATATTCATAGGTAATTTTAAAAAGGTGGACTCAAATTTTTCTCGGCTACCTACGTACCAAATAAATTGTAATCAAAGTCGGTGTTGTTGGGGTTCGAGATTGATTATTAATAGGTATTTTTTATTAAAGGCGGACTCGAGCCTTTCTTTCTTGTCTATGTACCCAATATTTTGGGATGAAAGTCCTCGTATTTTGGGGTTTGAGATTGATTATCCATAGGTATCTTTTTCAACAAGTAGAGTCAAGCCTTTCACAGCTGTGTACGTACCGAATACTTTGTGATCAAAGTCCGCGTAGTTCGGGTTGGAATTGAATATTCATAGGTAATTTTATAAAAGGTGGACTCAAATTTTTCTCGGCTACCTACGTACCAAATAAATTGTAATCAAAGTCGGTGTTGTTGGGGTTGGAGATTGATTATTAATAGGTATTTTTTATTAAAGGCGGACTCGAGCCTTTCTTTCTTGTCTATGTACCCAATATTTTGGGATGAAAGTCCTCGTATTTTGGGGTTTGAGATTGATTATCCATAGGTATCTTTTTCAACAAGTAGAGTCAAGCCTTTCACAACAGTATACGTACCGAATACTTTGTGATCAAAGTCCGCGTAGTTCGGGTTGGGATTGATTATTCATAGGTAATTATTAAAAAGGTGGACTCAAATTTTTCTCGGCTACCTACGTACCAAATAACTTGTAATCAAAGTCGGTGTTGTTGGGGTTCGAGATTGATTATTAATAGGTATTTTTTATTAAAGGCGGACTTGGAGCCTTTCTTTCTTGTCTATGTACCCAATATTTTGGGCTCAAAGTGGGCGTAGGTTGGGGTTGGACATTTGTTATCCATAGGTATCTTTTTTAAAAGGTCGACTTGAGCCTTTCACAACTGTGTACGTACCGAATACTTTGTGGTCAAAGTCCCCGTACTTCGGGTTGGACTGTATTATTCATAGGTAATTTTAAAAAATGTGCACTCAAATCTTTCTCGGCTACCTACGTACCCAATAATTTGTAATTAAAATCCGTTTAGTTGGGGTTCGAGATTGATTATTAATATGTATTTTTTATTAAAAGCGGACTCAAGCCATTCTCGGATTCCTACATACCCAATACTTTGGGATCAAAGTCCTCGTATTTTGGGGTTGGCGATTTATTATCCATAGGTATCTTTTTTAACAAGTAAAGTCAAGCCTTTCACGGTTGTGTACGTACCGAATACTTTGTGATCAAAGTCCGCGTAGTTCGGGTTGGGATTGATTATTCATAGGTAATTTTCAAAAAGGTGGACTCAAATTTTTCTCGGCTACCTACGTACCAAATAAGTTGTAATCAAAGTCCATGTAGTTGGGGTTCGAGATTGATTATTAATAGGTAGTTTTTATTAAAAGAGGACTCGAGCCGTTCTCGGCTTCCTACATACCCAATACTTTGGGATCAAAGTCCTCGTATTTTGGGGTTGGAGATTGATTATCCATAGGTATATTTTTCAACAAGTAGAGTCAAGCCTTTCACAATGTGTACGTACCGAATACTTTGTGATCAAAGTCCGCGTAGTTCGGGTTGGAATTGAATATTCATAGGTAATTTTAAAAAAGGTGGACTCAAATTTTTCTCGGCTACCTACGTACCAAATAAATTGTAATCAAAGTCGGTGTTGTTGGGGTTGGAGATTGATTATTAATAGGTATTTTTTATTAAAGGCGGACTCGAGCCTTTCTTTCTTGTCTATGTACCCAATATTTTGGGATGAAAGTCCTCGTATTTTGGGGTTTGAGATTGATTATCCATAGGTATCTTTTTCAACAAGTAGAGTCAAGCCTTTCACAGCTTTGTACGTACCGAATACTTTGTGATCAAAGTCCGCGTAGTTCGGGTTGGAATTGAATATTCATAGGTAATTTTAAAAAAGGTGGACTCAAATTTTTCTCGGCTACCTACGTACCAAATAAATTGTAATCAAAGTCGGTGTTGTTGGGGTTCGAGATTGATTATTAATAGGTATTTTTTATTAAAGGCGGACTCGAGCCTTTCTTTCTTGTCTATGTACCCAATATTTTGGGATGAAAGTCCTCGTATTTTGGGGTTTGAGATTGATTATCCATAGGTATCTTTTTCAACAAGTAGAGTCAAGCCTTTCACAACAGTATACGTACCGAATACTTTGTGATCAAAGTCCGCGTAGTTCGGGTTGGGATTGATTATTCATAGGTAATTATAAAAAAGGTGGACTCAAATTTTTCTCGGCTACCTACGTACCAAATAACTTGTAATAAAAGTCGGTGTTGTTGGGGTTCGAGATTAATTATTAATAGGTATTTTTTATTAAAGGCGGATGGAGCCTTTCTTTCTTGTCTATGTACCCAATATTTTTGGCTCAAAGTGGGCGTAGGTTGGGGTTGGACATTTGTTATCCATAGGTATCTTTTTTAAAAGGTCGACTTGAGCCTTTCACAGCGTGTACGTACCGAATACTTTGTGGTCAAAGTCCCCGTACTTCGGGTTGGGATGTATTATTCATAGGTAATTTTAAAAAATGTGCACTCAAATCTTTCTCGGCTACCTACGTACCCAATAATTTGTAATTAAAATCCGTTTAGTTGGGGTTCGAGATTGATTATTAATATGTATTTTTTATTAAAAGCGGACTCAAGCCATTCTCGGATTCCTACATACCCAATACTTTGGGATCAAAGTCCTCGTATTTTGGGGTTGGCGATTTATTATCCATAGGTATCTTTTTTAACAAGTAAAGTCAAGCCTTTCACAGCTGTGTACGTACCGAATACTTTGTGATCAAAGTCCGCGTAGTTCGGGTTGGGATTGATTATTCATAGGTAATTTTCAAAAAGGTGGACTCAAATTTTTCTCGGCTACCTACGTACCAAATAAGTTGTAATCAAAGTCCATGTAGTTGGGGTTCGAGATTGATTATTAATAGGTAGTTTTTATTAAAAGAGGACTCGAGCCGTTCTCGGCTTCCTACATACCCAATACTTTGGGATCAAAGTCCTCGTATTTTGGGGTTGGAGATTGATTATCCATAGGTATATTTTTCAACAAGTAGAGTCAAGCCTTTCACGATTTGTGTACGTACCGAATACTTTGTGATCAAAGTCCGCGTAGTTCGGGTTGGAATTGAATATTCATAGGTAATTTTAAAAAAGGTGGACTCAAATTTTTCTCGGCTACCTACGTACCAAATAAATTGTAATCAAAGTCGGTGTTGTTGGGGTTGGAGATTGATTATTAATAGGTATTTTTTATTAAAGGCGGACTCGAGCCTTTCTTTCTTGTCTATGTACCCAATATTTTGGGATGAAAGTCCTCGTATTTTGGGGTTTGAGATTGATTATCCATAGGTATCTTTTTCAACAAGTAGAGTCAAGCCTTTCACAGCTTTGTACGTACCGAATACTTTGTGATCAAAGTCCGCGTAGTTCGGGTTGGAATTGAATATTCATAGGTAATTTTAAAAAAGGTGGACTCAAATTTTTCTCGGCTACCTACGTACCAAATAAATTGTAATCAAAGTCGGTGTTGTTGGGGTTCGAGATTGATTATTAATAGGTATTTTTTATTAAAGGCGGACTCGAGCCTTTCTTTCTTGTCTATGTACCCAATATTTTGGGATGAAAGTCCTCGTATTTTGGGGTTTGAGATTGATTATCCATAGGTATCTTTTTCAACAAGTAGAGTCAAGCCTTTCACAACAAGTATACGTACCGAATACTTTGTGATCAAAGTCCGCGTAGTTCGGGTTGGGATTGATTATTCATAGGTAATTATTAAAAAGGTGGACTCAAATTTTTCTCGGCTACCTACGTACCAAATAACTTGTAATAAAAGTCGGTGTTGTTGGGGTTCGAGATTAATTATTAATAGGTATTTTTTATTAAAGGCGGACTCGGAGCCTTTCTTTCTTGTCTATGTACCCAATATTTTTGGCTCAAAGTGGGCGTAGGTTGGGGTTGGACATTTGTTATCCATAGGTATCTTTTTTAAAAGGTCGACTTGAGCCTTTCACAACTGTGTACGTACCGAATACTTTGTGGTCAAAGTCCCCGTACTTCGGGTTGGGATGTATTATTCATAGGTAATTTTAAAAAATGTGCACTCAAATCTTTCTCGGCTACCTACGTACCCAATAATTTGTAATTAAAATCCGTTTAGTTGGGGTTCGAGATTGATTATTAATATGTATTTTTTATTAAAAGCGGACTCAAGCCATTCTCGGATTCCTACATACCCAATACTTTGGGATCAAAGTCCTCGTATTTTGGGGTTGGCGATTTATTATCCATAGGTATCTTTTTTAACAAGTAAAGTCAAGCCTTTCACGGTTGTGTACGTACCGAATACTTTGTGATCAAAGTCCGCGTAGTTCGGGTTGGGATTGATTATTCATAGGTAATTTTCAAAAAGGTGGACTCAAATTTTTCTCGGCTACCTACGTACCAAATAAGTTGTAATCAAAGTCCATGTAGTTGGGGTTCGAGATTGATTATTAATAGGTAGTTTTTATTAAAAGAGGACTCGAGCCGTTCTCGGCTTCCTACATACCCAATACTTTGGGATCAAAGTCCTCGTATTTTGGGGTTGGAGATTGATTATCCATAGGTATATTTTTCAACAAGTAGAGTCAAGCCTTTCACAAATTTGTGTACGTACCGAATACTTTGTGATCAAAGTCCGCGTAGTTCGGGTTGGAATTGAATATTCATAGGTAATTTTAAAAAAGGTGGACTCAAATTTTTCTCGGCTACCTACGTACCAAATAAATTGTAATCAAAGTCGGTGTTGTTGGGGTTGGAGATTGATTATTAATAGGTATTTTTTATTAAAGGCGGACTCGAGCCTTTCTTTCTTGTCTATGTACCCAATATTTTGGGATGAAAGTCCTCGTATTTTGGGGTTTGAGATTGATTATCCATAGGTATCTTTTTCAACAAGTAGAGTCAAGCCTTTCACAGCTTTGTACGTACCGAATACTTTGTGATCAAAGTCCGCGTAGTTCGGGTTGGAATTGAATATTCATAGGTAATTTTAAAAAAGGTGGACTCAAATTTTTCTCGGCTACCTACGTACCAAATAAATTGTAATCAAAGTCGGTGTTGTTGGGGTTCGAGATTGATTATTAATAGGTATTTTTTATTAAAGGCGGACTCGAGCCTTTCTTTCTTGTCTATGTACCCAATATTTTGGGATGAAAGTCCTCGTATTTTGGGGTTTGAGATTGATTATCCATAGGTATCTTTTTCAACAAGTAGAGTCAAGCCTTTCACAACAGTATACGTACCGAATACTTTGTGATCAAAGTCCGCGTAGTTCGGGTTGGGATTGATTATTCATAGGTAATTATTAAAAAGGTGGACTCAAATTTTTCTCGGCTACCTACGTACCAAATAACTTGTAATAAAAGTCGGTGTTGTTGGGGTTCGAGATTAATTATTAATAGGTATTTTTTATTAAAGGCGGACTGGAGCCTTTCTTTCTTGTCTATGTACCCAATATTTTTGGCTCAAAGTGGGCGTAGGTTGGGGTTGGACATTTGTTATCCATAGGTATCTTTTTTAAAAGGTCGACTTGAGCCTTTCACAACTGTGTACGTACCGAATACTTTGTGGTCAAAGTCCGCGTACTTCGGGTTGGGATGTATTATTCATAGGTAATTTTAAAAAATGTGCACTCAAATCTTTCTCGGCTACCTACGTACCCAATAATTTGTAATTAAAATCCGTTTAGTTGGGGTTCGAGATTGATTCTTAATATGTATTTTTTATTAAAAGCGGACTCAAGCCATTCTCGGATTCCTACATACCCAATACTTTGGGATCAAAGTCCTCATATTTTGGGCTTGGAGATTGATTATCCATAGGTATCTTTTTCGACAAGTAAAGTCAAGCCTTTCACAGCTGTGTACGTACCGAATACTTTGTGATCAAAGTCTGCGTAGTTCGGGTTGGGATTGATTATTCATAGATAATTTTTAAAAAGGTGGACTCAAATTTTTCTCGGCTACCTACGTACCAAATAAATTGTAATCAAAGTCAGTGTTGTTGGGTTTGGAGATTGATTATTAATAGGTATTTTTTATTAAAGGCGGACTCGAGCCTTTCTTTCTTGTCTATGTACCCAATATTTTGGGCTCAAAGTGCGCGTAGGTCGGGGTTGGACATTTGTTATCCATAGGTATCTTTTTTAAAAGGTCGACTCGAGCCTTTCACAACTGTGTATGTACCGAATACTTTGTGATCAAAGTCCGCGTACTTCGGGTTGGGATTGATTATTCATAGGTAATTTTAAAAAAGGTGGACTCAAATCTTTCTCGGCTACCTACGTACCCAATAATTTGTAATCAATGTCCGTTTAGTTGGGGTTCGAGATTGATTATTAATAGGTACTTTTTATTAAAATCTGACTCGAGCTATTCTCGGCTTCCTACATACCCAATACTTTGGGATCAAAGTCCTCGTATTTTGGGGTTGGAGATTGATTGTCCATAGGTATCTTTTTCAACAAGTAAAGTCAAGCCTTTCACAGCTGTGTACGTACCGAATACTTTGTGATCAAAGTCCGCGTAGTTCGGGTTGGGATTGATTATTCATAGGTAATTTTAAAAAAGGTGGACTCAAATTTTTCTCGGCTACCTACGTACCAAATAAATTGTAATCAAAGTCGGTGTTGTTGGGGTTCGAGATTGATTATTAATAGGTATTTTTTATTAAAGGCGGACTCGAGCCTTTCTTTCTTGTCTATGTACCCAATATTTTGGGATGAAAGTCCTCGTATTTTGGGGTTTGTGATTGATTATCCATAGGTATCTTTTTCAACAAGTAGAGTCAAGCCTTTCACAACATTTGTGTACGTACCGAATACTTTGTGATCAAAGTCCGCGTAGTTCGGGTTGGGATTGAGTATTAATAGGTAATTATTAAAAAGGTGGACTCAAATTTTTCTCGGCTACCTACGTACCAAATAACTTGTAATCAAAGTCGGTGTTGTTGGGGTTCGAGATTGATTATTAATAGGTATTTTTTATTAAAGGCGGATTGGAGCCTTTCATTGTTGTCTATGTACCCAATATTTTGGGCTCAAAGTCCGTGTAGTTCGGGGTCGAACATAGGTTATCCATAGGTATCTTTTTTAAAAGGTCGACTCGAGCCTTTCACAACTATGTCCGTACCGAATACTTTGGGATCAAAGTTCGCGTACTTCGGGTTGGGATTGATTATTCATAGGTAATTTTAAAAAAGGTGGACTCAGATCTTTTTCGGCTACCTACGTACCCAATAATTTGTAATCAATGTTCGTTTAGTTGGGGTTCGAAATTGATTATTAATAGGTATTTTTTATTAAAAGCAGACTCGAGCCATTCTCGGCTTCCTACATACCCAATACTTTAGGATCAAAGTCCTCGTATTTTGGGGTTGGCGATTTATTATCCATAGGTATCTTTTTTAACAAGTAAAGTCAAGCCTTTCACAGCTGTGTACGTACCGAATACTTTGTGATCAAAGTCCGCGTAGTTCGGGTTGGGGTTGATTATTCATAGGTAATTTTAAAAAAGGTGGACTCAAATTTTTCTCGGCTACCTACGTACCAAATAAGTTGTAATCAAAGTCCATGTAGTTGGGGTTCGAGATTGATTATTAATAGGTAGTTTTATTTAAAGCGGACTCGAGCCGTTCTCGGCTTCGTACATACCCAATACTTTGGGATCAAAGTCCTCGTATTTTGGGGTTGGAGATTGATTATCCATAGGTATATTTTTCAACAAGTAGAGTCAAGCCTTTCACGTGTGTACGTACCGAATACTTTCGATCAAAGTCCGTGTAGTTCGGGTTGGAATTGAATATTCATAGGTAATTTTAAAAAAGGTGGACTCAAATTTTTCTCGGCTACCTACGTACCAAATAAATTGTAATCAAAGTCGGTGTTGTTGGGGTTCGAGATTGATTATTAATAGGTATTTTTTATTAAAGGCGGACTCGAGCCTTTCTTTCTTGTCTATGTACCCAATATTTTGGGATGAAAGTCCTCGTATTTTGGGGTTTGTGATTGATTATCCATAGGTATCTTTTTCAACAAGTAGAGTCAAGCCTTTCACGGCTTATGTACGTACCGAATACTTTGTGATCAAAGTCCGCGTAGTTCGGGTTGGGATTGAGTATTAATAGGTAATTATTAAAAAGGTGGACTCAAATTTTTCTCGGCTACCTACGTACCAAATAACTTGTAATCAAAGTCGGTGTTGTTGGGGTTCGAGATTGATTATTAATAGGTATTTTTTATTAAAGGCGGACTGGAGCCTTTCATTGTTGTCTATGTACCCAATATTTTGGGCTCAAAGTCCGTGTAGTTCGGGGTCGAACATAGGTTATCCATAGGTATCTTTTTTAAAAGGTCGACTCGAGCCTTTCACAACTATGTCCGTACCGAATACTTTGGGATCAAAGTTCGCGTACTTCGGGTTGGGATTGATTATTCATAGGTAATTTTAAAAAAGGTGGACTCAGATCTTTTTCGGCTACCTACGTACCCAATAATTTGTAATCAATGTTCGTTTAGTTGGGGTTCGAAATTGATTATTAATAGGTATTTTTTATTAAAAGCAGACTCGAGCCATTCTCGGCTTCCTACATACCCAATACTTTAGGATCAAAGTCCTCGTATTTTGGGGTTGGCGATTTATTATCCATAGGTATCTTTTTTAACAAGTAAAGTCAAGCCTTTCACAAGTTGTACGTACCGAATACTTTGTGATCAAAGTCCGCGTAGTTCGGGTTGGGGTTGATTATTCATAGGTAATTTTAAAAAAGGTGGACTCAAATTTTTCTCGGCTACCTACGTACCAAATAAGTTGTAATCAAAGTCCATGTAGTTGGGGTTCGAGATTGATTATTAATAGGTAGTTTTATTTAAAGCGGACTCGAGCCGTTCTCGGCTTCGTACATACCCAATACTTTGGGATCAAAGTCCTCGTATTTTGGGGTTGGAGATTGATTATCCATAGGTATATTTTTCAACAAGTAGAGTCAAGCCTTTCACAGCTGTGTACGTACCGAATACTTTGTGATCAAAGTCCGCGTAGTTCGGGTTGGAATTGAATATTCATAGGTAATTTTAAAAAAGGTGGACTCAAATTTTTCTCGGCTACCTACGTACCAAATAAATTGTAATCAAAGTCGGTGTTGTTGGGGTTCGAGATTGATTATTAATAGGTATTTTTTATTAAAGGCGGACTCGAGCCTTTCTTTCTTGTCTATGTACCCAATATTTTGGGATGAAAGTCCTCGTATTTTGGGGTTTGTGATTGATTATCCATAGGTATCTTTTTCAACAAGTAGAGTCAAGCCTTTCACAGCTATGTACGTACCGAATACTTTGTGATCAAAGTCCGCGTAGTTCGGGTTGGGATTGAGTATTCATAGGTAATTATTAAAAAGGTGGACTCAAATTTTTCTCGGCTACCTACGTACCAAATAACTTGTAATCAAAGTCGGTGTTGTTGGGGTTCGAGATTGATTATTAATAGGTATTTTTTATTAAAGGCGGACTGGAACCTTTCTTTGTTGTCTATGTACCCAATATTTTGGGCTCAAAGTCCGCGTAGTTCGGGGTCGGACATAGGTTATCCATAGGTATCTTTTTTAAAAGGTCGACTCGAGCCTTTCACAACTATGTCCGTACCGAATACTTTGGGATCAAAGTTCGCGTACTTCGGGTTGGGATTGATTATTCATAGGTAATTTTAAAAAAGGTGGACTCAAATCTTTTTCGGCTACCTACGTACCCAATAATTTGTAATCAATGTCCGTTTAGTTGGGGTTCGAGATTGATTATTAATAGGTATTTTTTATTAAAAGCAGACTCGAGCCATTCTCGGCTTCCTACATACCCAATACTTTGGGATCAAAGTCCTCGTATTTTGGGGTTGGCGATTTATTATCCATAGGTATCTTTTTTAATAAGTAAAGTCAAGCCTTTCACAGCTGTTTACGTACCGAATACTTTGTGATCAAAGTCCGCGTAGTTCGGGTTAGGATTGATTATTCAGAGGTAATTTTAAAAAAGGTGGACTTAAATATTTCTCGGCTACCTACGTACCAAATAAGTTGTAATCAAAGTCCATGTAGTTGGGGTTCGAGATTGATTATTAATAGGTAGTTTTATTTAAAGCGGACTCGAGCCGTTCTCGGCTTCGTACATACCCAATACTTTGGGATCAAAGTCCTCGTATTTTGGGGTTGGAGATTGATTATCCATAGGTATATTTTTCAACAAGTAGAGTCAAGCCTTTCACGATTTGTGTACGTACCGAATACTTTCTGATCAAAGTCCGTGTAGTTCGGGTTGGAATTGAATATTCATAGGTAATTTTAAAAAAGGTGGACTCAAATTTTTCTCGGCTACCTACGTACCAAATAAATTGTAATCAAAGTCGGTGTTGTTGGGGTTCGAGATTGATTATTAATAGGTATTTTTTATTAAAGGCGGACTCGAGCCTTTCTTTCTTGTCTATGTACCCAATATTTTGGGATGAAAGTCCTCGTATTTTGGGGTTTGTGATTGATTATCCATAGGTATCTTTTTCAACAAGTAGAGTCAAGCCTTTCACAGCTATGTACGTACCGAATACTTTGTGATCAAAGTCCGCGTAGTTCGGGTTGGGATTGAGTATTCATAGGTAATTATTAAAAAGGTGGACTCAAATTTTTCTCGGCTACCTACGTACCAAATAACTTGTAATCAAAGTCGGTGTTGTTGGGGTTCGAGATTGATTATTAATAGGTATTTTTTATTAAAGGCGGATCGGAACCTTTCTTTGTTGTCTATGTACCCAATATTTTGGGCTCAAAGTCCGCGTAGTTCGGGGTCGGACATAGGTTATCCATAGGTATCTTTTTTAAAAGGTCGACTCGAGCCTTTCACAACTATGTCCGTACCGAATACTTTGGGATCAAAGTTCGCGTACTTCGGGTTGGGATTGATTATTCATAGGTAATTTTAAAAAAGGTGGACTCAAATCTTTTTCGGCTACCTACGTACCCAATAATTTGTAATCAATGTCCGTTTAGTTGGGGTTCGAGATTGATTATTAATAGGTATTTTTTATTAAAACGGACTCGAGCCATTCTCGGCTTCCTACATACCCAATACTTTGGGATCAAAGTCCTCGTATTTTGGGGTTGGCGATTTATTATCCATAGGTATCTTTTTTAATAAGTAAAGTCAAGCCTTTCACAATTGTGTTTACGTACCGAATACTTTGTGATCAAAGTCCGCGTAGTTCGGGTTAGGATTGATTATTCAGAGGTAATTTTAAAAAAGGTGGACTTAAATATTTCTCGGCTACCTACGTACCAAATAAGTTGTAATCAAAGTCCATGTAGTTGGGGTTCGAGATTGATTATTAATAGGTAGTTTTTATTAAAAGCGGACTCGAGCCGTTCTCGGCTTCCTACATACCCAATACTTTGGGATGAAAGTCCTCGTATTTTGGGGTTGGAGATTGATTATCCATAGGTATATTTTTCAACAAGTAGAGTCAAGCCTTTCACGAGTGTGTGTACGTACCGAATACTTTGTGATCAAAGTCCGCGTAGTTCGGGTTGGAATTGAATATTCATAGGTAATTTTAAAAAAGGTGGACTCAAATTTTTCTCGGCTACCTACGTACCAAATAAATTGTAATCAAAGTCGGTGTTGTTGGGGTTCGAGATTGATTATTAATAGGTATTTTTTATTAAAGGCGGACTCGAGCCTTTCTTTCTTGTCTATGTACCCAATATTTTGGGATGAAAGTCCTCGTATTTTGGGGTTTGTGATTGATTATCCATAGGTATCTTTTTCAACAAGTAGAGTCAAGCCTTTCACAGCTATGTACGTACCGAATACTTTGTGATCAAAGTCCGCGTAGTTCGGGTTGGGATTGAGTATTCATAGGTAATTTTAAAAAAGGTGGACTCAAATCTTTTTCGGCTACCTACGTACCCAATAATTTGTAATCAATGTCCGTTTAGTTGGGGTTCGAGATTGATTATTAATAGGTATTTTTTATTAAAAGCAGACTCGAGCCATTCTCGGCTTCCTACATACCCAATACTTTGGGATCAAAGTCCTCGTATTTTGGGGTTGGCGATTTATTATCCATAGGTATCTTTTTTAATAAGTAAAGTCAAGCCTTTCACAGCTGTTTACGTACCGAATACTTTGTGATCAAATTCCGCGTAGTTCGGGTTAGGATTGATTATTCAGAGGTAATTTTAAAAAAGGTGGACTTAAATATTTCTCGGCTACCTACGTACCAAATAAGTTGTAATCAAAGTCCATGTAGTTGGGGTTCGAGATTGATTATTAATAGGTAGTTTTTATTAAAAGCGGACTCGAGCCGTTCTCGGCTTCCTACATACCCAATACTTTGGGATGAAAGTCCTCGTATTTTGGGGTTGGAGATTGATTATCCATAGGTATATTTTTCAACAAGTAGAGTCAAGCCTTTCACAGCTGTGTACGTACCGAATACTTTGTGATCAAAGTCCGCGTAGTTCGGGTTGGAATTGAATATTCATAGGTAATTTTAAAAAAGGTGGACTCAAATTTTTCTCGGCTACCTACGTACCAAATAAATTGTAATCAAAGTCGGTGTTGTTGGGGTTCAAGATTGATTATTTATAGGTATTTTTTATTAAAGGCGGACTCGAGCCTTTCTTTTTTCTATGTACCCAATATTTTGGGATGAAAGTCCTCGTATTTTGGGGTTTGAGATTGATTATCCATAGGTATCTTTTTCAACAAGTAGATCAGCCTTTCACAACTTGTACGTACCGAATACTTTGTGATCAAAGTCCACGTAGTTCGGGTTGGGATTGATTATTCATAGGTAATTTTAAAAAGGTGGACTCAAATTTTTCTCGGCTACCTACGTACCAAATAATTGTAATCAAGTCGGTGTGTTGGGGTTCGAGATTGATTATTAATAGGTATTTTTTATTAAAGCGATGAGCCTTTCATTGTTGTTTACCCAATATTTTGGGCTCAAAGTCCTGTATTTTGGGGTGACATTTATCCATAGGTATCTTTTTAAAAGTGACTCGAGCCTTTCACAACTGTGTACGTACCGAATACTTTGTGATCAAAGTCCGCGTACTTCGGGTTGGGATTGATTATTCATAGGTAATTTTAAAAAAGGTGGACTCAAATCTTTTCTCGGCTACCTACGTACCCAATAATTTGTAATCAATGTCCGTTTAGTTGGGGTTCGAGATTGATTATTAATAGGTATTTTTTATTAAAAGCGGACTCGAGCTATTCTCGGCTTCCTACATACCCAATACTTTGGGATCAAAGTCCTCGTATTTTGGGGTTGGAGATTGATTGTCCATAGGTATCTTTTTCAACAAGTAAAGTCAAGCCTTTCACAGCTGTGTACGTACCGAATACTTTGTGATCAAAGTCCGCGTAGTTCGGGTTGGAATTGATTATTCATAGGTAATTTTAAAAAAGGTGGACTCAAATTTTTCTCGGCTACCTACGTACCAAATAAATTGTAATCAAAGTCGGTGTTGTTGGGGTTCAAGATTGATTATTTATAGGTATTTTTTATTAAAGGCGGACTCGAGCCTTTCTTTCTTGTCTATGTACCCAATATTTTGGGATGAAAGTCCTCGTATTTTGGGGTTTGTGATTGATTATCCATAGGTATCTTTTTCAACAAGTAGAGTCAAGCCTTTCACAGCTGTGTACGTACCGAATACTTTGTGATCAAAGTCCGCGTAGTTCGGGTTGGGATTGAGTATTAATAGGTAATTATTAAAAAGGTGGACTCAAATTTTTCTCGGCTACCTACGTACCAAATAACTTGTAATCAAAGTCGGTGTTGTTGGGGTTCGAGATTGATTATTAATAGGTATTTTTTATTAAAGGCGGACTCGGAGCCTTTCATTGTTGTCTATGTACCCAATATTTTGGGCTCAAAGTCCGTGTAGTTCGGGGTCGAACATAGGTTATCCATAGGTATCTTTTTTAAAAGGTCGACTCGAGCCTTTCACAACTATGTCCGTACCGAATACTTTGGGATCAAAGTTCGCGTACTTCGGGTTGGGATTGATTATTCATAGGTAATTTTAAAAAAGGTGGACTCAAATCTTTTTCGGCTACCTACGTACCCAATAATTTGTAATCAATGTTCGTTTAGTTGGGGTTCGAAATTGATTATTAATAGGTATTTTTTATTAAAAGCAGACTCGAGCCATTCTCGGCTTCCTACATACCCAATACTTTGGGATCAAAGTCCTCGTATTTTGGGGTTGGCGATTTATTATCCATAGGTATCTTTTTTAACAAGTAAAGTCAAGCCTTTCACGGTTTGTGTACGTACCGAATACTTTGTGATCAAAGTCCGCGTAGTTCGGGTTGGGATTGATTATTCATAGGTAATTTTAAAAAAGGTGGACTCAAATTTTTCTCGGCTACCTACGTACCAAATAAGTTGTAATCAAAGTCCATGTAGTTGGGGTTCGAGATTGATTATTAATAGGTAGTTTTTATTTAAAGCGGACTCGAGCCGTTCTCGGCTTCGTACATACCCAATACTTTGGGATCAAAGTCCTCGTATTTTGGGGTTGGAGATTGATTATCCATAGGTATATTTTTCAACAAGTAGAGTCAAGCCTTTCACGGTGTGTACGTACCGAATACTTTGTGATCAAAGTCCGCGTAGTTCGGGTTGGAATTGAATATTCATAGGTAATTTTAAAAAAGGTGGACTCAAATTTTTCTCGGCTACCTACGTACCAAATAAATTGTAATCAAAGTCGGTGTTGTTGGGGTTCGAGATTGATTATTAATAGGTATTTTTTATTAAAGGCGGACTCGAGCCTTTCTTTCTTGTCTATGTACCCAATATTTTGGGATGAAAGTCCTCGTATTTTGGGGTTTGTGATTGATTATCCATAGGTATCTTTTTCAACAAGTAGAGTCAAGCCTTTCACGGCTATGTACGTACCGAATACTTTGTGATCAAAGTCCGCGTAGTTCGGGTTGGGATTGAGTATTCATAGGTAATTATTAAAAAGGTGGACTCAAATTTTTCTCGGCTACCTACGTACCAAATAACTTGTAATCAAAGTCGGTGTTGTTGGGGTTCGAGATTGATTATTAATAGGTATTTTTTATTAAAGGCGGACTGGAGCCTTTCATTGTTGTCTATGTACCCAATATTTTGGGCTCAAAGTCCGTGTAGTTCGGGGTCGAACATAGGTTATCCATAGGTATCTTTTTTAAAAGGTCGACTCGAGCCTTTCACAACTATGTCCGTACCGAATACTTTGGGATCAAAGTTCGCGTACTTCGGGTTGGGATTGATTATTCATAGGTAATTTTAAAAAAGGTGGACTCGAATCTTTTTCGGCTACCTACGTACCCAATAATTTGTAATCAATGTCCGTTTAGTTGGGGTTCGAGATTGATTATTAATAGGTATTTTTTATTAAAAGCAGACTCGAGCCATTCTCGGCTTCCTACATACCCAATACTTTGGGATCAAAGTCCTCGTATTTTGGGGTTGGCGATTTATTATCCATAGGTATCTTTTTTAATAAGTAAAGTCAAGCCTTTCACATTGTGTACGTACCGAATACTTTGTGATCAAAGTCCGCGTAGTTCGGGTTGGGATTGATTATTCATAGGTAATTTTAAAAAAGGTGGACTCAAATTTTTCTCGGCTACCTACGTACCAAATAAGTTGTAATCAAAGTCCATGTAGTTGGGGTTCGAGATTGATTATTAATAGGTAGTTTTTATTTAAAGCGGACTCGAGCCGTTCTCGGCTTCGTACATACCCAATACTTTGGGATCAAAGTCCTCGTATTTTGGGGTTGGAGATTGATTATCCATAGGTATATTTTTCAACAAGTAGAGTCAAGCCTTTCACAGTTTGTGTACGTACCGAATACTTTGTGATCAAAGTCCGCGTAGTTCGGGTTGGAATTGAATATTCATAGGTAATTTTAAAAAAGGTGGACTCAAATTTTTCTCGCCTACCTACGTACCAAATAAATTGTAATCAAAGTCGGTGTTGTTGGGGTTCGAGATTGATTATTAATAGGTATTTTTTATTAAAGGCGGACTCGAGCCTTTCTTTCTTGTCTATGTACCCAATATTTTGGGATGAAAGTCCTCGTATTTTGGGGTTTGTGATTGATTATCCATAGGTATCTTTTTCAACAAGTAGAGTCAAGCCTTTCACAGCTATGTACGTACCGAATACTTTGTGATCAAAGTCCGCGTAGTTCGGGTTGGGATTGAGTATTCATAGGTAATTATTAAAAAGGTGGACTCAAATTTTTCTCGGCTACCTACGTACCAAATAACTTGTAATCAAAGTCGGTGTTGTTGGGGTTCGAGATTGATTATTAATAGGTATTTTTTATTAAAGGCGGATTGGAACCTTTCTTTGTTGTCTATGTACCCAATATTTTGGGCTCAAAGTCCGCGTAGTTCGGGGTCGGACATAGGTTATCCATAGGTATCTTTTTTAAAAGGTCGACTCGAGCCTTTCACAACTATGTCCGTACCGAATACTTTGGGATCAAAGTTCGCGTACTTCGGGTTGGGATTGATTATTCATAGGTAATTTTAAAAAAGGTGGACTCAAATCTTTTTCGGCTACCTACGTACCCAATAATTTGTAATCAATGTCCGTTTAGTTGGGGTTCGAGATTGATTATTAATAGGTATTTTTTATTAAACGGACTCGAGCCATTCTCGGCTTCCTACATACCCAATACTTTGGGATCAAAGTCCTCGTATTTTGGGGTTGGCGATTTATTATCCATAGGTATCTTTTTTAATAAGTAAAGTCAAGCCTTTCACGAGCTGTTTACGTACCGAATACTTTGTGATCAAAGTCCGCGTAGTTCGGGTTAGGATTGATTATTCAGAGGTAATTTTAAAAAAGGTGGACTTAAATATTTCTCGGCTACCTACGTACCAAATAAGTTGTAATCAAAGTCCATGTAGTTGGGGTTCGAGATTGATTATTCATAGGTATTTTTTATTAAAAGCGGACTCGAGCCGTTCTCGGCTTCCTACATACCCAATACTTTGGGATCAAAGTCCTCGTATTTTGGGGTTGGAGATTGATTATCCATAGGTATATTTTTCAACAAGTAGAGTCAAGCCTTTCACAGCTGTGTATGTACCGAATACTTTGTGATCAAAGTCCGCGTAGTTCGGGTTGGAATTGAATATTCATAGGTAATTTTAAAAAAGGCGGACTCAAATTTTTCTCGGCTACCTACGTACCAAATAAATTGTAATCAAAGTCGGTGTAGTTGGGGTTCGAGATTGATTATTAATAGGTAGTTTTTATTAAAAGCGGACTCGAGCCGTTCTCGGCTTCCTACATACCCAATACTTTGGGATCAAAGTCCTCGTATTTTGGGGTTGGAGATTGATTATCCATAGGTATATTTTTCAACAAGTAGAGTCAAGCCTTTCACAGCTGTGTATGTACCGAATACTTTGTGATCAAAGTCCGCGTAGTTCGGGTTGGGATTGATTATTCATAGGTAATTATAAAAAAGGTGGACTCAAATTTTTCTCGGCTACCTACGTACCAAATAACTTGTAATCAAAGTCGGTGTTGTTGGGGTTCGAGATTGATTATTAATAGGTATTTTTTATTAAAGGCGGTCGGAGCCTTTCATTGTTGTCTATGTACCCAATATTTTGTGCTCAAAGTCCGTGTAGTTCGGGGTCGAACATAGGTTATCCATAGGTATCTTTTTTAAAAGGTCGACTCGAGCCTTTCACAACTATGTCCGTACCGAATACTTTGGGATCAAAGTTCGCGTACTTCGGGTTGGGATTGATTATTCATAGGTAATTTTAAAAAAGGTGGACTCATATCTTTTTCGGCTACCTACGTACCCAATAATTTGTAATCAATGTTCGTTTAGTTGGGGTTCGAAATTGATTATTAATAGGTATTTTTTATTAAAACGGACTCGAGCCATTCTCGGCTTCCTACATACCCAATACTTTAGGATCAAAGTCCTCGTATTTTGGGGTTGGCGATTTATTATCCATAGGTATCTTTTTTAACAAGTAAAGTCAAGCCTTTCACAGCTGTGTACGTATCGAATACTTTGTGATCAAAGTCCGCGTAGTTCGGGTTAGGATTGATTATTCATAGGTAATTTTAAAAAAGGTGGACTCAAAGTTTTCTCGGCTACCTACGTACCAAACAAGTTGTAATCAAAGTCCATGTAGTTGGGGTTCGAGATTGATTATTAATAGGTAGTTTTTATTAAAAGCGGACTCGAGCCGTTCTCGGCTTCCTACATACCCAATACTTTGGGATCAAAGTCCTCGTATTTTGGGGTTGGAGATTGATTATCCATAGGTATATTTTTCAACAAGTAGAGTCAAGCCTTTCACGGTTGTGTATGTACCGAATACTTTGTGATCAAAGTCCGCGTAGTTCGGGTTGGAATTGAATATTCATAGGTAATTTTAAAAAAGGTGGACTCAAATTTTTCTCGGCTACCTACGTACCAAATAAATTGTAATCAAAGTCGGTGTGTAGTTGGGGTTCGAGATTGATTATTAATAGGTATTTTTTATTAAAGGCGGACTCGAGCCTTTCTTGCTTCCCTACGTACCCAATACTTTGGGATCAAAGTCCTCGTATTTTGGGGTTGGAGATTGATTATCCATAGGTATATTTTTCAACAAGTAGAGTCAAGCCTTTCACAGTTTGTGTATGTACCGAATACTTTGTGATCAAAGTCCGCGTAGTTCGGGTTGGGATTGATTATTCATAGGTAATTATTAAAAAGGTGGACTCAAATTTTTCTCGGCTACCTACGTACCAAATAACTTGTAATCAA
Source organism: Linum usitatissimum (assembly GCA_030674075.2). Taxonomy (NCBI): domain Eukaryota; kingdom Viridiplantae; phylum Streptophyta; class Magnoliopsida; order Malpighiales; family Linaceae; genus Linum; species Linum usitatissimum. The sequence continues at coordinate 141,692 of JAUJYP020000654.1, forward strand.
AGTCGGTGTTGTTGGGGTTCGAGATTGATTATTAATAGGTATTTTTTATTAAAGGCGGACTGGAGCCTTTCATTGTTGTCTATGTACCCAATATTTTGTGCTCAAAGTCCGTGTAGTTCGGGGTCGAACATAGGTTATCCATAGGTATCTTTTTTAAAAGGTCGACTCGAGCCTTTCACAACTATGTCCGTACCGAATACTTTGGGATCAAAGTTCGCGTACTTCGGGTTGGGATTGATTATTCATAGGTAATTTTAAAAAAGGTGGACTCATATCTTTCTCGGCTACCTACGTACCCAATAATTTGTAATCAATGTTCGTTTAGTTGGGGTTCGAGATTGATTATTAATAGGTATTTTTTATTAAAAGCAGACTCGAGCCATTCTCGGCTTCCTACATACCCAATACTTTGGGATCAAAGTCCTCGTATTTTGGGGTTGGCGATTTATTATCCATAGGTATCTTTTTTAACAAGTAAAGTCAAGCCTTTCACAGTGTGTACGTACCGAATACTTTGTGATCAAAGTCCGCGTAGTTCGGGTTGGGATTGATTATTCATAGGTAATTTTAAAAAAGGTGGACTCAAATTTTTCTCGGCTACCTACGTACCAAATAAGTTGTAATCAAAGTCCATGTAGTTGGGGTTCGAGATTGATTATTAATAGGTAGTTTTTATTAAAAGCGGACTCGAGCCGTTCTCGGCTTCCTACATACCCAATACTTTGGGATCAAAGTCCTCGTATTTTGGGGTTGGAGATTGATTATCCATAGGTATATTTTTCAACAAGTAGAGTCAAGCCTTTCACGGTGTGTACGTACCGAATACTTTGTGATCAAAGTCCGCGTAGTTCGGGTTGGAATTGAATATTCATAGGTAATTTTAAAAAAGGTGGACTCAAATTTTTCTCGCCTACCTACGTACCAAATAAATTGTAATCAAAGTCGGTGTTGTTGGGGTTCGAGATTGATTATTAATAGGTATTTTTTATTAAAGGCGGACTCGAGCCTTTCTTTCTTGTCTATGTACCCAATATTTTGGGATGAAAGTCCTCGTATTTTGGGGTTTGTGATTGATTATCCATAGGTATCTTTTTCAACAAGTAGAGTCAAGCCTTTCACGGCTATGTACGTACCGAATACTTTGTGATCAAAGTCCGCGTAGTTCGGGTTGGGATTGAGTATTCATAGGTAATTATTAAAAAGGTGGACTCAAATTTTTCTCGGCTACCTACGTACCAAATAACTTGTAATCAAAGTCGGTGTTGTTGGGGTTCGAGATTGATTATTAATAGGTATTTTTTATTAAAGGCGGATTGGAACCTTTCTTTGTTGTCTATGTACCCAATATTTTGGGCTCAAAGTCCGCGTAGTTCGGGGTCGGACATAGGTTATCCATAGGTATCTTTTTTAAAAGGTCGACTCGAGCCTTTCACAACTATGTCCGTACCGAATACTTTGGGATCAAAGTTCGCGTACTTCGGGTTGGGATTGATTATTCATAGGTAATTTTAAAAAAGGTGGACTCAAATCTTTTTCGGCTACCTACGTACCCAATAATTTGTAATCAATGTCCGTTTAGTTGGGGTTCGAGATTGATTATTAATAGGTATTTTTTATTAAAAACGGACTCGAGCCATTCTCGGCTTCCTACATACCCAATACTTTGGGATCAAAGTCCTCGTATTTTGGGGTTGGCGATTTATTATCCATAGGTATCTTTTTTAATAAGTAAAGTCAAGCCTTTCACAACTTGTTTACGTACCGAATACTTTGTGATCAAAGTCCGCGTAGTTCGGGTTAGGATTGATTATTCAGAGGTAATTTTAAAAAAGGTGGACTTAAATATTTCTCGGCTACCTACGTACCAAATAAGTTGTAATCAAAGTCCATGTAGTTGGGGTTCGAGATTGATTATTCATAGGTATTTTTTATTAAAAGCGGACTCGAGCCGTTCTCGGCTTCCTACATACCCAATACTTTGGGATCAAAGTCCTCGTATTTTGGGGTTGGAGATTGATTATCCATAGGTATATTTTTCAACAAGTAGAGTCAAGCCTTTCACGGTACTGTGTATGTACCGAATACTTTGTGATCAAAGTCCGCGTAGTTCGGGTTGGAATTGAATATTCATAGGTAATTTTAAAAAAGGCGGACTCAAATTTTTCTCGGCTACCTACGTACCAAATAAATTGTAATCAAAGTCGGTGTAGTTGGGGTTCGAGATTGATTATTAATAGGTAGTTTTTATTAAAAGCGGACTCGAGCCGTTCTCGGCTTCCTACATACCCAATACTTTGGGATCAAAGTCCTCGTATTTTGGGGTTGGAGATTGATTATCCATAGGTATATTTTTCAACAAGTAGAGTCAAGCCTTTCACAGCTGTGTATGTACCGAATACTTTGTGATCAAAGTCCGCGTAGTTCGGGTTGGGATTGATTATTCATAGGTAATTATAAAAAAGGTGGACTCAAATTTTTCTCGGCTACCTACGTACCAAATAACTTGTAATCAAAGTCGGTGTTGTTGGGGTTCGAGATTGATTATTAATAGGTATTTTTTATTAAAGGCGGATCGGAGCCTTTCATTGTTGTCTATGTACCCAATATTTTGTGCTCAAAGTCCGTGTAGTTCGGGGTCGAACATAGGTTATCCATAGGTATCTTTTTTAAAAGGTCGACTCGAGCCTTTCACAACTATGTCCGTACCGAATACTTTGGGATCAAAGTTCGCGTACTTCGGGTTGGGATTGATTATTCATAGGTAATTTTAAAAAAGGTGGACTCATATCTTTTTCGGCTACCTACGTACCCAATAATTTGTAATCAATGTTCGTTTAGTTGGGGTTCGAAATTGATTATTAATAGGTATTTTTTATTAAAAGCAGACTCGAGCCATTCTCGGCTTCCTACATACCCAATACTTTAGGATCAAAGTCCTCGTATTTTGGGGTTGGCGATTTATTATCCATAGGTATCTTTTTTAACAAGTAAAGTCAAGCCTTTCACAGCTGTGTACGTATCGAATACTTTGTGATCAAAGTCCGCGTAGTTCGGGTTAGGATTGATTATTCATAGGTAATTTTAAAAAAGGTGGACTCAAAGTTTTCTCGGCTACCTACGTACCAAACAAGTTGTAATCAAAGTCCATGTAGTTGGGGTTCGAGATTGATTATTAATAGGTAGTTTTTATTAAAAGCGGACTCGAGCCGTTCTCGGCTTCCTACATACCCAATACTTTGGGATCAAAGTCCTCGTATTTTGGGGTTGGAGATTGATTATCCATAGGTATATTTTTCAACAAGTAGAGTCAAGCCTTTCACAGCTGTGTATGTACCGAATACTTTGTGATCAAAGTCCGCGTAGTTCGGGTTGGAATTGAATATTCATAGGTAATTTTAAAAAAGGTGGACTCAAATTTTTCTCGGCTACCTACGTACCAAATAAATTGTAATCAAAGTCGGTGTAGTTGGGGTTCGAGATTGATTATTAATAGGTATTTTTTATTAAAAGCGGACTCGAGCCTTTCTGAGCTCCCTACGTACCTAATACTTTGGGATCAAAGTCCTCGTATTTTGGGGTTGGAGATTGATTATCCATAGGTATATTTTTCAACAAGTAGAGTCAAGCCTTTCACAGCTGTGTATGTACCGAATACTTTGTGATCAAAGTCCGCGTAGTTCGGGTTGGGATTGATTATTCATAGGTAATTATAAAAAAGGTGGACTCAAATTTTTCTCGGCTACCTACGTACCAAATAACTTGTAATCAAAGTCGGTGTTGTTGGGGTTCGAGATTGATTATTAATAGGTATTTTTTATTAAAGGCGGATGGAGCCTTTCATTGTTGTCTATGTACCCAATATTTTGTGCTCAAAGTCCGTGTAGTTCGGGGTCGAACATAGGTTATCCATAGGTATCTTTTTTAAAAGGTCGACTCGAGCCTTTCACAACTATGTCCGTACCGAATACTTTGGGATCAAAGTTCGCGTACTTCGGGTTGGGATTGATTATTCATAGGTAATTTTAAAAAAGGTGGACTCCGATCTTTCTCGGCTACCTACGTACCCAATAATTTGTAATCAATGTCCGTTTAGTTGGGGTTCGAGATTGATTATTAATAGGTATTTTTTATTAAAAGCAGACTCGAGCCATTCTCGGCTTCCTACATACCCAATACTTTGGGATCAAAGTCCTCGTATTTTGGGGTTGGCGATTTATTATCCATAGGTATCTTTTTTAACAAGTAAAGTCAAGCCTTTCACGGTTGTGTACGTACCGAATACTTTGTGATCAAAGTCCGCGTAGTTCGGGTTGGGATTGATTATTCATAGGTAATTTTAAAAAAGGTGGACTCAAATTTTTCTCGGCTACCTACGTACCAAATAAGTTGTAATCAAAGTCCATGTAGTTGGGGTTCGAGATTGATTATTAATAGGTAGTTTTTATTAAAAGCGGACTCGAGCCGTTCTCGGCTTCCTACATACCCAATACTTTGGGATCAAAGTCCTCGTATTTTGGGGTTGGAGATTGATTATCCATAGGTATATTTTTCAACAAGTAGAGTCAAGCCTTTCACAGCTGTGTACGTACCGAATACTTTGTGATCAAAGTCCGCGTAGTTCGGGTTGGAATTCAATATTCATAGGTAATTTTAAAAAAGGTGGACTCAAATTTTTCTCGGCTACCTACGTACCAAATAAATTGTAATCAAAGTCGATGTTGTTGGGGTTCAAGATTGATTATTTATAGGTATTTTTTATTAAAGGCGGACTCGAGCCTTTCTTTCTTGTCTATGTACCCAATATTTTGGGATGAAAGTCCTCGTATTTTGGGGTTTGAGATTGATTATCCATAGGTATCTTTTTCAACAAGTAGAGTCAAGCCTTTCACGGCTATGTACGTACCGAATACTTTGTGATCAAAGTCCGCGTAGTTCGGGTTGGGATTGATTATTCATAGGTAATTATTAAAAAGGTGGACTCAAATTTTTCTCGGCTACCTACGTACCAAATAACTTGTAATCAAAGTCGGTGTTGTTGGGGTTCGAGATTGATTATTAATAGGTATTTTTTATTAAAGGCGGTGGAGCCTTTCTTTGTTGTCTATGTACCCAATATTTTGGGCTCAAAGTCCGTGTAGTTCGGGGTCGGACATAGGTTATCCATAGGTATCTTTTTTAAAAGGTCGACTCGAGCCTTTCACAACTATGTCCGTACCGAATACTTTGGGATCAAAGTTCGCGTACTTCGGGTTGGGATTGATTATTCATAGGTAATTTTAAAAAAGGTGGACTCAGATCTTTTTCGGCTACCTACGTACCCAATAATTTGTAATCAATGTCCGTTTAGTTGGGGTTCGAGATTGATTATTAATAGGTATTTTTTATTAAAAGCAGACTCGAGCCATTCTCGGCTTCCTACATACCCAATACTTTGGGATCAATGTCCTCGTATTTTGGGGTTGGCGATTTATTATCCATAGGTATCTTTTTTAACAAGTAATGTCAAGCCTTTCACAATTGTGTACGTACCGAATACTTTGTGATCAAAGTCCGCGTAGTTCGGGTTAGGATTGATTATTCATAGGTAATTTTAAAAAAGGTGGACTCAAATATTTCTCGGCTACCTACGTACCAAATAAGTTGTAATCAAAGTCCATGTAGTTGGGGTTCGAGATTGATTATTAATAGGTAGTTTTTATTAAAAGCGGACTCGAGCCGTTCTCGGCTTCCTACATACCCAATACTTTGGGATCAAAGTCCTCGTATTTTGGGGTTGGAGATTGATTATCCATAGGTATATTTTTCAACAAGTAGAGTCAAGCCTTTCACGAGTTGTGTACGTACCGAATACTTTGTGATCAAAGTCCGCGTAGTTCGGGTTGGAATTCAATATTCATAGGTAATTTTAAAAAAGGTGGACTCAAATTTTTCTCGGCTACCTACGTACCAAATAAATTGTAATCAAAGTCGATGTTGTTGGGGTTCAAGATTGATTATTTATAGGTATTTTTTATTAAAGGCGGACTCGAGCCTTTCTTTCTTGTCTATGTACCCAATATTTTGGGATGAAAGTCCTCGTATTTTGGGGTTTGAGATTGATTATCCATAGGTATGTTTTTCAACAAGTAGAGTCAAGCCTTTCACAGCTGTGTACGTACCGAATACTTTGTGATCAAAGTCCGCGTAGTTCGGGTTGGAATTCAATATTCATAGGTAATTTTAAAAAAGGTGGACTCAAATTTTTCTCGGCTACCTACGTACCAAATAAATTGTAATCAAAGTCGATGTTGTTGGGGTTCAAGATTGATTATTTATAGGTATTTTTTATTAAAGGCGGACTCGAGCCTTCTTTCTTTCTATACCCAATAGGAAGGGGGGAGAGAAGAGCGGACAGGCGAGCGGGGGATTTAGGAAAAGGTGGACTCAAATTTTCTCGCTCCTCGTCCATTTGTATCAAGTCTGTGTTGTTCGAGATTGATTATTATAGGTATTTTTTATTAAAGGCGGACTCGAGCCTTTCTTTCTTGTCTATGTACCCAATATTTTGGGATGAAAGTCCTCGTATTTTGGGGTTTGAGATTGATTATCCATAGGTATGTTTTTCAACAAGTAGAGTCAAGCCTTTCACATCTGTGTACGTACCGAATACTTTGTGATCAAAGTCCGCGTAGTTCGGGTTGGGATTGATTATTCATAGGTAATTATTAAAAAGGTGGACTCAAACTTTTCTCGGCTACCTACGTACCAAATAACTTGTAATCAAAGTCGGTGTTGTTGGGGTTCGAGATTGATTATTAATAGGTATTTTTTATTAAAGGCGGACAGGAGCCTTTCTTTGTTGTCTATGTACCCAATATTTTGGGCTCAAAGTCCGCGTAGTTCGGGGTCGGACATAGGTTATCCATAGGTATCTTTTTTAAAAGGTCGACTCGAGCCTTTCACAACTATGTCCGTACCGAATACTTTGGGATCAAAGTTCGCGTACTTCGGGTTGGGATTGATTATTCATAGGTAATTTTAAAAAAGGTGGACTCAAATCTTTTTCGGCTACCTACGTACCCAATAATTTGTAATCAATGTCCGTTTAGTTGGGGTTCGAGATTGATTATTAATAGGTATTTTTTATTAAAAGCAGACTCGAGCCATTCTCGGCTTCCTACATACCCAATACTTTGGGATCAAAGTCCTCGTATTTTGGGGTTGGCGATTTATTATCCATAGGTATATTTTTCAACAGGTAGAGTCAAGCCTTTCACAGTTGTGTACGTACCGAATACTTTGTGATCAAAGTCCGCGTAGTTCGGGTTGGAATTCAATATTCATAGGTAATTTTAAAAAAGGTGGACTCAAATTTTTCTCGACTACCTACGTACCAAATAAATTGTAATCAAAGTCGATGTTGTTGGGGTTCAAGATTGATTATTTATAGGTATTTTTTATTAAAGGCGGACTCGAGCCTTTCTTTCTTGTCTATGTACCCAATATTTTGGGATGAAAGTCCTCGTATTTTGGGGTTTGAGATTGATTATCCATAGGTATGTTTTTCAACAAGTAGAGTCAAGCCTTTCACAGCTATGTACGTACCGAATACTTTGTGATCAAAGTCCGCGTAGTTCGGGTTGGGATTGATTATTCATAGGTAATTATTAAAAAGGTGGACTCAAATTTTTCTCGGCTACCTACGTACCAAATAACTTGTAATCAAAGTCGGTGTTGTTGGGGTTCGAGATTGATTATTAATAGGTATTTTTTATTAAAGGCGGATTTGGAGCCTTTCTTTGTTGTCTATGTACCCAATATTTTGGGCTCAAAGTCCGTGTAGTTCGGGGTCGGACATAGGTTATCCATAGGTATCTTTTTTAAAAGGTCGACTCGAGCCTTTCACAACTATGTCCGTACCGAATACTTTGGGATAAAAGTTCGCGTACTTCGGGTTGGGATTGATTATTCATAGGTAATTTTAAAAAAGGTGGACTCAAATCTTTTTCGGCTACCTACGTACCCAATAATTTGTAATCAATGTCCGTTTAGTTGGGGTTCGAGATTGATTATTAATAGGTATTTTTTATTAAAAGCAGACTCGAGCCATTCTCGGCTTCCTACATACCCAATACTTTGGGATCAATGTCCTCGTATTTTGGGGTTGGCGATTTATTATCCATAGGTATCTTTTTTAACAAGTAAAGTCAAGCCTTTCACGGTTGTGTACGTACCGAATACTTTGTGATCAAAGTCCGCGTAGTTCGGGTTAGGATTGATTATTCATAGGTAATTTTAAAAAAGGTGGACTTAAATATTTCTCGGCTACCTACGTACCAAATAAGTTGTAATCAAAGTCCATGTAGTTGGGGTTCGAGATTGATTATTAATAGGTAGTTTTTATTGAAAGCGGACTCGAGCCGTTCTCGGCTTCCTACATACCCAATACTTTGGGATCAAAGTCCTCGTATTTTGGGGTTGGAGATTGATTATCCATAGGTATATTTTTCAACAAGTAGAGTCAAGCCTTTCACGAGTTTGTGTACGTACCGAATACTTTGTGATCAAAGTCCGCGTAGTTCGGGTTGGAATTCAATATTCATAGGTAATTTTAAAAAAGGTGGACTCAAATTTTTCTCGGCTACCTACATTCCAAATAAATTGTAATCAAAGTCGATGTTGTTGGGGTTCAAGATTGATTATTTATAGGTATTTTTTATTAAAGGCGGACTCGAGCCTTTCTTTCTTGTCTATGTACCCAATATTTTGGGATGAAAGTCCTCGTATTTTGGGGTTTGAGATTGATTATCCATAGGTATGTTTTTCAACAAGTAGAGTCAAGCCTTTCACGGTGTGTACGTACCGAATACTTTGTGATCAAAGTCCGCGTAGTTCGGGTTGGAATTCAATATTCATAGGTAATTTTAAAAAGGTGGACTCAAATTTTTCTCGGCTACCTACGTACCAAATAAATTGTAATCAAAGTCGATGTTGTTGGGGTTCAAGATTGATTATTTATAGGTATTTTTTATTAAAGGCGGACTCGAGCCTTTCTTTCTTGTCTATGTACCCAATATTTTGGGATGAAAGTCCTCGTATTTTGGGGTTTGAGATTGATTATCCATAGGTATGTTTTTCAACAAGTAGAGTCAAGCCTTTCACAGCTGTGTACGTACCGAATACTTTGTGATCAAAGTCCGCGTAGTTCGGGTTGGGATTGATTATTCATAGGTAATTATTAAAAAGGTGGACTCAAATTTTTCTCGGCTACCTACGTACCAAATAACTTGTAATCAAAGTCGGTGTTGTTGGGGTTCGAGATTGATTATTAATAGGTATTTTTTATTAAAGGCGGACAGGAGCCTTTCTTTGTTGTCTATGTACCCAATATTTTGGGCTCAAAGTCCGCGTAGTTCGGGGTCGGACATAGGTTATCCATAGGTATCTTTTTTAAAAGGTCGACTCGAGCCTTTCACAACTATGTCCGTACCGAATACTTTGGGATCAAAGTTCACGTACTTCGGGTTGGGATTGATTATTCATAGGTAATTTTAAAAAAGGTGGACTCAAATCTTTTTCGGCTACCTACGTACCCAATAATTTGTAATCAATGTCCGTTTAGTTGGGGTTCGAGATTGATTATTAATAGGTATTTTTTATTAAAAGCAGACTCGAGCCATTCTCGGCTTCCTACATACCCAATACTTTGGGATCAAAGTCCTCGTATTTTGGGGTTGGCGATTTATTATCCATAGGTATATTTTTCAACCAGTAGAGTCAAGCCTTTCACAGTTGTGTACGTACCGAATACTTTGTGATCAAAGTCCGCGTAGTTCGGGTTGGAATTCAATATTCATAGGTAATTTTAAAAAAGGTGGACTCAAATTTTTCTCGACTACCTACGTACCAAATAAATTGTAATCAAAGTCGATGTTGTTGGGGTTCAAGATTGATTATTTATAGGTATTTTTTATTAAAGGCGGACTCGAGCCTTTCTTTCTTGTCTATGTACCCAATATTTTGGGATGAAAGTCCTCGTATTTTGGGGTTTGAGATTGATTATCCATAGGTATGTTTTTCAACAAGTAGAGTCAAGCCTTTCATACTGTGTACGTACCGAATACTTTGTGATCAAAGTCCGCGTAGTTCGGGTTGGGATTGATTATTCATAGGTAATTATTAAAAAGGTGGACTCAAATTTTTCTCGGCTACCTACGTACCAAATAACTTGTAATCAAAGTCGGTGTTGTTGGGGTTCGAGATTGATTATTAATAGGTATTTTTTATTAAAGGCGGACTGGAGCCTTTCTTTGTTGTCTATGTACCCAATATTTTGGGCTCAAAGTCCGTGTAGTTCGGGGTCGGACATAGGTTATCCATAGGTATCTTTTTTAAAAGGTCGACTCGAGCCTTTCACAACTATGTCCGTACCGAATACTTTGGGATAAAAGTTCGCGTACTTCGGGTTGGGATTGATTATTCATAGGTAATTTTAAAAAAGGTGGACTCAAATCTTTTTCGGCTACCTACGTACCCAATAATTTGTAATCAATGTCCGTTTAGTTGGGGTTCGAGATTGATTATTAATAGGTATTTTTTATTAAAAGCAGACTCGAGCCATTCTCGGCTTCCTACATACCCAATACTTTGGGATCAATGTCCTCGTATTTTGGGGTTGGCGATTTATTATCCATAGGTATCTTTTTTAACAAGTAAAGTCAAGCCTTTCACACTTTGTGTACGTACCGAATACTTTGTGATCAAAGTCCGCGTAGTTCGGGTTAGGATTGATTATTCATAGGTAATTTTAAAAAAGGTGGACTTAAATATTTCTCGGCTACCTACGTACCAAATAAGTTGTAATCAAAGTCCATGTAGTTGGGGTTCGAGATTGATTATTAATAGGTAGTTTTTATTGAAAGCGGACTCGAGCCGTTCTCGGCTTCCTACATACCCAATACTTTGGGATCAAAGTCCTCGTATTTTGGGGTTGGAGATTGATTATCCATAGGTATATTTTTCAACAAGTAGAGTCAAGCCTTTCACGATTGTGTACGTACCGAATACTTTGTGATCAAAGTCCGCGTAGTTCGGGTTGGAATTCAATATTCATAGGTAATTTTTAAAAAGGTGGACTCAAATTTTTCTCGGCTACCTACATTCCAAATAAATTGTAATCAAAGTCGATGTTGTTGGGGTTCAAGATTGATTATTTATAGGTATTTTTTATTAAAGGCGGACTCGAGCCTTTCTTTCTTGTCTATGTACCCAATATTTTGGGATGAAAGTCCTCGTATTTTGGGGTTTGAGATTGATTATCCATAGGTATGTTTTTCAACAAGTAGAGTCAAGCCTTTCACAGGTGTGTACGTACCGAATACTTTGTGATCAAAGTCCGCGTAGTTCGGGTTGGGATTGATTATTCATAGGTAATTATTAAAAAGGTGGACTCAAATTTTTCTCGGCTACCTACGTACCAAATAACTTGTAATCAAAGTCGGTGTTGTTGGGGTTCGAGATTGATTATTAATAGGTATTTTTTATTAAAGGCGGACTGGGAGCCTTTCTTTGTTGTCTATGTACCCAATATTTTGGGCTCAAAGTCCGCGTAGTTCGGGGTCGGACATAGGTTATCCATAGGTATCTTTTTTAAAAGGTCGACTCGAGCCTTTCACAACTATGTCCGTACCGAATACTTTGGGATCAAAGTTCACGTACTTCGGGTTGGGATTGATTATTCATAGGTAATTTTAAAAAAGGTGGACTCAAATCTTTTTCGGCTACCTACGTACCCAATAATTTGTAATCAATGTCCGTTTAGTTGGGGTTCGAGATTGATTATTAATAGGTATTTTTTATTAAAAGCAGACTCGAGCCATTCTCGGCTTCCTACATACCCAATACTTTGGGATCAAAGTCCTCGTATTTTGGGGTTGGCGATTTATTATCCATAGGTATATTTTTCAACCAGTAGAGTCAAGCCTTTCACAGGTTGTGTACGTACCGAATACTTTGTGATCAAAGTCCGCGTAGTTCGGGTTGGAATTCAATATTCATAGGTAATTTTAAAAAAGGTGGACTCAAATTTTTCTCGACTACCTACGTACCAAATAAATTGTAATCAAAGTCGATGTTGTTGGGGTTCAAGATTGATTATTTATAGGTATTTTTTATTAAAGGCGGACTCGAGCCTTTCTTTCTTGTCTATGTACCCAATATTTTGGGATGAAAGTCCTCGTATTTTGGGGTTTGAGATTGATTATCCATAGGTATGTTTTTCAACAAGTAGAGTCAAGCCTTTCACGTTGTGTACGTACCGAATACTTTGTGATCAAAGTCCGCGTAGTTCGGGTTGGGATTGATTATTCATAGGTAATTATTAAAAAGGTGGACTCAAATTTTTCTCGGCTACCTACGTACCAAATAACTTGTAATCAAAGTCGGTGTTGTTGGGGTTCGAGATTGATTATTAATAGGTATTTTTTATTAAAGGCGGATCGGAGCCTTTCTTTGTTGTCTATGTACCCAATATTTTGGGCTCAAAGTCCGTGTAGTTCGGGGTCGGACATAGGTTATCCATAGGTATCTTTTTTAAAAGGTCGACTCGAGCCTTTCACAACTATGTCCGTACCGAATACTTTGGGATAAAAGTTCGCGTACTTCGGGTTGGGATTGATTATTCATAGGTAATTTTAAAAAAGGTGGACTCAAATCTTTTTCGGCTACCTACGTACCCAATAATTTGTAATCAATGTCCGTTTAGTTGGGGTTCGAGATTGATTATTAATAGGTATTTTTTATTAAAAGCAGACTCGAGCCATTCTCGGCTTCCTACATACCCAATACTTTGGGATCAATGTCCTCGTATTTTGGGGTTGGCGATTTATTATCCATAGGTATCTTTTTTAACAAGTAAAGTCAAGCCTTTCACAGCTGTGTACGTACCGAATACTTTGTGATCAAAGTCCGCGTAGTTCGGGTTAGGATTGATTATTCATAGGTAATTTTAAAAAAGGTGGACTCAAATATTTCTCGGCTACCTACGTACCAAATAAGTTGTAATCAAAGTCCATGTAGTTGGGGTTCGAGATTGATTATTAATAGGTAGTTTTTATTAAAAGCGGACTCGAGCCGTTCTCGGCTTCCTACATACCCAATACTTTGGGATCAAAGTCCTCGTATTTTGGGGTTGGAGATTGATTATCCATAGGTATATTTTTCAACAAGTAGAGTCAAGCCTTTCACGAGTTGTGTACGTACCGAATACTTTGTGATCAAAGTCCGCGTAGTTCGGGTTGGAATTCAATATTCATAGGTAATTTTTAAAAAGGTGGACTCAAATTTTTCTCGGCTACCTACGTACCAAATAAATTGTAATCAAAGTCGATGTTGTTGGGGTTCAAGATTGATTATTTATAGGTATTTTTTATTAAAGGCGGACTCGAGCCTTTCTTTCTTGTCTATGTACCCAATATTTTGGGATGAAAGTCCTCGTATTTTGGGGTTTGAGATTGATTATCCATAGGTATGTTTTTCAACAAGTAGAGTCAAGCCTTTCACGTGTGTGTACGTACCGAATACTTTGTGATCAAAGTCCGCGTAGTTCGGGTTGGGATTGATTATTCATAGGTAATTATTAAAAAGGTGGACTCAAATTTTTCTCGGCTACCTACGTACCAAATAACTTGTAATCAAAGTCGGTGTTGTTGGGGTTCGAGATTGATTATTAATAGGTATTTTTTATTAAAGGCGGACTGGGAGCCTTTCTTTGTTGTCTATGTACCCAATATTTTGGGCTCAAAGTCCGCGTAGTTCGGGGTCGGACATAGGTTATCCATAGGTATCTTTTTTAAAAGGTCGACTCGAGCCTTTCACAACTATGTCCGTACCGAATACTTTGGGATCAAAGTTCGCGTACTTCGGGTTGGGATTGATTATTCATAGGTAATTTTAAAAAAGGTGGACTCAAATCTTTCTCGGCTACCTACGTACCCAATAATTTGTAATCAATGTCCGTTTAGTTGGGGTTCGAGATTGATTATTAATAGGTATTTTTTATTAAAAGCAGACTCGAGCCATTCTCGGCTTCCTACATACCCAATACTTTGGGATCAATGTCCTCGTATTTTGGGGTTGGCGATTTATTATCCATAGGTATCTTTTTTAACAAGTAAAGTCAAGCCTTTCACAGTTTGTGTACGTACCGAATACTTTGTGATCAAAGTCCGCGTAGTTCGGGTTAGGATTGATTATTCATAGGTAATTTTAAAAAAGGTGTACTCAAATATTTCTCGGCTACCTACGTACCAAATAAGTTGTAATCAAAGTCCATGTAGTTGGGGTTCGAGATTGATTATTAATAGGTAGTTTTTATTAAAAGCGGACTCAAGCCGTTCTCGGCTTCCTACATACCCAATACTTTGGGATCAAAGTCCTCGTATTTTGGGGTTGGAGATTGATTATCCATAGGTATATTTTTCAACAAGTAGAGTCAAGCCTTTCACAGTTGTGTACGTACCGAATACTTTGTGATCAAAGTCCGCGTAGTTCGGGGTGGAATTGAATATTCATAGGTAATTTTAAAAAAGGTGGACTCAAATTTTTCTCGGCTACCTACGTACCAAATAAATTGTAATCAAAGTCGATGTTGTTGGGGTTCAAGATTGATTATTTATAGGTATTTTTTATTAAAGGCGGACTCGAGCCTTTCTTTCTTGTCTATGTACCCAATATTTTGGGATGAAAGTCCTCGTATTTTGGGGTTTGAGATTGATTATCCATAGGTATGTTTTTCAACAAGTAGAGTCAAGCCTTTCACAGCTGTGTACGTACCGAATACTTTGTGATCAAAGTCCGCGTAGTTCGGGTTGGGATTGATTATTCATAGGTAATTATTAAAAAGGTGGACTCAAATTTTTCTCGGCTACCTACGTACCAAATAACTTGTAATCAAAGTCGGTGTTGTTGGGGTTCGAGATTGATTATTAATAGGTATTTTTTATTAAAGGCGGACTCGGAGCCTTTCTTTGTTGTCTATGTACCCAATATTTTGGGCTCAAAGTCCGCGTAGTTCGGGGTCGGACATAGGTTATCCATAGGTATCTTTTTTAAAAGGTCGACTCGAGCCTTTCACAACTATGTCCGTACCGAATACTTTGGGATCAAAGTTCGCGTACTTCGGGTTGGGATTGATTATTCATAGGTAATTTTAAAAAAGGTGGACTCAAATCTTTTTCGGCTACCTACGTACCCAATAATTTGTAATCAATGTCCGTTTAGTTGGGGTTCGAGATTGATTATTAATAGGTATTTTTTATTAAAAGCAGACTCGAGCCATTCTCGGCTTCCTACATACCCAATACTTTGGGATCAATGTCCTCGTATTTTGGGGTTGGCGATTTATTATCCATAGGTATCTTTTTTAACAAGTAAAGTCAAGCCTTTCACACTGTGTACGTACCGAATACTTTGTGATCAAAGTCCGCGTAGTTCGGGTTAGGATTGATTATTCATAGGTAATTTTAAAAAAGGTGGACTTAAATATTTCTCGGCTACCTACGTACCAAATAAGTTGTAATCAAAGTCCATGTAGTTGGGGTTCGAGATTGATTATTAATAGGTAGTTTTTATTAAAAGCGGACTCGAGCCGTTCTCGGCTTCCTACATACCCAATACTTTGGGATCAAAGTCCTCGTATTTTGGGGTTGGAGATTGATTATCCATAGGTATATTTTTCAACAAGTAGAGTCAAGCCTTTCACAGTTTGTGTACGTACCGAATACTTTGTGATCAAAGTCCGCGTAGTTCGGGTTGGAATTGAATATTCATAGGTAATTTTAAAAAGGTGGACTCAAATTTTTCTCGGCTACCTACGTTCCAAATAAATTGTAATCAAAGTCGATGTTGTTGGGGTTCAAGATTGATTATTTATAGGTATTTTTTATTAAAGGCGGACTCGAGCCTTTCTTTCTTGTCTATGTACCCAATATTTTGGCATGAAAGTCCTCGTATTTTGGGGTTTGAGATTGATTATCCATAGGTTTCTTTTTCAACAAGTAGAGTCAAGCCTTTCACAGCTGTGTACGTACCGAATACTTTGTGATCAAAGTCCGCGTAGTTCGGGTTGGGATTGATTATTCATAGGTAATTATTAAAAAGGTGGACTCAAATTTTTCTCGGCTACCTACGTACCAAATAACTTGTAATCAAAGTCGGTGTTGTTGGGGTTCGAGATTGATTATTAATAGGTATTTTTTATTAAAGGCGGATCGGAGCCTTTCTTTGTTGTCTATGTACCCAATTTTTTGGGTTCAAAGTCCGTGTAGTTCGGGGTCGGACATAGGTTATCCATAGGTATCTTTTTTAAAAGTTCGACTCGAGCCTTTCACAACTATGTCCGTACCGAATACTTTGGGATAAAAGTTCGCGTACTTCGGGTTGGGATTGATTATTCATAGGTAATTTTAAAAAAGGTGGACTCAGATCTTTCTCGGCTACCTACGTACCCAATAATTTGTAATCAATGTCCGTTTAGTTGGGGTTCGAGATTGATTATTAATAGGTATTTTTTATTAAAAGCAGACTCGAGCCATTCTCGGCTTCCTACATACCCAATACTTTGGGATCAATGTCCTCGTATTTTGGGGTTGGCGATTTATTATCCATAGGTATCTTTTTTAACAAGTAAAGTCAAGCCTTTCACAGCTGTGTACGTACCGAATACTTTGTGATCAAAGTCCGCGTAGTTCGGGTTAGGATTGATTATTCATAGGTAATTTTAAAAAAGGTGGACTTAAATATTTCTCGGCTACCTACGTACCAAATAAGTTGTAATCAAAGTCCATGTAGTTGGGGTTCGAGATTGATTATTAATAGGTAGTTTTTATTAAAAGCGGACTCGAGCCGTTCTCGGCTTCCTACATACCCAATACTTTGGGATCAAAGTCCTCGTATTTTGGGGTTGGAGATTGATTATCCATAGGTATATTTTTCAACAAGTAGAGTCAAGCCTTTCACAAGTTTGTGTACGTACCGAATACTTTGTGATCAAAGTCCGCGTAGTTCGGGTTGGAATTGAATATTCATAGGTAATTTTAAAAAAGGTGGACTCAAATTTTTCTCGGCTACCTACGTACCAAATAAATTGTAATCAAAGTCGATGTTGTTGGGGTTCAAGATTGATTATTTATAGGTATTTTTTATTAAAGGCGGACTCGAGCCTTTCTTTCTTGTCTATGTACCCAATATTTTGGCATGAAAGTCCTCGTATTTTGGGGTTTGAGATTGATTATCCATAGGTATCTTTTTCAACAAGTAGAGTCAAGCCTTTCACAGTTTGTGTACGTACCGAATACTTTGTGATCAAAGTCCGCGTAGTTCGGGTTGGGATTGATTATTCATAGGTAATTATTAAAAAGGTGGACTCAAATTTTTCTCGGCTACCTACGTACCAAATAACTTGTAATCAAAGTCGGTGTTGTTGGGGTTCGAGATTGATCATTAATAGGTATTTTTTATTAAAGGCGGATCGGAGCCTTTCTTTGTTGTCTATGTACCCAATTTTTTGGGTTCAAAGTCCGTGTAGTTCGGGGTCGGACATAGGTTATCCATAGGTATCTTTTTTAAAAGTTCGACTCGAGCCTTTCACAACTATGTCCGTACCGAATACTTTGGGATAAAAGTTCGCGTACTTCGGGTTGGGATTGATTATTCATAGGTAATTTTAAAAAAGGTGGACTCAGATCTTTCTCGGCTACCTACGTACCCAATAATTTGTAATCAATGTCCGTTTAGTTGGGGTTCGAGATTGATTATTAATAGGTATTTTTTATTAAAAGCAGACTCGAGCCATTCTCGGCTTCCTACATACCCAATACTTTGCGATCAATGTCCTCGTATTTTGGGGTTGGCGATTTATTATCCATAGGTATCTTTTTTAACAAGTAAAGTCAAGCCTTTCACAGCTGTGTACGTACCGAATACTTTGTGATCAAAGTCCGCGTAGTTCGGGTTAGGATTGATTATTCATAGGTAATTTTAAAAAAGGTGGACTCAAATATTTCTCGGCTACCTACGTACCAAATAAGTTGTAATCAAAGTCCATGTAGTTGGGGTTCGAGATTGATTATTAATAGGTAGTTTTTATTAAAAGCGGACTCGAGCCGTTCTCGGCTTCCTACATACCCAATACTTTGGGATCAAAGTCCTCGTATTTTGGGGTTGGAGATTGATTATCCATAGGTATATTTTTCAACAAGTAGAGTCAAGCCTTTCACAGCTGTGTACGTACCGAATACTTTGTGATCAAAGTCCGCGTAGTTCGGGTTGGAATTGAATATTCATAGGTAATTTTTAAAAAGGTGGACTCAAATTTTTCTCGGCTACCTACGTACCAAATAAATTGTAATCAAAGTCGATGTTGTTGGGGTTCAAGATTGATTATTTATAGGTATTTTTTATTAAAGGCGGACTCGAGCCTTTCTTTCTTGTCTATGTACCCAATATTTTGGGATGAAAGTCCTCGTATTTTGGGGTTTGAGATTGATTATCCATAGGTATCTTTTTCAACAAGTAGAGTCAAGCCTTTCACACAAATTTGTGTACGTACCGAATACTTTGTGATCAAAGTCCGCGTAGTTCGGGTTGGGATTGATTATTCATAGGTAATTATTAAAAAGGTGGACTCAAATTTTTCTCGGCTACCTACGTACCAAATAACTTGTAATCAAAGTCGGTGTTGTTGGGGTTCGAGATTGATTATTAATAGGTATTTTTTATTAAAGGCGGACCGGAGCCTTTCTTTGTTGTCTATGTACCCAATTTTTTGGGTTCAAAGTCCGTGTAGTTCGGGGTCGGACATAGGTTATCCATAGGTATCTTTTTTAAAAGTTCGACTCGAGCCTTTCACAACTATGTCCGTACCGAATACTTTGGGATCAAAGTTCGCGTACTTCGGGTTGGGATTGATTATTCATAGGTAATTTTAAAAAAGGTGGACTCAGATCTTTTTCGGCTACCTACGTACCCAATAATTTGTAATCAATGTCCGTTTAGTTGGGGTTCGAGATTGATTATTAATAGGTATTTTTTATTAAAAGTAGACTCGAGCCATTCTCGGCTTCCTACATACCCAATACTTTGGGATCAATGTCCTCGTATTTTGGGGTTGGCGATTTATTATCCATAGGTATCTTTTTTAACAAGTAAAGTCAAGCCTTTCACGCTGTGTACGTACCGAATACTTTGTGATCAAAGTCCGCGTAGTTCGGGTTAGGATTGATTATTCATAGGTAATTTTAAAAAAGGTGGACTCAAATATTTCTCGGCTACCTACGTACCAAATAAGTTGTAATCAAAGTCCATGTAGTTGGGGTTCGAGATTGATTATTAATAGGTAGTTTTTATTAAAAGCGGACTCGAGCCGTTCTCGGCTTCCTACATACCCAATACTTTGGGATCAAAGTCCTCGTATTTTGGGGTTGGAGATTGATTATCCATAGGTATATTTTTCAACAAGTAGAGTCAAGCCTTTCACATGTGTACGTACCGAATACTTTGTGATCAAAGTCCGCGTAGTTCGGGTTGGAATTCAATATTCATAGGTAATTTTTAAAAAGGTGGACTCAAATTTTTCTCGGCTACCTACGTTCCAAATAAATTGTAATCAAAGTCGATGTTGTTGGGGTTCAAGATTGATTATTTATAGGTATTTTTTATTAAAGGCGGACTCGAGCCTTTCTTTCTTGTCTATGTACCCAATATTTTGGGATGAAAGTCCTCGTATTTTGGGGTTTGAGATTGATTATCCATAGGTATCTTTTTCAACAAGTAGAGTCAAGCCTTTCACAACTGTGTACGTACCGAATACTTTGTGATCAAAGTCCGCGTAGTTCGGGTTGGGATTGATTATTCATAGGTAATTATTGAAAAGGTGGATTCAAATTTTTCTCGGCTACCTACGTACCAAATAACTTGTAATCAAAGTCGGTGTTGTTGGGGTTCGAGATTGATTATTAATAGGTATTTTTTATTAAAGGCGGACGGAGCCTTTCTTTGTTGTCTATGTACCCAATATTTTGGGCTCAAAGTCCGCGTAGTTCGGGGTCGGACATAGGTTATCCATAGGTATCTTTTTTAAAAGGTCGACTCGAGCCTTTCACAACTATGTCCGTACCGAATACTTTGGGATCAAAGTTCGCGTACTTCGGGTTGGGATTGATTATTCATAGGTAATTTTAAAAAAGGTGGACTCGCATCTTTCTCGGCTACCTACGTACCCAATAATTTGTAATCAATGTCCGTTTAGTTGGGGTTCGAGATTGATTATTAATAGGTATTTTTTATTAAGCGTACTCGAGCCATTCTCGGCTTCCTACATACCCAATACTTTGGGATCAATGTCCTCGTATTTTGGGGTTGGCGATTTATTATCCATAGGTATCTTTTTTAACAAGTAAAGTCAAGCCTTTCACACATTGTGTACGTACCGAATACTTTGTGATCAAAGTCCGCGTAGCTCGGGTTAGGATTGATTATTCATAGGTAATTTTAAAAAAGGTGGACTCAAATATTTCTCGGCTACCTACGTACCAAATAAGTTGTAATCAAAGTCCATGTAGTTGGGGTTCGAGATTGATTATTAATAGGTAGTTTTTATTAAAAGCGGACTCGAGCCGTTCTCGGCTTCCTACATACCCAATACTTTGGGATCAAAGTCCTCGTATTTTGGGGTTGGAGATTGATTATCCATAGGTATATTTTTCAACAAGTAGAGTCAAGCCTTTCACAATTCGTGTACGTACCGAATACTTTGTGATCAAAGTCCGCGTAGTTCGGGTTGGAATTGAATATTCATAGGTAATTTTAAAAAAGGTGGACTCAAATTTTTCTCGGCTACCTACGTACCAAATAAATTGTAATCAAAGTCGATGTTGTTGGGGTTCAAGATTGATTATTTATAGGTATTTTTTATTAAAGGCGGACTCGAGCCTTTCTTTCTTGTCTATGTACCCAATATTTTGGGATGAAAGTCCTCGTATTTTGGGGTTTGAGATTGATTATCCATAGGTATCTTTTTCAACAAGTAGAGTCAAGCCTTTCACATCTGTGTACGTACCGAATACTTTGTGATCAAAGTCCGCGTAGTTCGGGTTGGGATTGATTATTCATAGGTAATTATTAAAAAGGTGGATTCAAATTTTTCTCGGCTACCTACGTACCAAATAACTTGTAATCAAAGTCGGTGTTGTTGGGGTTCGAGATTGATAATTAATAGGTATTTTTTATTAAAGGCGGACTGGAGCCTTTCTTTGTTGTCTATGTACCCAATATTTTGGGCTCAAAGTCCGCGTAGTTCGGGGTCGGACATAGGTTATCCATAGGTATCTTTTTTTAAAAGGTCGACTCGAGCCTTTCACAACTATGTCCGTACCGAATACTTTGGGATCAAAGTTCGCGTACTTCGGGTTGGGATTGATTATTCATAGGTAATTTTAAAAAAGGTGGACTCAGATCTTTCTCGGCTACCTACGTACCCAATAATTTGTAATCAATGTCCTTTTAGTTGGGGTTCGAGATTGATTATTAATAGGTATTTTTTATTATAAGCAGACTCGAGCCATTCTCGGCTTCCTACATACCCAATACTTTGGGATCAAAGTCCTCGTATTTTGGGGTTGGCGATTTATTATCCATAGGTATCTTTTTTAACAAGTAAAGTCAAGCCTTTCACGTTGTGTACGTACCGAATACTTTGTGATCAAAGTCCGCGTAGTTCGGGTTGGGGTTGATTATTCATAGGTAATTTTAAAAAAGGTGGACTCAAATATTTCTCGGCTACCTACGTACCAAATAAGTTGTAATCAAAGTCCATGTAGTTGGGGTTCGAGATTGATTATTAATAGGTAGTTTTTATTAAAAGCGGACTCGAGCCGTTCTCGGCTTCCTACATACCCAATACTTTGGGATCAAAGTCCTCGTATTTTGGGGTTGGAGATTGATTATCCATAGGTATATTTTTCAACAAGTAGAGTCAAGCCTTTCACAGCTGTGTACGTACCGAATACTTTGTGATCAAAGTCCGCGTAGTTTGGGTTTGAATTGAATATTCATAGGTAATTTTAAAAAAGGCGGACTCAAATTTTTCTCGGCTACTTACGTACCAAATAAGTTGTAATCAAAGTCGGTGTTGTTGGGGTTCAAGATTGATTATTTATAGGTATTTTTTATTAAAGGCGGACTCGAGCCTTTCTTTGTTGTCTATGTACCCAATATTTTGGGCTCAAAGTCCGCGTAGTTCGGGGTCGGACATAGGTTATCCATAGGTATCTTTTTTAAAAGGTCGACTCGAGCCTTTCACAACTATGTCCGTACCGAATACTTTGGGATCAAAGTTCGCGTACTTCGGGTTGGGATTGATTATTCATAGGTAATTTAAAAAAGGTGGACTCGTATCTTTCTCGGCTACCTACGTACCCAATAATTTGTAATCAATGTCCGTTTAGTTGGGGTTCGAGATTGATTATTAATAGGTATTTTTTATTACGAAAGCACTCGAGACGTTCTCGGCTTCCTACATACCCAATACTTTGGGATCAAAGTACTCGTATTTTGGTGTTGGACATTGATTATCCATAGGTATCTTTTTCAACAAGTAAAGTCAAGCCTTTCACAAATATGTACGTACCGAATACTTTGTGATCAAAGTCCGCGTACTTCGGGTTTTTATTGATTATTCATAGGTAATTTTTAAAAAGGTAGACTCAAAATTTTCTCGGCTACCTACGTACCAAATAAGTTGTAATCAAAGTCGGTGTTGTTGGGGTTGGAGATTGATTATTAATAGGTATTTTTTATTAAAGGCGGACTCGAGCCTTTCTTTCTTGTCTATGTACCCAATATTTTGGGATGAAAGTCCTCGTATTTTGGGGTTTGAGATTGATTATCCATAGGTATCTTTTTCAACAAGTAAAGTCAAGCCTTTCACAGTACGTGTACGTACCGAATAATTTGTGATCAAAGTACGCGTAGTTCGGGTTGGGATTGATTATTCATAGGTAATTTTTAAAAAGGTGGACTCAAATATTTCTCGGCTACCTACGTACCAAATAAGTTGTAATCAAAGTCGGTGTTGTTGGGGTTGGAGATTGATTATTAATAGGTATTTTTTATTAAAGGCGGACTCGAGCCTTTCTTTCTTGTCTATGTACCCAATATTTTGGGCTCAAAGTGCGCGTAGGTTGGGGTTGGACATTTGTTATCCATAGGTATCTTTTTTAAAAGGTCGACTCGAGCCTTTCATCAACCGTGTATGTACCGAATACTTTGTGATCAAAGTCCGCGTACTTCGGGTTGGGATTGATTATTCATAGGTAATTTTTAAAAAGGTGGACTCAAATCTTTCTCGGCTACCTACGTACCCAATAATTTGTAATCAAAGTCCGTGTAGTTGGGGTTCGAGATTGATTATTAATAGGTATTTTTTATTAAAAGCGGGCTCGAGTCATTCTCGGCTTCCTACATACCCAATACTTTGGGATCAAAGTCCTCGTATTTTTGGGGTTGGAGATTGATTATCCATAGGTATCTTTTTCAACAAGTAAAGTCAAGCCTTTCACAACGTGTACGTACCGAATACTTTGTGATCAAAGTCCGCGTAGTTCGGGTTGGGATTGATTATTCATAGGTAATTTTTAAAAAGGTGGACTCAAATTTTTCTTGGCTACCTACGTACCAAATAAATTGTAATCAATGTCGGTGTTGTTGGGGTTGGAGATTGATTATTATTAGGTATTTTTTATTAAAGGCGGACTCGAGCCTTTCTTTCTTGTCTATGTACCCAATATTTTGGGCTCAAAGTGCGCGTAGGTTGGGGTTGGACATTTGTTATCCATAGGTATCTTTTTTAAAAGGTCGACTCGAGCCTTTCACAACCGTGTATGTACCGAATACTTTGTGATCAAAGTCCGCGTACTTCGGGTTGGGATTGATTATTCATAGGTAATTTTTAAAAAGGTGGACTCAAATCTTTCTCGGCTACCTACGTACCCAATAATTTGTAATCAAAGTCCGTGTAGTTGGGGTTCGAGATTGATTATTAATAGGTATTTTTTATTAAAAGCGGGCTCGAGCCATTCTCGGCTTCCTACATACCCAATACTTTGGGATCAAAGTCCTCGTATTTTGGGGTTGGAGATTGATTATCCATAGGTATCTTTTTCAACAAGTAAAGTCAAGCCTTTCACAAGTTCGTGTACGTACCGAATACTTTGTGATCAAAGTCCGCGTAGTTCGGGTTGGGATTGATTATTCATAGGTAATTTTTAAAAAGGTGGACTCAAATTTTTCTCGGCTACCTACGTACCAAATGAATTATAATCAAAGTCGGTGTTGTTGGGGTTGGAGATTGATTACTAATAGGTATTTTTTATTAAAGGCGGACTCGAGCCTTTCTTTCTTGTCTATGTACCCAATATTTGGGCAAGTGCGCGTAGGTTGGGGTTGGCTTTGTTATCTGGTTCTTTTTTAAAGTCGCCGGCTCAGTACCGATACTGTGATCAAAGTCGCGTACTTCGGTTGGGTTGATTATTCTAGGTATTTAAAAGGTGGACTCAAATCTTTCCGCTACCTACGTACCATAAGACGTATTGGGGTTCGAGATGATTATTAATAGGTATTTTTATTAAAAGGGTTGGCGAAAGTGGGGGGGGTTGGGGGGGGGGTGAGGCAAAAGAAAGCGGGGTTGTGATCAAAGTCCGGAGGGGTGGGAGATATTCTAGTTAAGGGGCAATTTTTTCGGCTAACGTACCATGATAATCAAAGTCGGGTTGTTGGGGTTGGAGATTGATTACTAATAGGTATTTTTTATTAAAGGCGGACTCGAGCCTTTCTTTCTTGTCTATGTACCCAATATTTTGGGCTCAAAGTGCGCGTAGGTTGGGGTTGGACATTTGTTATCCATAGGTATCTTTTTTAAAAGGTCGACTCGAGCCTTTCACAACCGTGTATGTACCGAATACTTTGGGATCAAAGTCCGCGTACTTCGGGTTGGGATTGATTACTCATAGGTAATTTTTAAAAAGGTGGACTCAAATCTTTCTCGGCTACCTACGTACCCAATAATTTGTAATCAATGTCCGTTTAGTTGGGGTTCGAGTTGATTATTAATAGGTATTTTTTATTACGAAAGCCTCGAGACGTTCCCTACATACCCAATACTTTGGGATCAAAGTACTCGTATTTTGGTGTTGGACATTGATTATCATAGGTTCTTTTCACAGTAAAGTCAAGCTTTCAGTGTACGTACCGATACTTGTGATCAAAGTCCCCGGGTTGTTGTTTTCTAGGTTAAAAGGAGACTCAAATCTACATGTACCAATAGGTATCAAGTCGGTGTGTGGGGTGGAGTGTTTTAAGGTTTAAAGGCGGACCGGCTTCCTGTACCCTGGATGAAGTTGGGGGAGGTTTCTAGGTTCCAAGAGCCGGGGCCGGGGGTGTTCGGGGGGCTTCCGTTCCTGTCCGGGGGGTTGGAGTTGATTAATAGGTTTTTTTAGGCGGACTCGAGCCTTTCTTTCTTGTCTTGTACCCAATTTTTGGGCTCAAAGTGCGCGTAGGTTGGGGTTGGACATTTGTTATCCATAGGTATCTTTTTAAAAGGTCGACTCGAGCCTTTCACACCGTGTATGTACCGAATACTTTGTGATCAAAGTCCGCGTACTTCGGGTGGGGATTGATTATTCATAGGTAATTTTAAAAAGGTGGACTCAAATCTTTCTGGCTACCTACGTACCCAATAATTTGTAATCAAGTCCGTGTAGTTGGGGTTCGAGATTGATTATTAATAGGTATTTTTTATTAAAAGCGGACTCGAGCCATTCTCGGCTTCCTACATACCTAATACATTGGGATCAAAGTCCTCGTATTTTGTGGTTGGAGATTGATTATCCATAGGTATCTTTTTCAACAAGTAAAGTAAAGCCTTTCACAACCGTGTACGTACCGATACTGATCAAAGCCGGGGGGGGGGGGGGGGGAGGGGAGAGGGGGGGGGGGAAGGTGTAACTGTGTAGTACCGAATACTTTGTGATCAAAGTCCGCGTAGTTTGGGTTGGGACTGATTATTCATATGTAATTTTTAAAAAGGTGGACTCAAATTTTTCTCGGCTACCTACGTACCAAAATGAATTATAATCAAAGTCGGTGTTGTTGGGGTTGGAGATTGATTACTAATAGGTATTTTTTATTAAAGGCGGACTCGAGCCTTTCTTTCTTGTCTATGTACCCAATATTTTGGGCTCAAAGTGCGCGTAGGTTGGGGTTGGACATTTGTTATCCATAGGTATCTTTTTTAAAAGGTCGACTCGAGCCTTTCACAACTGTGTATGTACCGAATACTTTGGGATCAAAGTCCGCGTACTTCGGGTTGGGATTGATTACTCATAGGTAATTTTAAAAAAGGTGGACTCAAATCTTTCTCGGCTACCTACGTACCCAATAATTTGTAATCAATGTCCGTTTAGTTGGGGTTCGAGATTGATTATTAATAGGTATTTTTTATTACGAAAGCACTCGAGACGTTCTCGGCTTCCTACATACCCAATACTTTGGGATCAAAGTACTCGTATTTTGGTGTTGGACATTGATTATCGATAGGTATCTTTTTCAACAAGTAAAGTCAAGCATTCACATACCGTGTACGTACCGAATACTTTGTGATCAAAGTCCACGTAGCTTCGGGTTTGTATTGATTATTCATAGGTAATTTTTAAAAAGGTAGACTCAAAATTTTCTCGGCTACCTATGTACCAAATAAGTTGTAATCAAAGTCGGTGTTGTTGGGGTTGGAGATTGATTATTAATAGGTATTTTTTATTAAAGGCGGACTCGAGCCTTTCTTTCTTGTCTATGTACCCAATATTTTGGGATGAAAGTACTCGTATTTTGGGGTTTGAGATTGATTATCCATAGGTATCTTTTTCAACAAGTAAAGTCAAGCCTTTCAGTACTCGTGTACGTATCGAATAATTTGTGATCAAAGTCCGCGTAGTTCGGGTTGGGATTGATTATTCATAGGTAATTTTTAAAAAGGTGGACTCAAATTTTTCTCGGCTACATACATACCAAATAAATTGTATTCAAAGTCGGTGTTGTTGGGGTTGGAGATTGATTATTAATAGGTATTTTTTATTAAAGGCGGACTCGAGCCTTTCTTTCTTGTCTATGTACCCAATATTTTGGGCTCAAAGTGCGCGTAGGTTGGGGTTGGACATTTGTTATCCATAGGTATCTTTTTTAAAAGGTCGACTCGAGCCTTTCACAATCGTGTATGTACCGAATACTTTGTGATCAAAGTCCGCGTACTTCGGGTTGGGATTGATTATTCATAGGTAATTTTTAAAAAGGTGGACTCAAATCTTTCTCGGCTACATACGTACCAAATAAATTGTAATCAATGTCGGTGTTGTTGGGGTTGGAGATTGATTATTAATAGGTATTTTTTATTAAAGGCGGACTCGAGCCTTTCTTTCTTGTCTATGTACCCAATATTTTGGGCTCAAAGTGCGCGTAGGTTGGGGTTGGACATTTGTTATCCATAGGTATCTTTTTAAAAGGTCGACTCGAGCCTTTCACAATCGTGTATGTACCGAATACTTTGGGATCAAAGTCCGCGTACTTCGGGTTGGGATTGATTATTCATAGGTAATTTTAAAAAAGGTGGACTCAAATCTTTCTCGGCTACCTACGTACCCAATAATTTGTAATTAATGTCCGTTTAGTTGGGGTTCGAGATTGATTATTAATAGGTATTTTTTATTACGAAAGCACTCGAGACGTTCTCGGCTTCCTACATACCCAATACTTTGGGATCAAAGTACTCGTATTTTGGTGTTGGACATTGATTATCCATAGGTATCTTTTTCAACAAGTAAAGTCAAGCCTTTCACATTGTGTACGTACCGAATACTTTGTGATCAAAGTCCGCGTAGTTCGGGTTGGGATTGATTATTCATAGGTAATTTTTAAAAAGGTGGACTCAAATTTTTCTCGGCTACATACATACCAAATAAATTGTAATCAAAGTCGGTGTTGTTGGGGTTGGAGATTGATTATTAATAGGTATTTTTTATTAAAGGCGGACTCGAGCCTTTCTTTCTTGTCTATGTACCCAATATTTTGGGCTCAAAGTGCGCGTAGGTTGGGGTTGGACATTTGTTATCCATAGGT
The DNA here is from genome assembly GCA_030674075.2 of Linum usitatissimum. NCBI lineage: Eukaryota > Viridiplantae > Streptophyta > Magnoliopsida > Malpighiales > Linaceae > Linum > Linum usitatissimum. Next base: position 169,892 of record JAUJYP020000654.1, read on the forward strand.
ATCTTTTTTAAAAGGTCGACTCGAGCCTTTCACAATCGTGTATGTACCGAATACTTTGGGATCAAAGTCCGCGTACTTCGGGTTGGGATTGATTATTCATAGGTAATTTTAAAAAAGGTGGACTCAAATCTTTCTCGGCTACCTACGTACCCAATAATTTGTAATTAATGTCCGTTTAGTTGGGGTTCGAGATTGATTATTAATAGGTATTTTTTATTACGAAAGCACTCGAGACGTTCTCGGCTTCCTACATACCCAATACTTTGGGATCAAAGTACTCGTATTTTGGTGTTGGACATTGATTATCCATAGGTATCTTTTTCAACAAGTAAAGTCAAGCCTTTCACATACTGTGTACGTACCGAATACTTTGTGATCAAAGTCCGCGTAGTTCGGGTTGGGATTGATTATTCATAGGTAATTTTTAAAAAGGTGGACTCAAATTTTTCTCGGCTACATACATACCAAATAAATTGTAATCAAAGTCGGTGTTGTTGGGGTTGGAGATTGATTATTAATAGGTATTTTTTATTAAAGGCGGACTCGAGCCTTTCTTTCTTGTCTATGTACCCAATATTTTGGGCTCAAAGTGCGCGTAGGTTGGGGTTGGACATTTGTTATCCATAGGTATCTTTTTTAAAAGGTCGACTCGAGCCTTTCACAACTGTGTATGTACCGAATACTTTGTGATCAAAGTCCGCGTACTTCGGGTTGGGATTGATTATTCATAGGTAATTTTTAAAAAGGTGGACTCAAATCTTTCTCGGCTACATACGTACCAAATAAATTGTAATCAATGTCGGTGTTGTTGGGGTTGGAGATTGATTATTAATAGGTATTTTTTATTAAAGGCGGACTCGAGCCTTTCTTTCTTGTCTATGTACCCAATATTTTGGGCTCAAAGTGCGCGTAGGTTGGGGTTGGACATTTGTTATCCATAGGTATCTTTTTTAAAAGGTCGACTCGAGCCTTTCACAACTGTGTATGTACCGAATACTTTGGGATCAAAGTCCGCGTACTTCGGGTTGGGATTGATTATTCATAGGTAATTTTAAAAAAGGTGGACTCAAATCTTTCCCGGCTACCTACGTACCCAATAATTTGTAATTAATGTCCGTTTAGTTGGGGTTCGAGATTGATTATTAATAGGTATTTTTTATTACGAAAGCACTCGAGACGTTCTCGGCTTCCTACATACCCAATACTTTGGGATCAAAGTACTCGTATTTTGGTGTTGGACATTGATTATCCATAGGTATCTTTTTCAACAAGTAAAGTCAAGCCTTTCACGATTGTGTACGTACCGAATACTTTGTGATCAAAGTCCGCGTAGTTCGGGTTTGTATTGATTATTCATAGGTAATTTTTAAAAAGGTAGACTCAAAATTTTCTCGGCTACCTACGTACCAAATAAGTTGTAATCAAAGTCGGCGTTGTTGGGGTTGGAGATTGATTATTCATAGGTATTTTTTATTAAAGGCGGACTCGAGCCTTTCTTTCTTGTCTATGTACCCAATATTTTGGGATGAAAGTCCTCGTATTTTGGGGTTTGAGATTGATTATCCATAGGTATCTTTTTCAACAAGTAAAGTCAAGCCTTTCACAAACCTGTGTACGTACCGAATAATTTGTGATCAAAGTCCGCGTAGTTCGGGTTGGGATTGATTATTCCTAGGTAATTTTTAAAAAGGTGGACTCAAATTTTTCTCGGCTACATACGTACCAAATAAATTGTAATCAAAGTCGGTGTTGTTGGGGTTGGAGATTGATTATTAATAGGTATTTTTTATTAAAGGCGGACTCGAGCCTTTCTTTCTTGTCTATGTACCCAATATTTTGGGCTCAAAGTGCGCGTAGGTTGGGGTTGGACATTTGTTATCCATAGGTATCTTTTTTAAAAGGTCGACTCGAGCCTTTCACAACGTGTATGTACCGAATACTTTGTGATCAAAGTCCGCGTACTTCGGGTTGGGATTGATTATTCATAGGTAATTTTTAAAAAGGTGGACTCAAATCTTTCTCGGCTACATACGTACCAAATAAATTGTAATCAATGTCGGTGTTGTTGGGGTTGGAGATTGATTATTAATAGGTATTTTTTATTAAAGGCGGACTCGAGCCTTTCTTTCTTGTCTATGTACCCAATATTTTGGGCTCAAAGTGCGCGTAGGTTGGGGTTGGACATTTGTTATCCATAGGTATCTTTTTTAAAAGGTCGACTCGAGCCTTTCACAACTGTGTATGTACCGAATACTTTGGGATCAAAGTCCGCGTACTTCGGGTTGGGATTGATTACTCATAGGTAATTTTAAAAAAGGTGGACTCAAATCTTTCTCGGCTACCTACGTACCCAATAATTTGTAATCAATGTCCGTTTAGTTGGGGTTCGAGATTGATTATTAATAGGTATTTTTTATTACGAAAGCACTCGAGACGTTCTCGGCTTCCTACATACCCAATACTTTGGGATCAAAGTACTCGTATTTTGGTGTTGGACATTGATTATCCATAGGTATCTTTTTCAACAAGTAAAGTCAAGCCTTTCACAGCTGTGTACGTACCGAATACTTTGTGATCAAAGTCCACGCAGTTCGGGTTTGTATTGATTATTCATAGGTAATTTTTAAAAAGGTAGACTCAAAATTTTCTCGGCTACCTATGTACCAAATAAGTTGTAATCAAAGTCGGTGTTGTTGGGGTTGGAGATTGATTATTAATAGGTATTTTTTATTAAAGGCGGACTCGAGCCTTTCTTTCTTGTCTATGTACCCAATATTTTGGGATGAAAGTCCTCGTATTTTGGGGTTTGAGATTGATTATCCATAGGTATCTTTTTCAACAAGTAAAGTCAAGCCTTTCAACCGTGTACGTACCGAATAATTTGGGATCAAAGTCCGCGTACTTCGGGTTGGGATTGATTACTCATAGGTAATTTTAAAAAAGGTGGACTCAAATCTTTCTCGGCTACCTACGTACCCAATAATTTGTAATCAATGTCCGTTTAGTTGGGGTTCGAGATTGATTATTAATAGGTATTTTTTATTACGAAAGCACTCGAGACGTTCTCGGCTTCCTACATACCCAATACTTTGGGATCAAAGTACTCGTATTTTGGTGTTGGAGATTGATTATCCATAGGTATCTTTTTCAACAAGTAAAGTCAAGCCTTTCACGGTTTCGTGTACGTACCGAATAATTTGTGATCAAAGTCCGCGTAGTTCGGGTTGGGATTGATTATTCATAGGTAATTTTTAAAAAGGTGGACTCAAATTTTTCTCGGCTACATACGTACCAAATAAATTGTAATCAAAGTCGGTGTTGTTGGGGTTGGAGATTGATTATTAATAGGTATTTTTTATTAAAGGCGGACTCGAGCCTTTCTTTCTTGTCTATGTACCCAATATTTTGGGCTCAAAGTGCGCGTAGGTTGGGGTTGGACATTTGTTATCCATAGGTATCTTTTTTAAAAGGTCGACTCGAGCCTTTCACAACCGTGTATGTACCGAATACTTTGTGATCAAAGTCCGCGTACTTCGGGTTGGGATTGATTATTCATAGGTAATTTTTAAAAAGGTGGACTCAAATCTTTCTCGGCTACATACGTACCAAATAAATTGTAATCAATGTCGGTGTTGTTGGGGTTGGAGATTGATTATTAATAGGTATTTTTTATTAAAGGCGGACTCGAGCCTTTCTTTCTTGTCTATGTACCCAATATTTTGGGCTCAAAGTGCGCGTAGGTTGGGGTTGGACATTTGTTATCCATAGGTATCTTTTTTAAAAGGTCGACTCGAGCCTTTCACAATCGTGTATGTACCGAATACTTTGGGATCAAAGTCCGCGTACTTCGGGTTGGGATTGATTACTCATAGGTAATTTTAAAAAAGGTGGACTCAAATCTTTCTCGGCTACCTACGTACCCAATAATTTGTAATCAATGTCCGTTTAGTTGGGGTTCGAGATTGATTATTAATAGGTATTTTTTATTACGAAAGCACTCGAGACGTTCTCGGCTTCCTACATACCCAATACTTTGGGATCAAAGTACTCGTATTTTGGTGTTGGACATTGATTATCCATAGGTATCTTTTTCAACAAGTAAAGTCAAGCCTTTCACGGTTGTGTACGTACCGAATACTTTGTGATCAAAGTCCACGCGATTCGGGTTTGTATTGATTATTCATAGGTAATTTTTAAAAAGGTAGACTCAAAATTTTCTCGGCTACCTATGTACCAAATAAGTTGTAATCAAAGTCGGTGTTGTTGGGGTTGGAGATTGATTATTAATAGGTATTTTTTATTAAAGGCGGACTCGAGCCTTTCTTTCTTGTCTATGTACCCAATATTTTGGGATGAAAGTACTCGTATTTTGGGGTTTGAGATTGATTATCCATAGGTATCTTTTTCAACAAGTAAAGTCAAGCCTTTCACACCTGTGTACGTACCGAATAATTTGTGATCAAAGTCCGCGTAGTTCGGGTTGGGATTGATTATTCATAGGTAATTTTTAAAAAGGTGGACTCAAATTTTTCTCGGCTACATACATACCAAATAAATTGTAATCAAAGTCGGTGTTGTTGGGGTTGGAGATTGATTATTAATAGGTATTTTTTATTAAAGGCGGACTCGAGCCTTTCTTTCTTGTCTATGTACCCAATATTTTGGGCTCAAAGTGCGCGTAGGTTGGGGTTGGACATTTGTTATCCATAGGTATCTTTTTTAAAAGGTCGACTCGAGCCTTTCACAACTCGTGTATGTACCGAATACTTTGTGATCAAAGTCCGCGTACTTCGGGTTGGGATTGATTATTCATAGGTAATTTTTAAAAAGGTGGACTCAAATCTTTCTCGGCTACATACGTACCAAATAAATTGTAATCAATGTCGGTGTTGTTGGGGTTGGAGATTGATTATTAATAGGTATTTTTTATTAAAGGCGGACTCGAGCCTTTCTTTCTTGTCTATGTACCCAATATTTTGGGCTCAAAGTGCGCGTAGGTTGGGGTTGGACATTTGTTATCCATAGGTATCTTTTTTAAAAGGTCGACTCGAGCCTTTCACAACTGTGTATGTACCGAATACTTTGGGATCAAAGTCCGCGTACTTCGGGTTGGGATTGATTATTCATAGGTAATTTTAAAAAAGGTGGACTCAAATCTTTCTCGGCTACCTACGTACCCAATAATTTGTAATTAATGTCCGTTTAGTTGGGGTTCGAGATTGATTATTAATAGGTATTTTTTATTACGAAAGCACTCGAGACGTTCTCGGCTTCCTACATACCCAATACTTTGGGATCAAAGTACTCGTATTTTGGTGTTGGACATTGATTATCCATAGGTATCTTTTTCAACAAGTAAAGTCAAGCCTTTCACGATGTGTACGTACCGAATACTTTGTGATCAAAGTCCCGCGAGTTCGGGTTTGTATTGATTATTCATAGGTAATTTTTAAAAAGGTAGACTCAAAATTTTCTCGGCTACCTACGTACCAAATAAGTTGTAATCAAAGTCGGTGTTGTTGGGGTTGGAGATTGATTATTCATAGGTATTTTTTATTAAAGGCGGACTCGAGCCTTTCTTTCTTGTCTATGTACCCAATATTTTGGGATGAAAGTACTCGTATTTTGGGGTTTGAGATTGATTATCCATAGGTATCTTTTTCAACAAGTAAAGTCAAGCCTTTCACGAAATTCGTGTACGTACCGAATAATTTGTGATCAAAGTCCGCGTAGTTCGGGTTGGGATTGATTATTCATAGGTAATTTTTAAAAAGGTGGACTCAAATCTTTCTCGGCTACCTACGTACCCAATAATTTGTAATCAAAGTCCGTGTAGTTGGGGTTCGAGATTGATTATTAATAGGTATTTTTTATTAAAAGCGAGCTCGAGCCATTCTCGGCTTCCTACATACCCAATACTTTGGGATCAAAGTCCTCGTATTTTGGGGTTGGAGATTGATTATCCATAGGTATCTTTTTCAACAAGTAAAGTCAAGCCTTTCACACTGTGTACGTACCGAATACTTTGTGATCAAAGTCCGCGTAGTTCGGGTTGGGATTGATTATTCATAGGTAATTTTTAAAAAGGTGGACTCAAATTTTTCTCGGCTACATACGTACCAAATAAATTGTAATCAAAGTCGGTGTTGTTGGGGTTGGAGATTGATTATTAATAGGTATTTTTTATTAAAGGCGGACTCGAGCCTTTCTTTCTTGTCTATGTACCCAATATTTTGGGCTCAAAGTGCGCGTAGGTTGGGGTTGGACATTTGTTATCCATAGGTATCTTTTTTAAAAGGTCGACTCGAGCCTTTCACAACCGTGTATGTACCGAATACTTTGTGATCAAAGTCCGCGTACTTCGGGTTGGGATTGATTATTCATAGGTAATTTTTAAAAAGGTGGACTCAAATCTTTCTCGGCTACATACGTACCAAATAAATTGTAATCAATGTCGGTGTTGTTGGGGTTGGAGATTGATTATTAATAGGTATTTTTTATTAAAGGCGGACTCGAGCCTTTCTTTCTTGTCTATGTACCCAATATTTTGGGCTCAAAGTGCGCGTAGGTTGGGGTTGGACATTTGTTATCCATAGGTATCTTTTTTAAAAGGTCGACTCGAGCCTTTCACAATCGTGTATGTACCGAATACTTTGGGATCAAAGTCCGCGTACTTCGGGTTGGGATTGATTATTCATAGGTAATTTTAAAAAAGGTGGACTCAAATCTTTCTCGGCTACCTACGTACCCAATAATTTGTAATTAATGTCCGTTTAGTTGGGGTTCGAGATTGATTATTAATAGGTATTTTTTATTACGAAAGCACTCGAGACGTTCTCGGCTTCCTACATACCCAATACTTTGGGATCAAAGTACTCGTATTTTGGTGTTGGACATTGATTATCCATAGGTATCTTTTTCAACAAGTAAAGTCAAGCCTTTCACAGCTGTGTACGTACCGAATACTTTGTGATCAAAGTCCGCGCAGTTCGGGTTTGTATTGATTATTCATAGGTAATTTTTAAAAAGGTAGACTCAAAATTTTCTCGGCTACCTACGTACCAAATAAGTTGTAATCAAAGTCGGTGTTGTTGGGGTTGGAGATTGATTATTAATAGGTATTTTTTATTAAAGGCGGACTCGAGCCTTTCTTTCTTGTCTATGTACCCAATATTTTGGGATGAAAGTCCTCGTATTTTGGGGTTTGAGATTGATTATCCATAGGTATCTTTTTCAACAAGTAAAGTCAAGCCTTTCACGGCTGTGTACGTACCGAATAATTTGTGATCAAAGTCCGCGTAGTTCGGGTTGGGATTGATTATTCATAGGTAATTTTTAAAAAGGTGGACTCAAATTTTTCTCGGCTACATACGTACCAAATAAATTGTAATCAATGTCGGTGTTGTTGGGGTTGGAGATTGATTATTAATAGGTATTTTTTATTAAAGGCGGACTCGAGCCTTTCTTTCTTGTCTATGTACCCAATATTTTGGGCTCAAAGTGCGCGTAGGTTGGGGTTGGACATTTGTTATCCATAGGTATCTTTTTTAAAAGGTCGACTCGAGCCTTTCAAAACCGTGTATGTACCGAATACTTTGTGATCAAAGTCCGCGTACTTCGGGTTGGGATTGATTATTCATAGGTAATTTTTAAAAAGGTGGACTCAAATCTTTCTCGGCTACCTACGTACCCAATAATTTGTAATCAAAGTCCGTGTAGTTGGGGTTCGAGATTGATTATTAATAGGTATTTTTTATTAAAAGCGGGCTCGAGCCATTCTCGGCTTCCTACATACCCAATACTTTGGGATCAAAGTCCTCGTATTTTGGGGTTGGAGATTGATTATCCATAGGTATCTTTTTCAACAAGTAAAGTCAAGCCTTTCACAACCGTGTACGTACCGAATACTTTGTGATCAAACTCCGCGTAGTTCGGGTTGGGATTGATTATTCATAGGTAATTTTTAAAAAGGTGGACTCAAATTTTTCTCGGCTACATACGTACCAAATAAATTGTAATCAATGTCGGTGTTGTTGGGGTTGGAGATTGATTATTATTAGGTATTTTTTATTAAAGGCGGACTCGAGCCTTTCTTTCTTGTCTATGTACCCAATATTTTGGGCTCAAAGTGCGCGTAGGTTGGGGTTGGACATTTGTTATCCATAGGTATCTTTTTTAAAAGGTCGACTCGAGCCTTTCACAACTCGTGTATGTACCGAATACTTTGTGATCAAAGTCCGCGTACTTCGGGTTGGGATTGATTATTCGGAGGTAATTTTTAAAAAGGTGGACTCAAATCTTTCTCGGCTACCTACGTACCCAATAATTTGTAATCAAAGTCCGTGTAGTTGGGGTTCGAGATTGATTATTAATAGGTATTTTTTATTAAAAGCGAGCTCGAGCCATTCTCGGCTTCCTACATACCCAATACTTTGGGATCAAAGTCCTCGTATTTTGGGGTTGGAGATTGATTATCCATAGGTATCTTTTTCAACAAGTAAAGTCAAGCCTTTTCACAAAGTGTACGTACCGAATACTTTGTGATCAAAGTCCGCGTAGTTCGGGTTGGGATTGATTATTCATAGGTAATTTTTAAAAAGGTGGACTCAAATCTTTCTCGGCTACATACGTACCAAATAAATTGTAATCAATGTCGGTGTTGTTGGGGTTGGAGATTGATTATTAATAGGTATTTTTTATTAAAGGCGGACTCGAGCCTTTCTTTCTTGTCTATGTACCCAATATTTTGGGCTCAAAGTGCGCGTAGGTTGGGGTTGGACATTTGTTATCCATAGGTATCTTTTTTAAAAGGTCGACTCGAGCCTTTCACAACCGTGTATGTACCGAATACTTTGTGATCAAAGTCCGCGTACTTCGGGTTGGGATTGATTATTCATAGGTAATTTTTAAAAAGGTGGACTCAAATCTTTCTCGGCTACATACGTACCAAATAAATTGTAATCAATGTCGGTGTTGTTGGGGTTGGAGATTGATTATTAATAGGTATTTTTTATTAAAGGCGGACTCGAGCCTTTCTTTCTTGTCTATGTACCCAATATTTTGGGCTCAAAGTGCGCGTAGGTTGGGGTTGGACATTTGTTATCCATAGGTATCTTTTTTAAAAGGTCGACTCGAGCCTTTCACAATCGTGTATGTACCGAATACTTTGGGATCAAAGTCCGCGTACTTCGGGTTGGGATTGATTATTCATAGGTAATTTTAAAAAAGGTGGACTCAAATCTTTCTCGGCTACCTACGTACCCAATAATTTGTAATTAATGTCCGTTTAGTTGGGGTTCGAGATTGATTATTAATAGGTATTTTTTATTACGAAAGCACTCGAGACGTTCTCGGCTTCCTACATACCCAATACTTTGGGATCAAAGTACTCGTATTTTGGTGTTGGACATTGATTATCCATAGGTATCTTTTTCAACAAGTAAAGTCAAGCCTTTCACAGCTGTGTACGTACCGAATACTTTGTGATCAAAGTCCGCGTAGTTCGGGTTTGTATTGATTATTCATAGGTAATTTTTAAAAAGGTAGACTCAAAATTTTCTCGGCTACCTACGTACCAAATAAGTTGTAATCAAAGTCGGTGTTGTTGGGGTTGGAGATTGATTATTAATAGGTATTTTTTATTAAAGGCGGACTCGAGCCTTTCTTTCTTGTCTATGTACCCAATATTTTGGGATGAAAGTCCTCGTATTTTGGGGTTTGAGATTGATTATCCATAGGTATCTTTTTCAACAAGTAAAGTCAAGCCTTTCACACTTGTGTACGTACCGAATAATTTGTGATCAAAGTCCGCGTAGTTCGGGTTGGGATTGATTATTCATAGGTAATTTTTAAAAAGGTGGACTCAAATTTTTCTCGGCTACATACGTACCAAATAAATTGTAATCAATGTCGGTGTTGTTGGGGTTGGAGATTGATTATTAATAGGTATTTTTTATTAAAGGCGGACTCGAGCCTTTCTTTTCTTGTCTATGTACCCAATATTTTGGGCTCAAAGTGCGCGTAGGTTGGGGTTGGACATTTGTTATCCATAGGTATCTTTTTTAAAAGGTCGACTCGAGCCTTTCAAAATCGTGTATGTACCGAATACTTTGTGATCAAAGTCCGCGTACTTCGGGTTGGGATTGATTATTCATAGGTAATTTTTAAAAAGGTGGACTCAAATCTTTCTCGGCTACCTACGTACCCAATAATTTGTAATCAAAGTCCGTGTAGTTGGGGTTCGAGATTGATTATTAATAGGTATTTTTTATTAAAAGCGGGCTCGAGCCATTCTCGGCTTCCTACATACCCAATACTTTGGGATCAAAGTCCTCGTATTTTGGGGTTGGAGATTGATTATCCATAGGTATCTTTTTCAACAAGTAAAGTCAAGCCTTTCACAGCTGTGTACGTACCGAATACTTTGTGATCAAACTCCGCGTAGTTCGGGTTGGGATTGATTATTCATAGGTAATTTTTAAAAAGGTGGACTCAAATTTTTCTCGGCTACATACGTACCAAATAAATTGTAATCAATGTCGGTGTTGTTGGGGTTGGAGATTGATTATTATTAGGTATTTTTTATTAAAGGCGGACTCGAGCCTTTCTTTCTTGTCTATGTACCCAATATTTTGGGCTCAAAGTGCGCGTAGGTTGGGGTTGGACATTTGTTATCCATAGGTATCTTTTTTAAAAGGTCGACTCGAGCCTTTCACAACTGTGTATGTACCGAATACTTTGTGATCAAAGTCCGCGTACTTCGGGTTGGGATTGATTATTCAGAGGTAATTTTTAAAAAGGTGGACTCAAATCTTTCTCGGCTACCTACGTACCCAATAATTTGTAATCAAAGTCCGTGTAGTTGGGGTTCGAGATTGATTATTAATAGGTATTTTTTATTAAAAGCGAGCTCGAGCCATTCTCGGCTTCCTACATACCCAATACTTTGGGATCAAAGTCCTCGTATTTTGGGGTTGGAGATTGATTATCCATAGGTATCTTTTTCAACAAGTAAAGTCAAGCCTTTCACAGACTGTGTACGTACCGAATACTTTGTGATCAAAGTCCGCGTAGTTCGGGTTGGGATTGATTATTCATAGGTAATTTTTAAAAAGGTGGACTCAAATCTTTCTCGGCTACATACGTACCAAATAAATTGTAATCAATGTCGGTGTTGTTGGGGTTGGAGATTGATTATTAATAGGTATTTTTTATTAAAGGCGGACTCGAGCCTTTCTTTCTTGTCTATGTACCCAATATTTTGGGCTCAAAGTGCGCGTAGGTTGGGGTTGGACATTTGTTATCCATAGGTATCTTTTTTAAAAGGTCGACTCGAGCCTTTCACAACCGTGTATGTACCGAATACTTTGTGATCAAAGTCCGCGTACTTCGGGTTGGGATTGATTATTCATAGGTAATTTTTAAAAAGGTGGACTCAAATCTTTCTCGGCTACATACGTACCAAATAAATTGTAATCAATGTCGGTGTTGTTGGGGTTGGAGATTGATTATTAATAGGTATTTTTTATTAAAGGCGGACTCGAGCCTTTCTTTCTTGTCTATGTACCCAATATTTTGGGCTCAAAGTGCGCGTAGGTTGGGGTTGGACATTTGTTATCCATAGGTATCTTTTTTTAAAAGGTCGACTCGAGCCTTTCACAATCGTGTATGTACCGAATACTTTGGGATCAAAGTCCGCGTACTTCGGGTTGGGATTGATTATTCATAGGTAATTTTAAAAAGGTGGACTCAAATCTTTCTCGGCTACCTACGTACCCAATAATTTGTAATTAATGTCCGTTTAGTTGGGGTTCGAGATTGATTATTAATAGGTATTTTTTTATTACGAAAGCACTCGAGACGTTCTCGGCTTCCTACATACCCAATACTTTGGGATCAAAGTACTCGTATTTTTGGTGTTGGACATTGATTATCCATAGGTATCTTTTTCAACAAGTAAAGTCAAGCCTTTCACAAGTGTACGTACCGAATACTTTGTGATCAAAGTCCGCGTAGTTCGGGTTTGTATTGATTATTCATAGGTAATTTTTAAAAAGGTAGACTCAAAATTTTCTCGGCTACCTACGTACCAAATAAGTTGTAATCAAAGTCGGTGTTGTTGGGGTTGGAGATTGATTATTAATAGGTATTTTTTATTAAAGGCGGACTCGAGCCTTTCTTTCTTGTCTATGTACCCAATATTTTGGGATGAAAGTCCTCGTATTTTGGGGTTTGAGATTGATTATCCATAGGTATCTTTTTTAAAAGGTCGACTCGAGCCTTTCACAACTGTGTATGTACCGAATACTTTGGGATCAAAGTCCGCGTACTTCGGGTTGGGATTGATTATTCATAGGTAATTTTAAAAAAGGTGGACTCAAATCTTTCTCGGCTACCTACGTACCCAATAATTTGTAATTAATGTCCGTTTAGTTGGGGTTCGAGATTGATTATTAATAGGTATTTTTTATTACGAAAGCACTCGAGACGTTCTCGGCTTCCTACATACCCAATACTTTGGGATCAAAGTACTCGTATTTTGGTGTTGGACATTGATTATCCATAGGTATCTTTTTCAACAAGTAAAGTCAAGCCTTTCACGGTTTGTGTACGTACCGAATACTTTGTGATCAAAGTCCGCGCAGTTCGGGTTTGTATTGATTATTCATAGGTAATTTTTTAAAAAGGTAGACTCAAAATTTTCTCGGCTACCTACGTACCAAATAAGTTGTAATCAAAGTCGGTGTTGTTGGGGTTGGAGATTGATTATTAATAGGTATTTTTTATTAAAGGCGGACTCGAGCCTTTCTTTCTTGTCTATGTACCCAATATTTTGGGATGAAAGTCCTCGTATTTTGGGGTTTGAGATTGATTATCCATAGGTATCTTTTTCAACAAGTAAAGTCAAGCCTTTCACAGCTGTGTACGTACCGAATAATTTGTGATCAAAGTCCGCGTAGTTCGGGTTGGGATTGATTATTCATAGGTAATTTTTAAAAAGGTGGACTCAAATTTTTCTCGGCTACATACGTACCAAATAAATTGTAATCAATGTCGGTGTTGTTGGGGTTGGAGATTGATTATTAATAGGTATTTTTTATTAAAGGCGGACTCGAGCCTTTCTTTCTTGTCTATGTACCCAATATTTTGGGCTCAAAGTGCGCGTAGGTTGGGGTTGGACATTTGTTATCCATAGGTATCTTTTTTAAAAGGTCGACTCGAGCCTTTCAAAGCGTGTATGTACCGAATACTTTGTGATCAAAGTCCGCGTACTTCGGGTTGGGATTGATTATTCATAGGTAATTTTTAAAAAGGTGGACTCAAATCTTTCTCGGCTACCTACGTACCCAATAATTTGTAATCAAAGTCCGTGTAGTTGGGGTTCGAGATTGATTATTAATAGGTATTTTTTATTAAAAGCGGGCTCGAGCCATTCTCGGCTTCCTACATACCCAATACTTTGGGATCAAAGTCCTCGTATTTTGGGGTTGGAGATTGATTATCCATAGGTATCTTTTTCAACAAGTAAAGTCAAGCCTTTCACAGCTCGTGTACGTACCGAATACTTTGTGATCAAACTCCGCGTAGTTCGGGTTGGGATTGATTATTCATAGGTAATTTTTAAAAAGGTGGACTCAAATTTTTCTCGGCTACATACGTACCAAATAAATTGTAATCAATGTCGGTGTTGTTGGGGTTGGAGATTGATTATTATTAGGTATTTTTTATTAAAGGCGGACTCGAGCCTTTCTTTCTTGTCTATGTACCCAATATTTTGGGCTCAAAGTGCGCGTAGGTTGGGGTTGGACATTTGTTATCCATAGGTATCTTTTTTAAAAGGTCGACTCGAGCCTTTCACAAGCGTGTATGTACCGAATACTTTGTGATCAAAGTCCGCGTACTTCGGGTTGGGATTGATTATTCAGAGGTAATTTTTAAAAAGGTGGACTCAAATCTTTCTCGGCTACCTACGTACCCAATAATTTGTAATCAAAGTCCGTGTAGTTGGGGTTCGAGATTGATTATTAATAGGTATTTTTTATTAAAAGCGAGCTCGAGCCATTCTCGGCTTCCTACATACCCAATACTTTGGGATCAAAGTCCTCGTATTTTGGGGTTGGAGATTGATTATCCATAGGTATCTTTTTCAACAAGTAAAGTCAAGCCTTTCACAGCTGTGTACGTACCGAATACTTTGTGATCAAAGTCCGCGTAGTTCGGGTTGGGATTGATTATTCATAGGTAATTTTTAAAAAGGTGGACTCAAATTTTTCTCGGCTACATACGTACCAAATAAATTGTAATCAATGTCGGTGTTGTTGGGGTTGGAGATTGATTATTATTAGGTATTTTTTATTAAAGGCGGACTCGAGCCTTTCTTTCTTGTCTATGTACCCAATATTTTGGGCTCAAAGTGCGCGTAGGTTGGGGTTGGACATTTGTTATCCATAGGTATCTTTTTTAAAAGGTCGACTCGAGCCTTTCACAACTGTGTATGTACCGAATACTTTGTGATCAAAGTCCGCGTACTTCGGGTTGGGATTGATTATTCATAGGTAATTTTTAAAAAGGTGGACTCAAATCTTTCTCGGCTACCTACGTACCCAATAATTTGTAATCAAAGTCCGTGTAGTTGGGGTTCGAGATTGATTATTAATAGGTATTTTTTATTAAAAGCGAGCTCGAGCCATTCTCGGCTTCCTACATACCCAATACTTTGGGATCAAAGTCCTCGTATTTTGGGGTTGGAGATTGATTATCCATAGGTATCTTTTTCAACAAGTAAAGTCAAGCCCTTCACAGCTGTGTACGTACCGAATACTTTGTGATCAATGTCCGCGTAGTTCGGGTTGGGATTGATTATTCATAGGTAATTTTTAAAAAGGTGGACTCAAATTTTTCTCGGCTACATACGTACCAAATAAATTGTAATCAATGTCGGTGTTGTTGGGGTTGGAGATTGATTATTAATAGGTATTTTTTATTAAAGGCGGACTCGAGCCTTTCTTTCTTGTCTATGTACCCAATATTTTGGGCTCAAAGTGCGCGTAGGTTGGGGTTGGACATTTGTTATCCATAGGTATCTTTTTTAAAAGGTCGACTCGAGCCTTTCACAATCGTGTATGTACCGAATACTTTGGGATCAAAGTCCGCGTACTTCGGGTTGGGATTGATTATTCATAGGTAATTTTAAAAAAGGTGGACTCAAATCTTTCTCGGCTACCTACGTACCCAATAATTTGTAATTAATGTCCGTTTAGTTGGGGTTCGAGATTGATTATTAATAGGTATTTTTTATTACGAAAGCACTCGAGACGTTCTCGGCTTCCTACATACCCAATACTTTGGGATCAAAGTACTCGTATTTTGGTGTTGGACATTGATTATCCATAGGTATCTTTTTCAACAAGTAAAGTCAAGCCTTTCACAGCTGTGTACGTACCGAATACTTTGTGATCAAAGTCCGCGCAGTTCGGGTTTGTATTGATTATTCATAGGTAATTTTTAAAAAGGTAGACTCAAAATTTTCTCGGCTACCTACGTACCAAATAAGTTGTAATCAAAGTCGGTGTTGTTGGGGTTAGAGATTGATTATTAATAGGTATTTTTTATTAAAGGCGGACTCGAGCCTTTCTTTCTTGTCCATGTACCCAATATTTTGGGATGAAAGTCCTCGTATTTTGGGGTTTGAGATTGATTATCCATAGGTATCTTTTTCAACAAGTAAAGTCAAGCCTTTCACAGTTGTGTACGTACCGAATAATTTGTGATAAAAGTCCGCGTAGTTCGGGTTGGGATTGATTATTCATAGGTAATTTTTAAAAAGGTGGACTCAAATTTTTCTCGGCTACATACGTACCAAATAAATTGTAATCAATGTCGGTGTTGTTGGGGTTGGAGATTGATTATTAATAGGTATTTTTTATTAAAGGCGGACTCGAGCCTTTCTTTCTTGTCTATGTACCCAATATTTTGGGCTCAAAGTGCGCGTAGGTTGGGGTTGGACATTTGTTATCCATAGGTATCTTTTTTAAAAGGTCGACTCGAGCCTTTCAAAACCGTGTATGTACCGAATACTTTGTGATCAAAGTCCGCGTACTTCGGGTTGGGATTGATTATTCATAGGTAATTTTTAAAAAGGTGGACTCAAATCTTTCTCGGCTACCTACGTACCCAATAATTTGTAATCAAAGTCCGTGTAGTTGGGGTTCGAGATTGATTATTAATAGGTATTTTTTATTAAAAGCGGGCTCGACCAATTCTCGGCTTCCTACATACCCAATACTTTGGGATCAAAGTCCTCGTATTTTGGGGTTGGAGATTGATTATCCATAGGTATCTTTTTCAACAAGTAAAGTCAAGCCTTTCACAGTCTGTGTACGTACCGAATACTTTGTGATCAAAGTCCGCGTAGTTCGGGTTGGGATTGATTATTCATAGGTAATTTTTAAAAAGGTGGACTCAAATTTTTCTCGGCTACATACGTACCAAATAAATTGTAATCAATGTCGGTGTTGTTGGGGTTGGAGATTGATTATTATTAGGTATTTTTTTATTAAAGGCGGACTCGAGCCTTTCTTTCTTGTCTATGTACCCAATATTTTGGGCTCAAAGTGCGCGTAGGTTGGGGTTGGACATTTGTTATCCATAGGTATCTTTTTTAAAAGGTCGACTCGAGCCTTTCCTACCGTGTATGTACCGAATACTTTGTGATCAAAGTCCGCGTACTTCGGGTTGGGATTGATTATTCATAGGTAATTTTTAAAAAGGTGGACTCAAATCTTTCTCGGCTACCTACGTACCCAATAATTTGTAATCAAAGTCCGTGTAGTTGGGGTTCGAGATTGATTATTAATAGGTATTTTTTATTAAAAGCGAGCTCGAGCCATTCTCGGCTTCCTACATACCCAATACTTTGGGATCAAAGTACTCGTATTTTGGGGTTGGACATTGATTATCCATAGGTATCTTTTTCAACAAGTAAACTCAAGCCTTTCACAATTTGTGTACTTACCGAATACTTTGTGATCAAAGTCCGCGCAGTTCGGGTTGGATTGATTATTCATAGGTAATTTTTAAAAAGGTAGACTCAAATTTTTCTCGGCTACCTACGTACCAAATAAGTTGTAATCAAAGTCGGTGTTGTTGGGGTTCGAGATTGATTATTAATAGGTATTTTTTATTAAAGGCGGACTCGAGCCTTTCTTTCTTGTCTATGTACCCAATATTTTGGGCTCAAAGTCCACGTATTTTGGGGTTGGACATTGGTTATCCATAGGTATCTTTTTTAAAAGGTAAAGTCGAGCACTTTCACAACATGTATGTACCGAATACTTTGTGATCAAAGTCCGCGTAGTTCGGGTTGGGATTGATTATTCATAGGTAATTTTTAAAAAGGTGGACTCAAATTTTTCTCGGCTACATACGTACCAAATAAATTGTAATCAATGTCGGTGTTGTTGGGGGTTGGAGATTGATTATTAATAGGTATTTTTTTATTAAAGGCGGACTCGAGCCTTTCTTTCTTGTCTATGTACCCAATATTTTGGGCTCAAAGTGCGCGTAGGTTGGGGTTGGACATTTGTTATCCATAGGTATCTTTTTTAAAAGGTCGACTCGAGCCTTTCACAATGTATGTACCGAATACTTTGTGATCAAAGTCCGCGTACTTCGGGTTGGGATTGATTATTCATAGGTAATTTTTAAAAGGTGGACTCAAATCTTTCTCGGCTACCTACGTACCCAATAATTTGTAATCAAAGTCCGTGTAGTTGGGGTTCGAGATTGATTATTAATAGGTATTTTTTATTAAAAGCGGGCTCGAGCCATTCTCGGCTTTTCCTACATACCCAATATTTTGGGATCAAAGTCCTCGTATTTTGGGGTTGGAGATTGATTATCCATAGGTATCTTTTTCAACAAGTAAAGTCAAGCCTTTCACAAGTAATGTGTACGAAACGAATACTTTGGGATCAAACTCGGCGTAGTTCGGGTTGGGATTGATTATTCATAGGTAATTTTTATAAAAGGTGGACTCAAATTTTTCTCGGCTACATACGTACCAAATAAATTGTAATCAATGTCGGTGTTGTTGGGGTTGGAGATTGATTATTATTAGGTATTTTTTATTAAAGGCGGACTCGAGCCTTTTCTTTTCTTGTCTATGTACCCAATATTTTGGGCTCAAAGTGCGCGTAGGTTGGGGTTGGACATTTGTTATCCATAGGTATCTTTTTTAAAAGGTCGACTCGAGCCCTTCATACAACCGTGTATGTTTACTCTAATACTTTGTGATCAAAGTCCGCGTACTTCGGGTTGGGATTGATTATTCATGGGTAATTTTAAAAGGTGGACTCAAATCTTTCTCGCTACCTACGTACCCAATAATTTGTAATCAAAGTCGTGTAGTGGGGTTCGGGATTGATTATTAATAGGTATTTTTTTATTAAAAGCGAGCTCGAGCCATTTCCCCTTCCTGTCCTACATACGCAATACTTTGGGATCAAAGTACTCGTATTTTGGTGTTGGACATTGATTATCCATAGGTATCTTTTTCAACAAGTAAACTCAAGCCTTTCACGGCGTGTACGTACCGAATACTTTGTGATCAAAGTCCGCGCGAGTTCGGGTTTGTATT
The DNA here is from genome assembly GCA_030674075.2 of Linum usitatissimum. Classification (NCBI taxonomy): domain Eukaryota; kingdom Viridiplantae; phylum Streptophyta; class Magnoliopsida; order Malpighiales; family Linaceae; genus Linum; species Linum usitatissimum. The sequence continues at coordinate 188,529 of JAUJYP020000654.1, forward strand.
GATTATTCATAGGTAATTTTTAAAAAGGTAGACTCAAAATTTTCTCGGCTACCTACGTACCAAATAAGTTGTAATCAAAGTCGGTGTTGTTGGGGTTAGAGATTGATTATTAATAGGTATTTTTATTAAAGGCGGACTCGAGCCTTTCTTTCCCTTGTCTATGTACCCAATATTTTGGGATGAAAGTCCTCGTATTTTGGGGTTTGAGATTGATTATCCATAGGTATCTTTTTAAACAAGTAAAGTCAAGCCTTTCACGGTGTGTACGTACCGAATAATTTGTGATCAAAGTCCGCGTAGTTCGGGTTGGGATTGATTATTCATAGGTAATTTTTAAAAAGGTGGACTCAAATTTTTTCTCGGCTACATACGTACCAAATAAATTGTAATCAATGTCGGTGTTGTTGGGGTTGGAGATTGATTATTAATAGGTATTTTTTATTAAAGGCGGACTCGAGCCTTTCTTTCTTGTCTATGTACCCAATATTTTGGGCTCAAAGTGCGCGTAGGTTGAGGTTGGACATTTGTTATCCATAGGTATCTTTTTTAAAAGGTCGACTCGAGCCTTTCAAAACATGTATGTACCGAATACTTTGTGATCAAAGTCCGCGTACTTCGGGTTGGGATTGATTATTCATAGGTAATTTTTAAAAAGGTGGACTCAAATCTTTCTCGGCTACCTACGTACCCAATAATTTGTAATCAAAGTCCGTGTAGTTGGGGTTCGAGATTGATTATTAATAGGTATTTTTTATTAAAAGCGGGCTCGAGCCATTCTCGGCTTCCTACATACCCAATACTTTGGGATCAAAGTCCTCGTATTTTGGGGTTGGAGATTGATTATCCATAGGTATCTTTTTCAACAAGTAAAGTCAAGCCTTTCACAAACTGCACGTACCGAATACTTTGTGATCAAAGTCCGCGTAGTTCGGGTTGGGATTGATTATTCATAGGTAATTTTTAAAAAGGTGGACTCAAATTTTTCTCGGCTACATACGTACCAAATAAATTGTAATCAATGTCGGTGTTGTTGGGGTTGGAGATTGATTATTATTAGGTATTTTTTATTAAAAGGCGGACTCGAGCCTTTCTTTCTTGTCTATGTACCCTATATTTTGGGGCTCAAAGTGCGCGTAGGTTGGGGTTGGACATTTGTTATCCATAGGTATCTTTTTTAAAAGGTCGACCGAGCCTTTCATACCTGTGTATGTACCGAATACTTTGTGATCAAAGTCCGCGTACTTCAGTTGGGATTGATTATTCATAGGTAATTTTTAAAAAGGTGGACTCAAATCTTTCTCGGCTACCTACGTACCCAATAATTTGTAATCAAAGTCCGTGTAGTTGGGGTTCGAATTGATTATTAATAAGGTATTTTTATTAAAAGCGAGCTCGAGCCATTCTCGGCTTCCTACATACCCAATACTTTGGGATCAAAGTCCTCGTATTTTGGGGTTGGAGATTGAGATTGATTATTAATAGGTATTTTTATTAAAAGCGAGCTCGGCTTCCTACATACCCAATACTTTGGGATCAAAGTCCTCGTATTTTGGGGTTGGAGATTGATTATCCATAGGTATCTTTTTCAACAAGTAAAGTCAAGCCTTTCACACAGTGTACGTACTGAATACTTTGTGATCAAAGTCCGCGTAGTTCGGGTTGGGATTGATTATTCATAGGTAATTTTTAAAAAGGTGGACTCAAATTTTTCTCGGCTACATACGTACCAAATAAATTGTAATCAATGTCGGTGTTGTTGGGGTTGGAGATTGATTATTATTAGGTATTTTTTTATTAAAGGCGGACTCGAGCCTTTCTTTCTTGTCTATGTACCCAATATTTTGGGCTCGAAGTGCGCGTAGGTTGGGGTTGGACATTTGTTATCCATAGGTATCTTTTTTAAAAGGTCGACTCGAGCCTTTCACAGCGTGTATGTACCGAATACTTTGTGATCAAAGTCCGCGTACTTCGGGTTGGGATTGATTATTCATAGGTAATTTTTAAAAGGTGGACTCAAATCTTTCTCGGCTACCTACGTACCCAATAATTTGTAATCAAAGTCCGTGTAGTTGGGGTTCGAGATTGATTATTAATAGGTATTTTTATTAAAAGCGAGCTCGAGCCATTCTCGGCTTCCTACATACCCAATACTTTGGGATCAAAGTCCTCGTATTTTGGGGTTGGAGATTGATTATCCATAGGTATCTTTTTCAACAAGTAAAGTCAAGCCTTTCACAATGTACGTACCGAATACTTTGTGATCAATGTCCGCGTAGTTCGGGTTGGGATTGATTATTCATAGGTAATTTTTAAAAAGGTGGACTCAAATTTTTCTCGGCTACATACGTACCAAATAAATTGTAATCAATGTCGGTGTTGTTGGGGTTGGAGATTGATTATTAATAGGTATTTTTTATTAAAGGCGGACTCGAGCCTTTCTTTCTTGTCTATGTACCCAATATTTTGGGCTCAAAGTGCGCATAGGTTGGGGTTGGACATTTGTTATCCATAGGTATCTTTTTTAAAAGGTCGACTCGAGCCTTTCACAACCGCGTATGTACCGAATACTTTGGGATCAAAGTCCGCGTACTTCGGGTTGGGATTGATTATTCATAGGTAATTTTTAAAAGGTGGACTCAAATCTTTTCTCGGCTACCTACGTACCCAATAATTTGTAATTAATGTCCGTTTAGTTGGGGTTCGAGATTGATTATTAATAGGTATTTTTTATTACGAAAGCACTCGAGACGTTCTCGGCTTCCTACATACCCAATACTTTGGGATCAAAGTACTCGTATTTTGGTGTTGGACATTGATTATCCATAGGTATCTTTTTCAACAAGTAAACTCAAGCCTTTCACGAAATAGTGTACGTACCGAATACTTTGTGATCAAAGTCCGCGTAGCTTCGGGTTTGTATTGATTATTCATAGGTAATTTTTAAAAAGGTAGACTCAAAATTTTCTCTGCTACCTACGTACCAAATAAGTTGTAATCAAAGTCGGTGTTGTTGAGGTTAGAGATTGATTATTAATAGGTATTTTTTATTAAAGGCGGACTCGAGCCTTTCTTTCTTGTCTATGTACCCAATATTTTGGGATGAAAGTCCTCGTATTTTGGGGTTTGAGATTGATTATCCATAGGTATCTTTTTAAACAAGTAAAGTCAAGCCTTTCACGAGTTGTGGGGTACGTACCGAATAATTTGTGATCAAAGTCCGCGTAGTTCGGGTTGGGATTGATTATTCATAGGTAATTTTTTAAAAAGGTGGACTCAAATTTTTCTCGGCTACATACGTACCAAATAAATTGTAATCAATGTCGGTGTTGTTGGGGTTGGAGATTGATTATTAATAGGTATTTTTTATTAAAGGCGGACTCGAGCCTTCTTCTTTTCTTGTCTATGTACCCAATATTTTGGGCTCAAAGTGCGCGTAGGTTGGGAATGGACATTTGTTATCCATAGGTATCTTTTTTAAAAGGTCGACTCGAGCTCTTCCAAATCGCGTATGTACCGAATACTTTGTGATCAAAGTCTGCGTACTTCGGGTTGGGATTGATTATTCATAGGTAATTTTTCAAAAGGTGGACTCAAATCTTTTCTCTGCTACCTACGTACTCAATAATTTGTAATCAAAGTCCGTGTAGTTGGAGTTCAAGATTGATTATTAATAGGTATTTTTTATTAAAAGCTGGCTTGAGCCTTTATTCGGCTTCCTACATACCCAATACTTTGGGATCAAAGTCCTCGTATTTTGGGGTTGGAGATTGATTATCCATAGGTATCTTTTTCAACAAGTAAAGTCAAGCCTTTCACTATTGTGTACGTACCGAATACTTTGTGATCAAACTCAGCGTAGTTCGGGTTGGGATTGATTATTCATAGGTAATTTTTAAAAAGGTATACTCAAATTTTTCTCTGCTACATACGTACCAAATAAATTGTAATCAATGTCGGTGTTGTTGGGGTTGGAGATTGATTATTATTAGGTACTTTTTAATAAAGGCGGACTCGAGCCTTTCTTCTTGTCTATCTACCCATATTTTGGGCCCAAAGTGCGCGTAGGTTGAGGTTGGACATTTGTTATCCATAGGTATCTTTTTTAAAAGGTCTGACTCTAGCCTTTCACCAGCTGTAGATGTACCAATACTTTGTGATCAAAGTCCGCGTACTTCGGGTTGGGATTGATTATTCATAGGTAATTTTTAAAAAGGTGGACTCAAATCTTTCTCGGCTACCTACGTACCCAATAATTTGTAATCAAAGTCCGTGTAGTTGGAGTTCGAGATTGATTATTAATAGGTATTTTTTATTAAAAGCGAGCTCGAGCCATTCTCTGCTTCCTACATACCCAATACTTTGGGATCAAAGTACTGCGTTTGGGTGGACTGATTATCCATAGCACTTTTTCACAGTAAACTCGCTTCCGGAGCCGACGAGCGTGAAGGGGGTTGTATGATATCATAGGTTTTAAAGTAGACTCTTTCTGGAGTATAGGTTGGGGGGGGTGTTTAGGTTTTTATTAAAGGGGAGTTTTGAGTATTTGGGAAAGTCCTCGTATTTTGGGGTTTGAGATTGATTATCCATAGGTATCTTTTTCAACAAGTAAAGTCAAGCCTTTTCACGACTGTGTACGTACCGAATAATTTGTGATCAAAGTCCGCGTAGTTCGGGGGTTCGGATTGATTATTCATAGGTAATTTTTAAAAAGGTGGACTCCAATTTTTCTCGGCTACATACGTACCAAATAAATTGTAATCAATGTCGGTGTTGTTGGGGGTTGGAGATTGATTATTAATAGGTATTTTTTTATTAAAGGCGGACCCGAGCCTTTCTTTCTTGTCTATAGTACCCAATATTTTGGGCTCACAGTGCGCGTAGGTTGGGGTTGGACATTTGTTATCCATAGGTATCTTTTTTAAAGTGTCCACTGGAGCCTTTCACAAAACTGTGTATGTACCGAATACTTTGTGATCAAAGTCCGCGTACTTCGGGTTGGGATTGATTATTCATAGGTAATTTTTTAAAGGTGGACTCAAATCTTTCTCGGCTACCTGCGTACCCAATAATTTGTAATCAAAGTCCGTGTAGTTGGAGTTCGAGATTGATTATTAATAGGTATTTTTTTATTAAAAGCGGGCTCGAGCCATTCTCGGCTTCCTACATACCCAATACTTTGGGATCAAAGTCCTCGTATTTTGGGGGTTGGAGATTGATTATCCATAGGTATCTTTTCAACAAGTAAAGTCAAGCCTTTCACATTTGAGTACTAACCGAATACTTTGTGATCAAACTCCGCGTAGTTCGGGTTGGGATTGATTATTCATAGGTAATTTTTAAAAAGGTGGACTCAAATTTTTCTCGGCTACATACGTACCAAATAAATTGTAATCAATGTCGGTGTTGTTGGAGCTGGAGATTGATTATTATTAGGTATTTTTTATTAAAGGCGGACTCGAGCCTTTCTTTCTTGTCTATGTACCCAATATTTTGGGCTCAAGAGTGCGCGTAGGTTGGGGTTGGACATTTAGTTATCCATAGGTATCTTTTTTTAAAAGCTCTACTCGAGCCTTTCACAACTGTGTATGTAGGGAATACTTTTTGTGATCAAAGTCCGCGTACACTTCGGGTTGGGATTGATTATTCGCCAGGTAATTTTTAAAAAGGTGGACTCAAATCTTTTCCGGCTACCTACGTACCCAATAATTTGTAATCAAAGTCCGTGTAGTTGGGGTTCGAGATTGATTATTAATAGGTATTTTTTATTAAAAGCGAGCTCGAGCCATTCTCGGCTTCCTACATACCCAATACTTTGGGATCGAAAGTCCTGCGTATTTTGGGGTTGGAGATTGATTATCCATGGGTATCTTTTTCAACAAGTGAAGTCAAGCCTTTCGACGGTTGTGTACGTACCGAATACTTTGTGATCAAAGTCCGCGTAGTTCGGGTTCGGATTGATTATTCATAGGTAATTTTTATAAGGTGGACTCAAATTTTTTTTTTTTTTTTTTTTTTTTTTTTTTTTTTTTTTTTTTTTTTTTTTTTTTTTTTTTTTTTTTTTTTTTTTTTTTTTTTTTTTTTTTTTTTTTTTTTTTTTTTTTTTTTTTTTTTTTTTTTTTTTTTTTTTTTTTTTTTTTTTTTTTTTTTTTTTTTTTTTTTTTTTTTTCTCGGCTACATACGTACCAAATAAATTGTAATCAATGTCGGTGTTGTTGGGGTTGGAGATTGATTATTATTAGGTATTTTTTATTAAAGGCGGACTCGAGCCTTTCTTTCTTGTGTTTATATACCCAATATTTTGGGCTCAAAGTGCGCGTAGGTTGGGGTTGGACATTTGTTATCCATAGGTATCTTTTTAAAAGGTCGACTCGAGCACTTTCCCTGAGCTGTATGTACCGAATACTTTGTGATCAAAGTCCGCGTACTTCGGGTTGGGATTGATTATTCATAGGTAATTTTATAAAGGGTGGACTCAAATCTTTCTCGACTGCCTACGTACCCAATAATTTTGTAATCAAGAATAAATTGTAGTTGGGGTTCGAGATTGATTATTAGTAGGAAATTTTTATTAAATCCTGACTCGAGCCATTCTCGGCTTCCTGCATCCTTGATAGCTTTGGGATCAAAGTCCTCGTATTTTGGGGTTGGAGATTGATTATCCATAGGTATCTTTTTCAACAAGTAAAGTCAAGCCTTTCACAGAAATTTGTGTACGTGCAAGATACTTTGTGATCAAAGTCCGCGTAGTTCGGGTTGGGATTGATTATTCATGAGTAATTTTAGAAAAGGTGGACTCGAATTTTCTCGGCTACATACGTACCAAATAAATTGTAATCAATGTCGGTAATGTTGGGGTTGGAGATTGATTATTAATAGGTATTTTTTATTAAAGGCGGACTCGAGCCTTTCTTTCTTGTCTATGTACCCAATATTTTGGGATCAAAGTCCTCGTATTTTGGGGTTGGAGATTGATTATCCATAGGTATCTTTTTCAACAAGTAAAGTCGAGCCTTTCACAGCCGTGTACGTACCGAATACTTTGTGATCAAAGTCCGCGTACTTCGGGTTGGGATTGATTATTCATAGGTAATTTTTAAAAAGGTGGACTCAAATTTTTCTCGGCTACCTACGTACCAAATAAATTGTAATCAATGTCGGTGTTGTTGGGGTTGGAGATTGATTATTAATAGGTATTTTTTATTAAAGGCGGACTCGAGCCTTTCTTTCTTGTCATACCCAATATTTTGGGCTCAAAGTGCGCGTATTTTGGGTTGGACATTTGTTATCCATAGGTATCTTTTTTAAAAGGTAAACTCGAGCCTTTCACAACTATGTATGTACCGAATACTTTGTGATCAAAGTCCGCGTACTTCGGGTTGGGATTGATTATTCATAGGTAATTTTTAAAAAGGTGGACTCAAATCTTTCTCGGCTACCTACGTACCCAATAATTTGTAATCAAAGTCCGTGTAGTTGGGGTTCGAGATTGATTATTAATAGGTATTTTTTATTAAAAGCGGACTCGAGCCTTTCTTTCTTGTCTATGTACCCAATACTTTGGGATCAAAGTCCTCGTATTTTGGGGGTTGGAGATTGATTATCCATAGGTATCTTTTTCAACAAGTAAAGTCAGCCTTTCAAAGGCGTAGCTGCGTACCGAATACTTTGTGTGATCAAAGTCCGCGTAGTTCGGGTTGGGATTGATTATTCGTAGGTAATTTTAGAGAAGGTGGACTCCAAATTTTCTCGGCTACATACGTACCCAAATAAATTGTAATCAATGTCGGTGTTGTTGGGGTTGGAGATTGATTATTAATAGAGTATTTTTTATTAAAGGCGGACTCGAGCCTTTCTTTCTTGTCTATGTACCCAATATTTTGGGCTCGAAAGTGCGCCGCGTAGGTTGGGGTTGGACATTTGTTATCCATAGGTATCTTTTTTTTAAAAGGTCGACTCGAGCCTTTCTTGGCTTGTGTATGTAGCGAATACTTTGGGATGAAATTCCAAGCGTACTTCGGGTTGGGATTGATTATTCATAGGTAATTTTGGGAAAAGGTGGACTCAAATCTTTCTCGGCTACCTACGTACCCAATAATTTGTAATTAGTAAGTCAGTTTAGTTGGGGTTCGAGATTGATTATTAATAGGTATTTTATTACTGAAAGCACTCGAGACGTTCTCGGCTTCCTACATACCCAATACTTTGGGATCAAAGTACTCGTATTTTGGTGTTGGACATTGATTATCCATAGGTATCTTTTTCGAACAAGTAAAGTCAAGCCTTTCGAGTGTGTACGTATCGAATACTTTGTGATCAAAGTCCGCGCCCGGATAGGGTTTGTATTGATTATTCATAGGTAATTTTTAAAAAGGTAGACTCAAAATTTTCTCGGCTATCTACGTACCAAATAAGTTGTAATCAATGTCGTTGTTGTTGGGGTTAGAGATTGATTACTAATAGGTATTTTTTATTAAAGGCGGACTCGAGCCTTTCTTTCTTGTCTATGTACCCAATATTTTGGGCTCAAAGTACGCGTAGGTTGGGGTTGGACATTTGTTATCCATAGGTATCTTTTTTAAAAGGTCGACTCGAGCCTTTCACCAATCATAGTATGTACCGAATACTTTGTGATCAAATTACGCGTACTTCGGGTTGGGATTGATTATTCATAGGTAATTTTAAAAAGGTGGACTCGAATCTTTCTCGGCTACCTACGTACCCAATAATTTGTAATCAATGTCCGTTTGGTGGGGTTTCGAGATTGATTATTAATAGGTATTTTTATTATGAAAGCACTCGAGACGTTAGAAGCTTACGACATACCCAATACTTTGGGATCAAAGTACTCGTATTTTGGTGTTGGACATTGATTATCCATAGGTATCTTTTTCAACAAGTAAAGTCAAGCCTTTCACAAATTGTGTACGTAGCGAATACTTTGTGATCAAAGTCCGCGCGATTCGGGTTTGTATTGATTATTCATAGGTAATTTTTTAAAAAGGTAGACTCAAAATTTTCTAAGCTACCTACGTACCAAATAAGTTGTAATCAAAGTCGGTGTTGTTGGGGTTAGAGATTGATTATTAATGGGTATTTTTTATTAAAGGCGGACTCGAGCCTTTCTTTCTTGTCTATGTGCCCAATATTTTGGGATGAAAGTCCTCGTATTTTGGGGTTTGAGATTGATTATCCATAGAGTATCTTTTTTCAACAAGTAAAGTCAAGCCTTTCACAGGCACGTAATACGTTACCGAATAATTTGTGATCAAAGTCCGCGTAGTTCGGGTTGGGATTGATTATTCATAGGTAATTTTTTAAAAGGTGGACTCAATTTTTTCTCGGCTACATACGTACCAAATAAATTGTAATCAATGTCGGTGTTGTTGGGGTTGGAGATTGATTATTAATAGGTATTTTTTATTAAAGGCGGACTCGAGCCTTTCTTTTCTTGTCTATGTACCCAATATTTTGGGCTCAAAGTGCGCGTAGGTTGGGGTTGGACATTTGTTATCCATAGGTATCTTTTTTAAAAGGTCGACTCGAGCCTTTCAAAGTGTATGTACCGAATACTTTGTGATCAAAGTCCGCGTACTTCGGGTTGGGATTGATTATTCATAGGTAATTTTTAAAAAGGTGGACTCAAATCTTTCTCGGCTACCTACGTACCAAATAATTTGTAATAAAATAATTTGTAATCAAAGTCCGTGTAGTTGGGGTTCGAGATTGATTATTAATAGGTATTTTTTATTAAAAGCGGACTCGAGCCATTCTTTGCTTCCTACATACCCAATACTTTGGGATCAAAGTCCTCGTATTTTGGGGTTGGAGATTGATTAGCCATAGGTATCTTTTTCAACAAGTAAAGTCAAGCCTTTCACAGGTGTGTACGTACCGAATACTTTGTGATCAAAGTCCGCGTAGTTCGGGTTGGGATTGATTATTCATAGGTAATTTTTAAAAAGGTGGACTCAAATTTTTCTCGGCTACATACGTACCAAATAAATTGTAATCAATGTCGGTGTTGTTGGGGTTGGAGATTGATTATTATAGGTATTTTTTATTAAAGGCGGACTCGAGCCTTTCTTTCTTGTCTATGTACCCAATATTTTGGGCTCAAAGTGCGCGTAGGTTGGGGTTGGACATTTGTTATCCATAGGTATCTTTTTTAAAAGGTCGACTCGAGCCTTTCACAACCGTGTATGTACCGAATACTTTGTGATCAAAGTCCGCGTACTTCGGGTTGGGATTGATTATTCATAGGTAATTTTTAAAAAGGTGGACTCAAATCTTTCTCGGCTACCTACGTACCCAATAATTTGTAATCAAAGTCCGTGTAGTTTGGGTTCGAGATTGATTATTAATAGGTATTTTTTATTAAAGTGGACTCGAGCCGTTCTCGGCTTCCTACATACCCAATACTTTGGGATCAAAGTACTCGTATTTTGGTGTTGGACATTGATTATCCATAGGTATCTTTTTCAACAAGTAAAGTCAAGCCTTTCATACCGTGTACGTACCGAATACTTTGTGATCAAAGTCCGCGTAGTTCGGGTTTGTATTGATTATTCATAGGTAATTTTTAAAAAGGTAGACTCAAATTTTTCTCGGCTACCTACGTACCAAATAAGTTGTAATCAAAGTCGGTGTTGTTGGGGTTGGAGATTGATTATTAATAGGTATTTTTTATTAAAGGCGGACTCGAGCCTTTCTTTCTTGTCTATGTACCCAATATTTTGGGATCAAAGTCCTCGTATTTTGGGGTTTGAGATTGATTATCCATAGGTATCTTTTTCAATAAGTAAAGTCAAGCCTTTCATAACTCGTGTACGTACCGAATACTTTGTGATCAAAGTCCGCGTAGTTCGGGTTGGGATTGATTATTCATAGGTAATTTTTAAAAAGGTGGACTCAAATTTTTCTCGGCTACCTACGTACCCAATAATTTGTAATCAAAGTCCGTGTAGTTGGGGTTCGAGATTGATTATTAATAGGTATTTTTTATTAAAAGCGGACTCGAGCTATTCTCGGCTTCCTACATACCCAATACTTTGGGATCAAAGTCCTCGTATTTTGGGGTTGGAGATTGATTATCCATAGGTATCTTTTTCAACAAGTAGAGTCAAGCCTTTCACAGCTGTGTACGTACCGAATACTTTGTGATCAAAGTCCGCGTAGTTCGGGTGGGATTGATTATTCATAGGTAATTTTAAAAAAGGTGGACTCAAATTTTTCTAGGCTACCTACGTACCAAATAAGTTGTAATCAAAGTCGGTATTGTTGGGGTTCGAGATTGATTATTAATAGGTATTTTTTATTAAAGGTGGACTCGAGCCTTTCTTGCCGCCTATGTACCCAATAGTTTGGTGCTCAAAGTCCGCGTTGTGAGGCTCGGGGTTGGACAATGGTTATCCATAGGTATCTTTTGAAAAAAGGTCAACCAGAGCCTTTGACAACCGTGTACGTACCGAATACTTTGTGATCAAAGTCCGCGTACTTCGGGTTGAGATTGATTATTCATAGGTAATTTTAAAAAAGGTGGACTCAAATTTTTCTCGACTACCTACGTACCAAATAAATTGTAATCAAAGTCGGTGTTGTTGGGGTTCGAGATTGATTATTAATAGGTATTTTTTATTAAAGGTGGACTCGAGCCTTTCTCTTTGCTGCCTAGGTACTCAATAGTTTGGTGCTCAAAGTCCGCGTAGTTCGAAGTATTAAATTTCGTTCATCCATAGGTATCTTTTTTAAAAGGTCAACTCGAGCCTTTCACACTCATGTACGTACCGAATACTTTGTGATCAAATTCCGTCAGTACTTCGGGTTAGAATAGATTATTTATTCATAGGTAATTTTATAAAAGGCGGACTCAAAATTTTCTCGGCTACCTACGTACCCAAAAATTTCTAATCAAAGTCCGTGTAGTTGGGGTTCGAGATTGATTATTAATAGGTATTTTTTTATTAAAGGTGGACTCGAGCCTTTCTTTGTTGCCTATGTACCCAAGAGTTTGGTGCACAAAGTCCGCGTGTGTTCGGTCGGGACATTGGTTATCCATAGGTATCTTTTTTAAAAGGTGTACTCGAGCCTTTCACAACCGTGGTGTACGTGCCGAATACTTTGTGATCAATGTCCGCGTATTTCGGGTTAGGATTGATTATTCATAGGTACTTTTTAAAAAGGTGGACTCAAATTTTTCTCGGCTACCTACGTACCAAATAAATTGTAATGAAAGCTTCCGTGTTGGTCAGGGTTCGAGAGTGTTTATTAATAGGTAATTTTTATGAAAGGTGGACTCGAGCCTTTCTTTAGCTGCCTATGTACCCAAGAGATTGGTGTACAAAGTCCGCGTGGTTTCGGGTTGGACATTGGTTATCCATAGGTATCTTTTTTTTTTAAAAGGTGTACTTCGAGCCTTTCACAACCTGCAGACGTGCCGAATACTTTGTGATCAATTTCCGCATATTTCTAGGTTAGGATTGATTATTCATAGGTACTTTTCAAAAAGGTGGACTCAAATTTTTCTCGGCTACCTACGTACCAAATAAATTGTAATGAAAGTCGGTGTAGTTGGGGTTCGAGATTGATTATTAATAGGTATTTTTTATTAAAGGTGGACTCGAGCCTTTTTCGTTGCCTATGTACCCAATAGTTTGGTGCTCAAAGTCCGCGTAGTCTTGGATGGGTTGGAGATTTGTTATCCATAGGTATGTTTTTCAACAAGTAGAGTCAAGCCTTTCACAAATTCGTGTACGTACCGAATACTTTGTGATCAAAGTCCGCGTAGTTCGGGTCGGAATTGATTATTCATAGGTAATTTTAAAAAAGGTGGACTCAAATTTTTCTCGACTACCTACATACCAAATAAATTGTAATCAAAGCTCCGTGTCGTTGGGTTCGAGATTGATTATTACTAGGTATTTTTTATTAAAGGTGGACTCGAGCCTTTCTTTGTTGCCTATGTACCCAATAGTTTGGTGCTCAAAGTCCGCGTAGTTTTTGGGTTGGACAATGGTTATCCATAGGTATCTTTTTTAAAAGGTCAACTCGAGCCTTTCACAACCGTGTACGTACCGAATACTTTGTGATCAAAGTCCGCGTACTTCGGGTTAGGATTGATTATTCATAGGTAATTTTAAAAAAGGTGGACTCAAATTTTTCTCGGCTACCTACGTACCAAATAAATTGTAATCAAAGTCGGTGTAGTTGGGGTTCGAGATTGATTATTAATAGGTATTTTTTTTATTAAAGGTGGACTCGAGCCTTTTCTTTGTTGCCTATGTACCCAAGAGTTTGGTGCACAAAGTCCGCGTTGTTTGGGGGTTGGACATTGGTTATCCATAGGTATCTTTTTTAAAAGGTCTACTCGAGCCTTTCACAACTGTGTACGTGCCGAATACTTTGTGATCAATGTCCGCGTATTTCGGGTTAGGATTGATTATTCATAGGTAATTTTAAATAAAAAGGTGGACTCAAATTTTTCTCGGCTACCTACGTACCAAATAAATTGCAATCAAAGTCAGTGTAGTTGGGGTTCGAGATTGATTATTAATAGGTATTTTTTATTAAAGGTGGACTCGAGCCTTTCTTTGTTGCCTATGTACCCAATAGTTTGGTGCTCAAAGTCCGCGTTGTTCGGGGTTGGACATTGGTTATCCATAGGTATCTTTTTTAAAAGGTGTACTCGAGCCTTTCACAACTGTGTACGTGCCGAATACTTTGTGATCAATGTCCGCGTATTTCGGGTTCGGATTGATTATTCATAGGTAATTTTAAAAAAGGTGGACTCAAATTTTTCTCGGCTACCTACGTACCAAATAAATTGTAATGAAAGTCGGTGTAGTTGGGGTTCGAGATTGATTATTAATAGGTATTTTTTATAAAAGGTGGACTCGAGCCTTTCTTTGTTGCCTATGTACCCAATAGTTTGGTGCTCAAAGTCCGCGTAGTTCGGCGGGTTGGAGATTTGTTATCCATAGGTATGTTTTTCAACAAGTAAAGTCAAGCCTTTCACAACTCTGTACGTACCGAATACTTTGTGATCAAAGTCCGCGTAGTTCGGGTTGGAATTGATTATTCATAGGTAATTTTAAAAAAGGTGGACTCAAATTTTTCTCGGCTACCTACGTACCAAATAAATTGTAATCAAAGTCGGTGTAGTTGGGGTTCGAGATTGATTATTAATAGGTATTTTTTATTAAAGGTGGACTCGAGCCTTTCTTTGTTGCCTATGTACCCAATAGTTTGGTGCTCAAAGTCCGCGTAGTTCGGGGTTGGACAATGGTTATCCATAGGTATCTTTTTTAAAAGGTCAACTCGAGCCTTTCACAACTGTGTACGTACCGAATACTTTGTGATCAAAGTCCGCGTACTTCGGGTTAGGATTGATTATTCATAGGTAATTTTTAAAAAGGTGGACTCAAATTTTTCTCGGCTACCTACGTACCAAATAAATTTGTAATCAAAGTCGGTGTAGTTGGGGTTCGAGATTGATTATTAATAGGTATTTTTTTATTAAAGGTGGACTCGAGCCTTTCTTTGTTGCCTATGTACCCAATAGTTTGGTGCTCAAAGTCCGCGTAGTTCGGGGTTGGACATTGGTTATCCATAGGTATCTTTTTTAACAAGTCGACTCGAGCCTTTCACAGCGTGTACGTACCGAATACTTTGTGATCAAAGTCCGCGTAGTTCGGGTTAGGATTGATTATTCATAGGTAATTTTAAAAAAAGGTGGACTCAAATTTTTCTCGGCTACCTACGTACCAAATAAATTGTAATCAAAGTCGGTGTAGTTGGGGTTCGAGATTGATTATTAATAGGTATTTTTTATTGAAAGGTGGACTCGAGCCTTTCTTTGTTGCCTATGTACCCAATAGTTTGGTGCTCAAAGTCCGCGTAGTTCGGGGTTGGACATTGGTTATCCATAGGTATCTTTTTTAAAAGGTCAACTCGAGCCTTTCACAGCTGTGTACGTACCGAATACTTTGTGATCAAAGTCCGCGTAGTTCGGGTTAGGATTGATTATTCATAGGTAATTTTAAAAAAGGTGGACTCAAATTTTTCTCGGCTACCTACGTACCAAATAAATTGTAATCAAAGTCGGTGTTGTTGGGGTTCGAGATTGATTATTAATAGGTATTTTTTATTAAAGGTGGACTCGAGCCTTTCTTTGTTGCCTATGTACCCAATAGTTTGGTGCTCAAAGTCCGCGTAGTTCGGGGTTGGACAATGGTTATCCATAGGTATCTTTTTTAAAAGGTCAACTCGAGCCTTTCACAACTCGTGTACGTACCGAATACTTTGTGATCAAAGTCCGCGTACTTCGGGTTAGGATTGATTATTCATAGGTAATTTTAAAAAAGGTGGACTCAAATTTTTCTCGGCTACCTACGTACCAAATAAATTGTAATCAAAGTCGGTGTAGTTGGGGTTCGAGATTGATTATTAATAGGTATTTTTTATTAAAAGGTGGACTCGAGCCTTTCTTTGTTTCCTATGTACCCAATAGTTTGGTGCTCAAAGTCCGCGTAGTTCGGGGTTGGACATTGGTTATCCATAGGTATCTTTTTTAAAAGGTGAACTCGAGCCTTTCACAATCGTGTACGTACCGAATACTTTGTGATCAAAGTCCGCGTACTTCGGGTTAGGATTGATTATTCATAGGTAATTTTAAAAAAGGTGGACTCAAATTTTTCTCGGCTACCTACGTACCAAATAAATTGTAATCAAAGTCGGTGTAGTTGGGGTTCGAGATTGATTATTAATAGGTATTTTTTTATTAAAGGTGGACTCGAGCCTTTCTTTGTTGCCTATGTACCCAATAGTTTGGTGCTCAAAGTCCGCGTAGTTCGGGGTTGGACATTGGTTATCCATAGGTATCTTTTTTAAAAGGTGTAGTCGAGCCTTTCACAATTGTGTACGTACCGAATACTTTGTGATCAATGTCCGCGTATTTCGGGTTAGGATTGATTATTCATAGGTAATTTTAAAAAAGGTGGACTCAAATTTTTCTCGGCTACCTACGTACCAAATAAATTGTAATCAAAGTCGGTGTTGTTGGGGTTCGAGATTGATTATTAATAGGTATTTTTTTATTAAAGGTGGACTCGAGCCTTTCTTTGTTGCCTATGTACCCAATAGTTTGGTGCTCAAAGTCCGCGTAGTTCGGCGGGTTGGACATTGGTTATCCATAGGTATCTTTTTCAACAAGTAGAGTCGAGCCTTTCACAACTTTCACACTGTGTACGTACCGAATACTTTGTGATCAAAGTCCGCGTAGTTCGGGTTGGGATTGATTATTCATAGGTAATTTTAAAAAAGGTGGACTCAAATTTTTCTCGGCTACCTACGTACCAAATAAATTGTAATCAAAGTCGGTGTAGTTGGGGTTCGAGATTGATTATTAATAGGTATTTTTTTATTAAAGGTGGACTCGAGCCTTTCTTTGTTGCCTATGTACCCAATAGTTTGGTGCTCAAAGTCCGCGTAGTTCGGGGTTGGACAATGGTTATCCATAGGTATCTTTTTTAAAAGGTCAACTCGAGCCTTTCACAACTGTGTACGTACCGAATACTTTGTGATCAAAGTCCGCGTATTTCGGGTTAGGATTGATTATTCATAGGTAATTTTAAAAAAGGTGGACTCAAATTTTTCTCGGCTACCTACGTACCAAATAAATTGTAATCAAAGTCGGTGTTGTTGGGGTTCGAGATTGATTATTAATAGGTATTTTTTATTAAAGGTGGACTCGAGCCTTTCTTTGTTGCCTATGTACCCAATAGTTTGGTGCTCAAAGTCCGCGTAGTTCGGGGGTTGGACATTTGTTATCCATAGGTATCTTTTTTAAAAGGTCGACTCGAGCCTTTCACAACCGTGTACGTACCGAATACTTTGTGATCAAAGTCCGCGTAGTTCGGGTTGGGATTGATTATTCATAGGTAATTTTAAAAAAGGTGGACTCAAATTTTTCTCGGCTACCTACGTACCAAATAAATTGTAATCAAAGTCGGTGTAGTTGGGGTTCGAGATTGATTATTAATAGGTATTTTTTATTAAAGGTGGACTCGAGCCTTTCTTTGTTGCCTATGTACCCAATAGTTTGGTGCTCAAAGTCCGCGTAGTTCGGGGTTGGACATTGGTTATCCATAGGTATCTTTTTTAAAAGGTGTACTCGAGCCTTTCACAACTGTGTACGTACCGAATACTTTGTGATCAAAGTCCGCGTATTTCGGGTTAGGATTGATTATTCATAGGTAATTTTTAAAAAGGTGGACTCAAATTTTTCTCGGCTACCTACGTACCAAATAAATTGTAATCAAAGTCGGTGTTGTTGGGGTTCGAGATTGATTATTAATAGGTATTTTTTATTAAAGGTGGACTCGAGCCTTTCTTTGTTGCCTATGTACCCAATAGTTTGGTGCTCAAAGTCCGCGTAGTTCGGGGTTGGACAATGGTTATCCATAGGTATCTTTTTAAAAGGTCAACTCGAGCCTTTCACAACTGTGTACGTACCGAATACTTTGTGATCAAAGTCCGCGTACTTCGGGTTAGGATTGATTATTCATAGGTAATTTTTAAAAAAGGTGGACTCAAATTTTTCTCGGCTACCTACGTACCAAATAAATTGTAATCAAAGTCCGTGTAGTTGGGGTTCGAGATTGATTATTAATAGGTATTTTTTTATTAAAGGTGGACTCGAGCCTTTCTTTGTTGCCTATGTACCCAATAGTTTGGTGCTCAAAGTCCGCGTAGTTCGGGGTTGGACATTGGTTATCCATAGGTATCTTTTTTAAAAGGTCAACTCGAGCCTTTCACAACTGTGTACGTACCGAATACTTTGTGATCAAAGTCCGCGTATTTCGGGTTAGGATTGATTATTCATAGGTAATTTTATAAAAGGTGGACTCAAATTTTTCTCGGCTACCTACGTACCAAATAAATTGTAATCAAAGTCGGTGTAGTTGGGGTTCGAGATTGATTATTAATAGGTATTTTTTATTAAAGGTGGACTCGAGCCTTTCTTTGTTGCCTATGTACCCAAGAGTTTGGTGCTCAAAGTCCGCGTATGTTCGGGGTTGGACATTGGTTATCCATAGGTATCTTTTTTAAAAGGTGTACTCGAGCCTTTCACAACTGTGTACGTGCCGAATACTTTGTGATCAATGTCCGCGTATTTCGGGTTAGGATTGATTATTCATAGGTACTTTTAAAAAAGGTGGACTCAAATTTTTCTCGGCTACCTACGTACCAAATAAATTGTAATGAAAGTCGGTGTAGTTGGGGTTCGAGATTGATTATTAATAGGTATTTTTTATTAAAGGTGGACTCGAGCCTTTCTTTGTTGCCTATGTACCCAATAGTTTGGTGCTCAAAGTCCGCGTAGTTCGGCGGGTTGGAGATTTGTTATCCATAGGTATGTTTTTCAACAAGTAGAGTCAAGCCTTTCACAGCTGTGTACGTACCGAATACTTTGTGATCAAAGTCCGCGTAGTTCGGGTTGGAATTGATTATTCATAGGTAATTTTAAAAAAGGTGGACTCAAATTTTTCTCGGCTACCTACATACCAAATAAATTGTAATCAAAGTCAGTGTAGTTGGGGTTCGAGATTGATTATTAATAGGTATTTTTTATTAAAGGTGGACTCGAGCCTTTCTTTGTTGCCTATGTACCCAATAGTTTGGTGCTCAAAGTCCGCGTAGTTCGGGGTTGGACAATGGTTATCCATAGGTATCTTTTTTAAAAGGTCAACTCGAGCCTTTGACAACTGTGTACGTACCGAATACTTTGTGATCAAAGTCCGCGTACTTCGGGTTAGGATTGATTATTCATAGGTAATTTTAAAAAAGGTGGACTCAAATTTTTCTCGACTACCTACGTACCAAATAAATTGTAATCAAAGTCGGTGTTGTTGGGGTTCGAGATTGATTATTAATAGGTATTTTTTATTAAAGGTGGACTCGAGCCTTTCTTTGTTGCCTATGTACCCAATAGTTTGGTGCTCAAAGTCCGCGTAGTTCGGGGTTGGACAATGGTTATCCATAGGTATCTTTTTTAAAAGGTCAACTCGAGCCTTTCACAACTATGTACGTACCGAATACTTTGTGATCAAAGTCCGCGTACTTCGGGTTAGGATTGATTATTCATAGGTAATTTTATAAAAGGTGGACTCAAAATTTTCTCGGCTACCTACGTACCCAAATAATTTATAATCAAAGTCCGTGTAGTTGGGGTTCGAGATTGATTATTAATAGGTATTTTTTTATTAAAGGTGGACTCGAGCCTTTCTTTGTTGCCTATGTACCCAAGAGTTTGGTGCACAAAGTCCGCGTTGTTCGGGGTTGGACATTGGTTATCCATAGGTATCTTTTTTAAAAGGTGTACTCGAGCCTTTCACAACTGTGTACGTGCCGAATACTTTGTGATCAATGTCCGCGTATTTCGGGTTAGGATTGATTATTCATAGGTACTTTTAAAAAAGGTGGACTCAAATTTTTCTCGGCTACCTACGTACCAAATAAATTGTAATGAAAGTCGGTGTTGTTGGGGTTCGAGAGTGATTATTAATAGGTAATTTTTATGAAAGGTGGACTCGAGCCTTTCTTTGTTGCCTATGTACCCAAGAGTTTGGTGCACAAAGTCCGCGTTGTTCGGGGTTGGACATTGGTTATCCATAGGTATCTTTTTTAAAAGGTGTACTCGAGCCTTTCACAACTGTGTACGTGCCGAATACTTTGTGATCAATGTCCGCATATTTCGGGTTAGGATTGATTATTCATAGGTACTTTTGAAAAAGGTGGACTCAAATTTTTCTCGGCTACCTACGTACCAAATAAATTGTAATGAAAGTCGGTGTAGTTGGGGTTCGAGATTGATTATTAATAGGTATTTTTTATTAAAGGTGGACTCGAGCCTTTCTTTGTTGCCTATGTACCCAATAGTTTGGTGCTCAAAGTCCGCGTAGTTCGGCGGGTTGGAGATTTGTTATCCATAGGTATGTTTTTCAACAAGTAGAGTCAAGCCTTTCACAGCTCTGTACGTACCGAATACTTTGTGATCAAAGTCCGCGTAGTTCGGGTTGGAATTGATTATTCATAGGTAATTTTAAAAAAGGTGGACTCAAATTTTTCTCGGCTACCTACATACCAAATAAATTGTAATCAAAGTCGGTGTAGTTGGGGTTCGAGATTGATTATTAATAGGTATTTTTTATTAAAGGTGGACTCGAGCCTTTCTTTGTTGCCTATGTACCCAATAGTTTGGTGCTCAAAGTCCGCGTAGTTCGGGGTTGGACAATGGTTATCCATAGGTATCTTTTTTAAAAGGTCAACTAGAGCCTTTGACAACTGTGTACGTACCGAATACTTTGTGATCAAAGTCCGCGTACTTCGGGTTAGGATTGATTATTCATAGGTAATTTTAAAAAAGGTGGACTCAAATTTTTCTCGACTACCTACGTACCAAATAAATTGTAATCAAAGTCGGTGTTGTTGGGGTTCGAGATTGATTATTAATAGGTATTTTTTATTAAAGGTGGACTCGAGCCTTTCTTTGTTGCCTATGTACCCAATAGTTTGGTGCTCAAAGTCCGCGTAGTTCGGGGTTGGACAATGGTTATCCATAGGTATCTTTTTTAAAAGGTCAACTCGAGCCTTTCACAACTATGTACGTACCGAATACTTTGTGATCAAAGTCCGCGTACTTCGGGTTAGGATTGATTATTCATAGGTAATTTTATAAAAGGTGGACTCAAAATTTTCTCGGCTACCTACGTACCCAAAAATTTCTAATCAAAGTCCGTGTAGTTGGGGTTCGAGATTGATTATTAATAGGTATTTTTTTATTAAAGGTGGACTCGAGCCTTTCTTTGTTGCCTATGTACCCAAGAGTTTGGTGCACAAAGTCCGCGTTGTTCGGGGTTGGACATTGGTTATCCATAGGTATCTTTTTTAAAAGGTGTACTCGAGCCTTTCACAACTGTGTACGTGCCGAATACTTTGTGATCAATGTCCGCGTATTTCGGGTTAGGATTGATTATTCATAGGTACTTTTAAAAAAGGTGGACTCAAATTTTTCTCGGCTACCTACGTACCAAATAAATTGTAATGAAAGTCGGTGTTGTTGGGGTTCGAGAGTGATTATTAATAGGTATTTTTTATTAAAGGTGGACTCGAGCCTTTCTTTGTTGCCTATGTACCCAATAGTTTGGTGCTCAAAGTCCGCGTAGTTCGGCGGGTTGGAGATTTGTTATCCATAGGTATGTTTTTCAACAAGTAGAGTCAAGCCTTTCACAGCCCTGTACGTACCGAATACTTTGTGATCAAAGTCCGCGTAGTTCGGGTTGGAATTGATTATTCATAGGTAATTTTAAAAAAGGTGGACTCAAATTTTTCTCGGCTACCTACATACCAAATAAATTGTAATCAAAGTCAGTGTAGTTGGGGTTCGAGATTGATTATTAATAGGTATTTTTTATTAAAAGTGGACTCGAGCCTTTCTTTGTTGCCTATGTACCCAATAGTTTGGTGCTCAAAGTCCGCGTAGATCGGGGTTGGACAATGGTTATCCATAGGTATCTTTTTTAAAAGGTCAACTCGAGCCTTTCACAACTATGTACGTACCGAATACTTTGTGATCAAAGTCCGCGTACTTCGGGTTAGGATTGATTATTCATAGGTAATTTTATAAAAGGTGGACTCAAAATTTTCTCGGCTACCTACGTACCCAATAATTTGTAATCAAAGTCCGTGTAGTTGGGGTTCGAGATTGATTATTAATAGGTATTTTTTTATTAAAGGTGGACTCGAGCCTTTCTTTGTTGCCTATGTACCCAATAGTTTGGTGCTCAAAGTCCGCGTAGTTCGGGGTTGGACATTGGTTATCCATAGGTATCTTTTTTAAAAGGTGTAGTCGAGCCTTTCACAACTGTGTACGTGCCGAATACTTTGTGATCAATGTTCGCGTATTTCGGGTTAGGATTGATTATTCATAGGTACTTTTAAAAAAGGTGGACTCAAATTTTTCTCGGCTACCTACATACGAAATAAATTGTAATGAAAGTCGGTGTTGTTGGGGTTCGAGATTGATTATTAATAGGTATTTTTTATTAAAGGTGGACTCGAGCCTTTCTTTGTTGCCTATGTACCCAATAGTTTGGTGCTCAAAGTCCGCGTAGTTCGGCGGGTTGGAGATTTGTTATCCATAGGTATGTTTTTCAACAAGTAGAGTCAAGCCTTTCACGGCTACGTACGTACCGAATACTTTGTGATCAAAGTCCGCGTAGTTCGGGTTGGAATTGATTATTCATAGGTAATTTTAAAAAAGGTGGACTCAAATTTTTCTCGGCTACCTACATACCAAATAAATTGTAATCAAAGTCAGTGTAGTTGGGGTTCGAGATTGATTATTAATAGGTATTTTTTATTAAAGGTGGACTCGAGCCTTTCTTTGTTGCCTATGTACCCAATAGTTTGGTGCTCAAAGTCCGCGTAGTTCGGGGTTGGACAATGGTTATCCATAGGTATCTTTTTTAAAAGGTCAACTAGAGCCTTTGACAATCGTGTACGTACCGAATACTTTGTGATCAAAGTCCGCGTACTTCGGGTTAGGATTGATTATTCATAGGTAATTTTAAAAAAGGTGGACTCAAATTTTTCTCGGCTACCTACGTACCAAATAAATTGTAATCAAAGTCGGTGTAGTTGGGGTTCGAGATTGATTATTAATAGGTATTTTTTATTAAAGGTGGACTCGAGCCTTTCTTTGTTGCCTATGTACCCAATAGTTTGGTGCTCAAAGTCCGCGTAGTTCGGGGTTGGACAATGGTTATCCATAGGTATCTTTTTTAAAAGGTCAACTCGAGCCTTTCACAACTCGTGTACGTACCGAATACTTTGTGATCAAAGTCCGCGTACTTCGGGTTAGGATTGATTATTCATAGGTAATTTTAAAAAAGGTGGACTCAAAATTTTCTCGGCTACCTACGTACCCAATAAATTTGTAATCAAAGTCCGTGTAGTTGGGGTTCGAGATTGATTATTAATAGGTATTTTTTTATTAAAGGTGGACTCGAGCCTTTCTTTGTTGCCTATGTACCCAATAGTTTGGTGCTCAAAGTCCGCGTAGTTCGGGGGTTGGACATTGGTTATCCATAGGTATGTTTTTCAAAAGGTGACTCGAGCCTTTCACATCAACCGTGTACGTACCGAATACTTTGTGATCAAAGTCCGCGTAGTTCGGGTTGGGATTGATTATTCATAGGTAATTTTAAAAAAGGTGGACTCAAATTTTTCTCGGCTACCTACGTACCAAATAAATTGTAATCAAAGTCGGTGTAGTTGGGGTTCGAGATTGATTATTAATAGGTATTTTTTATTAAAGGTGGACTCGAGCCTTTCTTTGTTGCCTATGTACCCAATAGTTTGGTGCTCAAAGTCCGCGTAGTTCGGGGTTGGACAATGGTTATCCATAGGTATCTTTTTTAAAAGGTCAACTCGAGCCTTTCACAATCGTGTACGTACCGAATACTTTGTGATCAAAGTCCGCGTACTTCGGGTTAGGATTGATTATTCATAGGTAATTTTAAAAAAGGTGGACTCAAATTTTTCTCGGCTACCTACGTACCAAATAAATTGTAATCAAAGTCGGTGTAGTTGGGGTTCGAGATTGATTATTAATAGGTATTTTTTATGAAAGGTGGACTCGAGCCTTTCTTTGTTGCCTATGTACCCAATAGTTTGGTGCTCAAAGTCCGCGTAGTTCGGGGTTGGACAATGGTTATCCATAGGTATCTTTTTTAAAAGGTCAACTCGAGCCTTTCACAACTATGTACGTACCGAATACTTTGTGATCAAAGTCCGCGTACTTCGGGTTAGGATTGATTATTCATAGGTAATTTTAAAAAAGGTGGACTCAAATTTTTCTCGGCTACCTACGTACCCAATAATTTGTAATCAAAGTCCGTGTAGTTGGGGTTCGAGATTGATTATTAATAGGTATTTTTTTATTAAAGGTGGACTCGAGCCTGTCTTTGTTGCCTATGTACCCAATAGTTTGGTGCTCAAAGTCCGCGTAGTTCGGGGGTTGGACATTTGTTATCCATAGGTATGTTTTTCAAAAGGTGAACTCGAGCCTTTCACAAACCGTGTACGTACCGAATACTTTGTGATCAAAGTCCGCGTAGTTCGGGTTAGGATTGATTATTCATAGGTAATTTTAAAAAAGGTGGACTCAAATTTTTCTCGGCTACCTACGTACCAAATAAATTGTAATCAAAGTCGGTGTAGTTGGGGTTCGAGATTGATTATTAATAGGTATTTTTTATTAAAGGTGGACTCGAGCCTTTCTTTGTTGCCTATGTACCCAATAGTTTGGTGCTCAAAGTCCGCGTAGTTCGGGGTTGGACAATGGTTATCCATAGGTATCTTTTTTAAAAGGTCAACTCGAGCCTTTCACAACTGTGTACGTACCGAATACTTTGTGATCAAAGTCCGCGTACTTCGGGTTAGGATTGATTATTCATAGGTAATTTTAAAAAAGGTGGACTCAAATTTTTCTCGGCTACCTACGTACCAAATAAATTGTAATCAAAGTCGGTGTAGTTGGGGTTCGAGATTGATTATTAATAGGTATTTTTTATTAAAGGTGGACTCGAGCCTTTCTTTGTTGCCTATGTACCCAATAGTTTGGTGCTCAAAGTCCGCGTAGTTCGGGGTTGGACAATGGTTATCCATAGGTATCTTTTTTAAAAGGTCAACTCGAGCCTTTCACAACTCGTGTACGTACCGAATACTTTGTGATCAAAGTCCGCGTACTTCGGGTTAGGATTGATTATTCATAGGTAATTTTAAAAAAGGTGGACTCAAATTTTTCTCGGCTACCTACGTACCAAATAAATTGTAATCAAAGTCGGTGTAGTTGGGGTTCGAGATTGATTATTAATAGGTATTTTTTTATTAAAGGTGGACTCGAGCCTTTCTTTGTTGCCTATGTACCCAATAGTTTGGTGCTCAAAGTCCGCGTAGTTCGGGGGTTGGACATTGGTTATCCATAGGTATCTTTTTTAAAAGGTCAACTCGAGCCTTTCACAACTCGTGTACGTACCGAATACTTTGTGATCAAAGTCCGCGTACTTCGGGTTAGGATTGATTATTCATAGGTAATTTTAAAAAAGGTGGACTCAAATTTTTCTCGGCTACCTACGTACCAAATAAATTGTAATCAAAGTCGGTGTAGTTGGGGTTCGAGATTGATTATTAATAGGTATTTTTTATTAAAGGTGGACTCGAGCCTTTCTTTGTTGCCTATGTACCCAATAGTTTGGTGCTCAAAGTCCGCGTAGTTCGGGGTTGGACATTGGTTATCCATAGGTATCTTTTTTAAAAGGTCGACTCGAGCCTTTCACAACCGTGTACGTACCGAATACTTTGTGATCAAAGTCCGCGTACTTCGGGTTAGGATTGATTATTCATAGGTAATTTTAAAAAAGGTGGACTCAAATTTTTCTCGGCTACCTACGTACCAAATAAATTGTAATCAAAGTCGGTGTAGTTGGGGTTCGAGATTGATTATTAATAGGTATTTTTTATTAAAGGTGGACTCGAGCCTTTCTTTGTTGCCTATGTACCCAATAGTTTGGTGCTCAAAGTCCGCGTAGTTCGGGGTTGGACAATGGTTATCCATAGGTATCTTTTTTAAAAGGTCAACTCGAGCCTTTCACAACCGTGTACGTACCGAATACTTTGTGATCAAAGTCCGCGTACTTCGGGTTAGGATTGATTATTCATAGGTAATTTTAAAAAGGTGGACTCAAATTTTTCTCGGCTACCTACGTACCAAATAAATTGTAATCAAAGTCGGTGTAGTTGGGGTTCGAGATTGATTATTAATAGGTATTTTTTATTAAAGGTGGACTCGAGCCTTCTCTTTGTTGCCTATGTACCCAATAGTTTGGTGCTCAAAGTCCGCGTAGTTCGGGGTTGGACAATGGTTATCCATAGGTATCTTTTTTCAAAAAGGTCAACTCGAGCCTTTCACAACTCGTGTACGTACCGAATACTTTGTGATCAAAGTCCGCGTACTTCGGGTTAGGATTGATTATTCATAGGTAATTTTAAAAAGGTGGACTCAAATTTTTCTCGGCTACCTACGTACCAAATAAATTGTAATCAAAGTCGGTGTAGTTGGGGTTCGAGATTGATTATTAATAGGTATTTTTTATTAAAGGTGGACTCGAGCCTTTCTTTGTTGCCTATGTACCCAATATTTTGGTGCTCAAAGTCCGCGTAGTTCGGCGGGTTGGAGATTTGTTATCCATAGGTATGTTTTTCAACAAGTAGAGTCAAGCCTTTCACAAACGTGTACGTACCGAATACTTTGTGATCAAAGTCCGCGTAGTTCGGGTTGGAATTGATTATTCATAGGTAATTTTAAAAAGGTGGACTCAAATTTTTCTCGGCTACCTACGTACCAAATAAATTGTAATCAAAGTCGGTGTAGTTGGGGTTCGAGATTGATTATTAATAGGTATTTTTTATTAAAGGTGGACTCGAGCCTTTCTTTGTTGCCTATGTACCCAATAGTTTGGTGCTCAAAGTCCGCGTAGTTCGGGGTTGGACAATGGTTATCCATAGGTATCTTTTTTTAAAAGGTCAACTCGAGCCTTTCACAACTGTGTACGTACCGAATACTTTGTGATCAAAGTCCGCGTACTTCGGGTTAGGATTGATTATTCATAGGTAATTTTAAAAAAGGTGGACTCAAATTTTTCTCGGCTACCTACGTACCAAATAAATTGTAATCAAAGTCGGTGTTGTTGGGGTTCGAGATTGATTATTAATAGGTATTTTTTATGAAAGGTGGACTCGAGCCTTTCTTTGTTGCCTATGTACCCAATAGTTTGGTGCTCAAAGTCCGCGTAGTTCGGGGTTGGACAATGGTTATCCATAGGTATCTTTTTTAAAAGGTCAACTCGAGCCTTTCACAACTGTGTACGTACCGAATACTTTGTGATCAAAGTCCGCGTACTTCGGGTTAGGATTGATTATTCATAGGTAATTTAAAAAAGGTGGACTCAAATTTTTCTCGGCTACCTACGTACCAAATAATTTGTAATCAAAGTCCGTGTAGTTGGGGTTCGAGATTGATTATTAATAGGTATTTTTTATTAAAGGTGGACTCGAGCCTTTCTTTGTTGCCTATGTACCCAATATTTTGGGCTCAAAGTCCGCGTAGTTCGGGGTTGGACATTGGTTATCCATAGGTATCTTTTTAAAAGGTCGACTCGAGCCTTTCACAACTGTGTACGTACCGAATACTTTGTGATCAAAGTTCGCGTACTTCGGGTTGGGATTGATTATTCATAGGTAATTTTAAAAAAGGTGGACTCAAATTTTTCTCGGCTACCTACGTACCAAATAAATTGTAATCAAAGTCGGTGTTGTTGGGGTTCGAGATTGATTATTAATAGGTATTTTTTATTAAAGGTGGACTCGAGCCTTTCTTTCTTGTCTATGTACCCAATATTTTGGGCTGAAAGTCCTCGTATTTTGGGGTTTGAGATTGATTATCCATAGGTATCTTTTTCAACAAGTAGAGTCAAGCCTTTCACAGCTGTGTACGTACCGAATACTTTGTGATCAAAGTCCGCGTAGTTCGGGTTGGGATTGATTATTCATAGGTAATTAATAAAAAGGTGGACTCAAATTTTTCTCGCCTACCTACGTACCAAATAACTTGTAATCAAAGTCGGTGTTGTTGGGGTTCGAGATTGATTATTAATAGGTATTTTTTATTAAAGGCGGACTCGGAGCCTTTCTTTGTTGTCTATGTACCCAATATTTTGGGCTCAAACTCCGCGTAGTTCGGGGTCGGACATAGGTTATCCATAGGTATCTTTTTTAAAAGGTCGACTCGAGCCTTTCACAACTATGTACGTACCGAATACTCTGTGATCAAAGTTCACGTACTTCGGGTTGGGATTGATTATTCATAGGTAATTTTAAAAAAGGTGGACTCAAATTTTTCTCGGCTACCTACGTACCAAATAAATTGTAATCAAAGTCGGTGTTGTTGGGGTTGGAGATTGATTATTAATAGGTATTTTTTATTAAAGGCGGACTCGAGCCTTTCTTTCTTGTCTATGTACCCAATATTTTGGGATGAAAGTCCTCGTATTTTGGGGTTTGAGATTGATTATCCATAGGTATCTTTTTCAACAAGTAGAGTCAAGCCTTTCAAAGCTGTGTACGTACCGAATACTTTGTGATCAAAGTCCGCGTAGTTCGGGTTGGGATTGATTATTCATAGGTAATTAATAAAAAGGTGGACTCAAATTTTTCTCGCCTACCTACGTACCAAATAACTTGTAATCAAAGTCGGTGTTGTTGGGGTTCGAGATTGATTATTAATAGGTATTTTTTATTAAAGGCGGACGGAGCCTTTCTTTGTTGTCTATGTACCCAATATTTTGGGCTCAAACTCCGCGTAGTTCGGGGTCGGACATAGGTTATCCATAGGTATCTTTTTTAAAAGGTCGACTCGAGCCTTTCACAACTATGTACGTACCGAATACTCGTGATCAAAGTTCACGTACTTCGGGTTGGGATTGATTATTCATAGGTAATTTTTAAAAAGGTGGACTCAAATCTTTCTCGGCTACCTACGTACCCAATAATTTGTAATCAATGTCCGTTTAGTTGGGGTTCGAGATTGATTATTAATAGGTATTTTTTATTAAAGCGGTGGAGCCATTCTCGGCTTCCTACATACCCAATACTTTGGGATCAAAGTCCTCGTATTTTGGGGTTGGCAATTTATTATCCATAGGTATCTTTTTTAACAAGTAAAGTCAAGCCTTTCACGGTTGTGTACGTACCGAATACTTTGTGATCGAAGTCCGTGTAGTTCGGGTTGGGATTGATTATTCATAGGTAATTTTAAAAAAGGTGGACTCAAATCTTTCTCGGCTACCTACGTACCCAATAAATTGTAATCAATGTCCGTTTAGTTGGGGTTCGAGATTGATTATTACTAGGTACTTTATTAAAAGCGGACTCGAGCTATTCTCGGCTTCCTACATACCCAATACTTTGGGATCAAAGTCCTCGTATTTTGGGGTTGGAGATTGATTATCCATAGGTATCTTTTTCAACAAGTAAAGTCAAGCCTTTCACAGCTGTGTACGTACCGAATACTTTGTGATCAAAGTCCGCGTAGTTCGGGTTGGGATTGATTATTCATAGGTTATTTTAAAAAAGGTGGACTCAAATTTTTCTCGGCTACCTACGTACCAAAGAAGTTGTAATCAAAGTCCATGTAGTTGGGGTTCGAGATTGATTATTAATAGGTAGTTTTTATTAAAAGAGGACTCGAGCCGTTCTCGGCTTCCTCCATACCCAATACTTTGGGATCAAAGTCCTCGTATTTTGGGGTTGGAGATTGATTATCCATAGGTATATTTTTCAACAAGTAGAGTCAAGCCTTTCACAAGCTGTGTACGTACCGAATACTTTGTGATCAAAGTCCGCGTAGTTCGGGTTGGAATTGAATATTCATAGGTAATTTTAAAAAAGGTGGACTCAAATTTTTCTCGGCTACCTACGTACCAAATAAATTGTAATCAAAGTCGGTGTTGTTGGGGTTGGAGATTGATTATTAATAGGTAGTTTTTATTAAAGGCGGACTCGAGCCTTTCTTTCTTGTCTATGTACCCAATATTTTGGGATGATAGTCCTCGTATTTTGGGGTTTGAGATTGATTATCCATAGGTATCGTTTTCAACAAGTAGAGTCAAGCCTTTCACAGCTGTGTACGTACCGAATACTTTGTGATCAAAGTCCGCGTAGTTCGGGTTGGGATTGATTATTCATAGGTAATTAATAAAAAGGTGGACTCAAATTTTTCTCGCCTACCTACGTACCAAATAACTTGTAATCAAAGTCGGTGTTGTTGGGGTTCGAGATTGATTATTAATAGGTATTTTTTATTAAAGGCGGACTGGAGCCTTTCTTTGTTGTCTATGTACCCAATATTTTGGGCTCAAACTCCGCGTAGTTCGGGGTCGGACATAGGTTATCCATAGGTATCTTTTTTAAAAGGTCGACTCGAGCCTTTCACAACTATGTACGTACCGAATACTCTGTGATCAAAGTTCACGTACTTCGGGTTGGGATTGATTATTCATAGGTAATTTTAAAAAAGGTGGACTCAAATCTTTCTCGGCTACCTACGTACCCAATAATTTGTAATCAATGTCCGTTTAGTTGGGGTTCGAGATTGATTATTAATAGGTATTTTTTATTAAAAGCAGACTGGAGCCATTCTCGGCTTCCTACATACCCAATACTTTGGGATCAAAGTCCTCGTATTTTGGGGTTGGCAATTTATTATCCATAGGTATCTTTTTTAACAAGTAAAGTCAAGCCTTTCACAGCTGTGTACGTACCGAATACTTTGTGATCAAAGTCCGCGTAGTTCGGGTTGGGATTGATTATTCATAGGTTATTTTAAAAACGGTAGACTCAAATTTTTCTCGGCTACCTACGTACCAAAGAAGTTGTAATCAAAGTGCATGTAGTTGGGGTTCGAGATTGATTATTAATAGGTAGTTTTTATTAAAAGAGGACTCGAGCCGCTCTCGGCTTCCTACATACCCAATACTTTGGGATCAAAGTCCTCGTATTTTGGGGTTGGAGATTGATTATCCATAGGTATATTTTTCAACAAGTAGAGTCAAGCCTTTCACACCGTGTACGTACCAAATACTTTGTGATCAAAGTCCGCGTAGTTCGGGTTGGAATTGAATATTCATAGGTAATTTTAAAAAAGGTGGACTCAAATTTTTCTCGGCTACCTACGTACCAAATAAATTGTAATCAAAGTCGGTGTTGTTGGGGTTGGAGATTGATTATTAATAGGTATTTTTTATTAAAGGCGGACTCGAGCCTTTCTTTCTTGTCTATGTACCCAATATTTTGGGATGAAAGTCCTCGTATTTTGGGGTTTGAGATTGATTATCCATAGGTATCTTTTTCAACAAGTAGAGTCAAGCCTTTCACAGCTGTGTACGTCCCGAATACTTTGTGATCAAAGTCCGCGTAGTTCGGGTTGGGATTGATTATTCATAGGTAATTAATAAAAAGGTGGACTCAAATTTTTCTCGCCTACCTACGTACCAAATAACTTGTAATCAAAGTCGGTGTTGTTGGGGTTCGAGATTGATTATTAATAGGTATTTTTTATTAAAGGCGGATCGGAGCCTTTCTTTGTTGTCTATGTACCCAATATTTTGGGCTCAAACTCCGCGTAGTTCGGGGTCGGACATAGGTTATCCATAGGTATCATTTTTAAAAGGTCGACTCGAGCCTTTCACAACTATGTACGTACCGAATACTCGTGATCAAAGTTCACGTACTTCGGGTTGGGATTGATTATTCATAGGTAATTTTAAAAAAGGTGGACTCAAATCTTTCTCGGCTACCTACGTACCCAATAATTTGTAATCAATGTCCGTTTAGTTGGGGTTCGAGATTGATTATTTATAGGTATTTTTTATTAAAAAGCGGTATCGGAGCCATTCTCGGCTTCCTACATACCCAATACTTTGGGATCAAAGTCCTCGTATTTTGGGGTTGGCAATTTATTATCCATAGGTATCTTTTTTAACAAGTAAAGTCAAGCCTTTCACTGCGTGTGTACGTACCGAATACTTTGTGATCAAAGTCCGCGTAGTTCGGGTTGGGATTGATTATTCATAGGTAATTTTAAAAAAGGTGGACTCAAATTTTTCTCGGCTACCTACGTACCAAAGAAGTTGTAATCAAAGTCCATGTAGTTGGGGTTCGAGATTGATTATTAATAGGTAGTTTTTATTAAAAGAGGACTCGAGCCTTTCTCGGCTTCCTACATACCCAATACTTTGGGATCAAAGTCCTCGTATTTTGGGGTTGGAGATTGATTATCCATAGGTATATTTTTCAACAAGTAGAGTCAAGCCTTTCACAGCTGTGTACGTACCGAATACTTTGTGATCAAAGTCCGCGTAGTTCGGGTTGGAATTGAATATTCATAGGTAATTTTAAAAAAGGTGGACTCAAATTTTTCTCGGCTACCTACGTACCAAATAAATTGTAATCAAAGTCGGTGTTGTTGGGGTTGGAGATTGATTATTAATAGGTATTTTTTATTAAAGGCGGAGTCGAGCCTTTCTTTCTTGTCTATGTACCCAATATTTTGGGATGAAAGTCCTCGTATTTTGGGGTTTGAGATTGATTATCCATATGTATCTTTTTCAACAAGTAGAGTCAAGCCATTCACAACCGTGTATGTACCGAATACTTTGTGATCAAAGTCCGCGTAGTTCGGGTTGGGATTGATTATTCATAGGTAATTAATAAAAAGGTGGACTCAAATTTTTCTCGCCTACCTACGTACCAAATAACTTGTAATCAAAGTCGGTGTTGTTGGGGTTCGAGATTGATTGTTAATAGGTATTTTTTATTAAAGGCGGATTGGGGCCTTTCTTTGTTGTCTATGTACCCAATATTTTGGGCTCAAACTCCGCGTAGTTCGGGGTCGGACATAGGTTATCCATAGGTATCATTTTTAAAAGGTCGACTCGAGCCTTTCACAACTATGTACGTACCGAATACTCTGTGATCAAAGTTCACGTACTTCGGGTTGGGATTGATTATTCATAGGTAATTTTAAAAAAGGTGGACTCAAATCTTTCTCGGCTACCTACGTACCCAATAATTTGTAATCAATGTCCGTTTAGTTGGGGTTCGAGATTGATTATTTATAGGTATTTTTTATTAAAAGCGTATCGGAGCCATTCTCGGCTTCCTACATACCCAATACTTTGGGATCAAAGTCCTCGTATTTTGGGGTTGGCAATTTATTATCCATAGGTATCTTTTTTAACAAGTAAAGTCAAGCCTTTCACTGCTCGTGTACGTACCGAATACTTTGTGATCAAAGTCCGCGTAGTTCGGGTTGGGATTGATTATTCATAGGTAATTTTAAAAAAGGTGGACTCAAATTTTTCTCGGCTACCTACGTACCAAAGAAGTTGTAATCAAAGTCCATGTAGTTGGGGTTCGAGATTGATTATTAATAGGTAGTTTTTATTAAAAGAGGACTCGAGCCTTTCTCGGCTTCCTACATACCCAATACTTTGGGATCAAAGTCCTCGTATTTTGGGGTTGGAGATTGATTATCCATAGGTATATTTTTCAACAAGTAGAGTCAAGCCTTTCACGAGCTGTGTACGTACCGAATACTTTGTGATCAAAGTCCGCGTAGTTCGGGTTGGAATTGAATATTCATAGGTAATTTTAAAAAAGGTGGACTCAAATTTTTCTCGGCTACCTACGTACCAAATAAATTGTAATCAAAGTCGGTGTTGTTGGGGTTGGAGATTGATTATTAATAGGTATTTTTTATTAAAGGCGGAGTCGAGCCTTTCTTTCTTGTCTATGTACCCAATATTTTGGGATGAAAGTCCTCGTATTTTGGGGTTTGAGATTGATTATCCATATGTATCTTTTTCAACAAGTAGAGTCAAGCCTTTCACAGCTGTGTACGTACCGAATACTTTGTGATCAAAGTCCGCGTAGTTCGGGTTGGGATTGATTATTCATAGGTAATTAATAAAAAGGTGGACTCAAATTTTTCTCGCCTACCTACGTACCAAATAACTTGTAATGAAAGTCGGTGTTGTTGGGGTTCGAGATTGATTATTAATAGGTATTTTTTATTAAAGGCGGACTGGAGCCTTTCTTTGTTGTCTATGTACCCAATATTTTGGGCTCAAACTCCGCGTAGTTCGGGGTCGGACATAGGTTATCCATAGGTATCTTTTTTAAAAGGTCGACTCAAATCTTTCTCGGCTACCTACGTACCCAATAATTTGTAATCAATGTCCGTGTAGTTGGGGTTCGAGATTGATTATTAATAGGTAGTTTTTATTAAAAGAGGACTCGAGCCGTTCTCGGCTTCCTACATACCCAATACTTTGGGATCAAAGTCCTCGTATTTTGGGGTTGGAGATTGATTATCCATAGGTATATTTTTCAACAAGTAGAGTCAAGCCTTTCACAATTGTGTACGTACCGAATACTTTGTGATCAAAGTCCGCGTAGTTCGGGTTGGAGTTGAATATTCATAGGTAATTTTAAAAAAGGTGGACTCAAATTTTTCTCGGCTACCTACGTACCAAAGAAGTTGTAATCAAAGTCCATGTAGTTGGGGTTCGAGATTGATTATTAATAGGTATTTTTTATTAAAGGCGGACTCGAGCCTTTCTTTCATGTCTATGTACCCAATATTTTGGGATGAAAGTCCTCGTATTTTGGGGTTTGAGATTGATTATCCATAGGTATCTTTTTCAACAAGTAGAGTCAAGCCTTTCACAGCTGTGTACGTACCGAATACTTTGTGATCAAAGTCCGCGTAGTTCGGGTTGGAATTGAATATTCATAGGTAATTTTAAAAAAGGTGGACTCAAATTTTTCTCGGCTACCTACGTACCAAATAAATTGTAATCAAAGTCGGTGTTGTTGGGGTTGGAGATTGATTATTAATAGGTATTTTTTATTAAAGGCGGACTCGAGCCTTTCTTTCTTGTCTATGTACCCAATATTTTGGGATGAAAGTCCTCGTATTTTGGGGTTTGAGATTGATTATCCATAGGTATCTTTTTCAACAAGTAGAGTCAAGCCTTTCACAACTCGTGTACGTACCGAATACTTTGTGATCAAAGTCCGCGTAGTTCGGGTTGGGATTGATTATTCATAGGTAATTAATAAAAAGGTGGACTCAAATTTTTCTCGCCTACCTACGTACCAAATAACTTGTAATCAAAGTCGGTGTTGTTGGGGTTCGAGATTGATTATTAATAGGTATTTTTTATTAAAGGCGGATCGGAGCCTTTCTTTGTTGTCTATGTACCCAATATTTTGGGCTCAAACTCCGCGTAGTTCGGGGTCGGACATAGGTTATCCATAGGTATCTTTTTTAAAAGGTCGACTCGAGCCTTTCACAACTATGTACGTACCGAATACTCTGTGATCAAAGTTCACGTACTTCGGGTTGGGATTGATTATTCATAGGTAATTTTAAAAAAGGTGGACTCAAATTTTTCTCGGCTACCTAAGTACCAAAGAAGTTGTAATCAATGTCCATGTAGTTGGGGTTCGAGATTGATTATTAATAGGTAGTTTTTATTAAAAGAGGACTCGAGCCGTTCTCGGCTTCCTACATACCCAATACTTTGGGATCAAAGTCCTCGTATTTTGGGGTTGGAGATTGATTATCCATAGGTATATTTTTCAACAAGTAGAGTCAAGCCTTTCACAGCTGTGTACGTACCGAATACTTTGTGATCAAAGTCCGCGTAGTTCGGGTTGGAGTTGAATATTCATAGGTAATTTTAAAAAAGGTGGACTCAAATTTTTCTCGGCTACCTACGTACCAAAGAATTTGTAATCAAAGTCCATGTAGTTGGGGTTCGAGATTGATTATTAATAGGTATTTTTTATTAAAGGCGGACTCGAGCCTTTCTTTCATGTCTATGTACCCAATATTTTGGGATGAAAGTCCTCGTATTTTGGGGTTTGAGATTGATTATCCAGTAGGTATCTTTTTCAACAAGTAGAGTCAAGCCTTTGTTGTGTACGTACCGAATACTTTGTGATCGAGTCCGCGTAGTTCGGGTTGGAGTTGAATATTCATAGGTAATTTTAAAAAAGGTGGACTCAAATTTTTCTCGGCTACCTACGTACCAAATAAATTGTAATCAAAGTCGGTGTTGTTGGGGTTGGAGATTGATTATTAATAGGTATTTTTTATTAAAGGCGGACTCGAGCCTTTCTTTCTTGTCTATGTACCCAATATTTTGGGATGAAAGTCCTCGTATTTTGGGGTTTGAGATTGATTATCCATAGGTATCTTTTTCAACAAGTAGAGTCAAGCCTTTCACAGCTGTGTACGTACCGAATACTTTGTGATCAAAGTCCGCGTAGTTCGGGTTGGGATTGATTATTCATAGGTAATTAATAAAAAGGTGGACTCAAATTTTTCTCGCCTACCTACGTACCAAATAACTTGTAATCAAAGTCGGTGTTGTTGGGGTTCGAGATTGATTATTAATAGGTATTTTTTATTAAAGGCGGACTCGGAGCCTTTCTTTGTTGTCTATGTACCCAATATTTTGGGCTCAAACTCCGCGTAGTTCGGGGTCGGACATAGGTTATCCATAGGTATCTTTTTTAAAAGGTCGACTCGAGCCTTTCACAACTATGTACGTACCGAATACTCTGTGATCAAAGTTCACGTACTTCGGGTTGGGATTGATTATTCATAGGTAATTTTAAAAAAGGTGGACTCAAATTTTTCTCGGCTACCTACGTACCAAAGAAGTTGTAATCAAAGTCCATGTAGTTGGGGTTCGAGATTGATTATTAATAGGTAGTTTTTATTAAAAGAGGACTCGAGCCGTTCTCGGCTTCCTACATACCCAATACTTTGGGATCAAAGTCCTCGTATTTTGGGGTTGGAGATTGATTATCCATAGGTATATTTTTCAACAAGTAGAGTCAAGCCTTTCACGAACTGTACGTACCGAATACTTTGTGATCAAAGTCCGCGTAGTTCGGGTTGGAGTTGAATATTCATAGGTAATTTTAAAAAAGGTGGACTCAAATTTTTCTCGGCTACCTACGTACCAAAGAAGTTGTAATCAAAGTCCATGTAGTTGGGGTTCGAGATTGATTATTAATAGGTATTTTTTATTAAAGGCGGACTCGAGCCTTTCTTTCTTGTCTATGTACCCAATATTTTGGGATGAAAGTCCTCGTATTTTGGGGTTTGAGATTGATTATCCATAGGTATCTTTTTCAACAAGTAGAGTCAAGCCTTTCACAGCCGTGTACGTACCGAATACTTTGTGATCAAAGTCCGCGTAGTTCGGGTTGGAGTTGAATATTCATAGGTAATTTTAAAAAAGGTGGACTCAAATTTTTCTCGGCTACCTACGTACCAAATAAATTGTAATCAAAGTCGGTGTTGTTGGGGTTGGAGATTGATTATTAATAGGTATTTTTTATTAAAGGCGGATCGGAGCCTTTCTTTGTTGTCTATGTACCCAATATTTTGGGCTCAAACTCCGCGTAGTTCGGGGTCGGACATAGGTTATCCATAGGTATCTTTTTTAAAAGGTCGACTCGAGCCTTTCACAACTATGTCCGTACCGAATACTTTGTGATCAAAGTTCGCGTACTTCGGGTTGGGATTGATTATTCATAGGTAATTTTAAAAAAGGTGGACTCAAATCTTTGTCGGCTACCTACATACCCAATAATTTGTAATCAATGTCCGTTTAGTTGGGGTTCGAGATTGATTATTAATAGGTATTTTTTATTAAAAGCAGACTCGAGCCATTCTCGGCTTCCTACATACCCAATACTTTGGGATCAAAGTCCTCGTATTTTGGGGTTGGAGATTGATTATCCATAGGTATATTTTTCAACAAGTAGAGTCAAGCCTTTCACGAGTTCTGTACGTACCGAATACTTTGTGATCAAAGTCCGCGTAGTTCGGGTTGGAGTTGAATATTCATAGGTAATTTTAAAAAAGGTGGACTCAAATTTTTCTCGGCTACCTACGTACCAAAGAATTTGTAATCAAAGTCCATGTAGTTGGGGTTCGAGATTGATTATTAATAGGTATTTTTTATTAAAGGCGGACTCGAGCCTTTCTTTCATGTCTATGTACCCAATATTTTGGGATGAAAGTCCTCGTATTTTGGGGTTTGAGATTGATTATCAGTAGGTATCTTTTTCAACAAGTAGAGTCAAGCCTTTCACAGCTGTGTACGTACCGAATACTTTGTGATCAGAGTCCGCGTAGTTCGGGTTGGAGTTGAATATTCATAGGTAATTTTAAAAAAGGTGGACTCAAATTTTTCTCGGCTACCTACGTACCAAATAAATTGTAATCAAAGTCGGTGTTGTTGGGGTTGGAGATTGATTATTAATAGGTATTTTTTATTAAAGGCGGACTCGAGCCTTTCTTTCTTGTCTATGTACCCAATATTTTGGGATGAAAGTCCTCGTATTTTGGGGTTTGAGATTGATTATCCATAGGTATCTTTTTCAACAAGTAGAGTCAAGCCTTTCACGGCTGTGTGTACGTACCGAATACTTTGTGATCAAAGTCCGCGTAGTTCGGGTTGGGATTGATTATTCATAGGTAATTAATAAAAAGGTGGACTCAAATTTTTCTCGCCTACCTACGTACCAAATAACTTGTAATCAAAGTCGGTGTTGTTGGGGTTCGAGATTGATTATTAATAGGTATTTTTTATTAAAGGCGGATTGGAGCCTTTCTTTGTTGTCTATGTACCCAATATTTTGGGCTCAAACTCCGCGTAGTTCGGGGTCGGACATAGGTTATCCATAGGTATCTTTTTTTAAAAGGTCGACTCGAGCCTTTCACAACTATGTACGTACCGAATACTCCGTGATCAAAGTTCACGTACTTCGGGTTGGGATTGATTATTCATAGGTAATTTTAAAAAAGGTGGACTCAAATTTTTCTCGGCTACCTACGTACCAAAGAAGTTGTAATCAAAGTCCATGTAGTTGGGGTTCGAGATTGATTATTAATAGGTAGTTTTTATTAAAAGAGGACTCGAGCCGTTCTCGGCTTCCTACATACCCAATACTTTGGGATCAAAGTCCTCGTATTTTGGGGTTGGAGATTGATTATCCATAGGTATATTTTTCAACAAGTAGAGTCAAGCCTTTCACGAGTTTGTGTACGTACCGAATACTTTGTGATCAAAGTCCGCGTAGTTCGGGTTGGAATTGAATATTCATAGGTAATTTTAAAAAAGGTGGACTCAAATTTTTCTCGGCTACCTACGTACCAAATAAATTGTAATCAAAGTCGGTGTTGTTGGGGTTGGAGATTGATTATTAATAGGTATTTTTTATTAAAGGCGGACTCGAGCCTTTCTTTCTTGTCTATGTACCCAATATTTTGGGATGAAAGTCCTCGTATTTTGGGGTTTGAGATTGATTATCCATAGGTATCTTTTTCAACAAGTAGAGTCAAGCCTTTCACAGCTGTGTACGTACCGAATACTTTGTGATCAAAGTCCGCGTAGTTCGGGTTGGGATTGATTATTCATAGGTAATTAATAAAAAGGTGGACTCAAATTTTTTCTCGCCTACCTACGTACCAAATAACTTGTAATCAAAGTCGGTGTTGTTGGGGTTCGAGATTGATTATTAATAGGTATTTTTTATTAAAGGCGGATCGGAGCCTTTCTTTGTTGTCTATGTACCCAATATTTTGGGCTCAAACTCCGCGTAGTTCGGGGTCGGACATAGG
This sequence comes from Linum usitatissimum, assembly GCA_030674075.2. Taxonomy (NCBI): domain Eukaryota; kingdom Viridiplantae; phylum Streptophyta; class Magnoliopsida; order Malpighiales; family Linaceae; genus Linum; species Linum usitatissimum. The sequence goes on from JAUJYP020000654.1 coordinate 227,917, forward strand.
TTATCCATAGGTATCTTTTTTAAAAGGTCGACTCGAGCCTTTCACAACTATGTACGTACCGAATACTCGTGATCAAAGTTCACGTACTTCGGGTTGGGATTGATTATTCATAGGTAATTTTAAAAAAGGTGGACTCAAATTTTTCTCGGCTACCTACGTACCAAAGAAGTTGTAATCAAAGTCCATGTAGTTGGGGTTCGAGATTGATTATTAATAGGTAGTTTTTATTAAAAGAGGACTCGAGCCGTTCTCGGCTTCCTACATACCCAATACTTTGGGATCAAAGTCCTCGTATTTTGGGGTTGGAGATTGATTATCCATAGGTATATTTTTCAACAAGTAGAGTCAAGCCTTTCACGACTGTGTACGTACCGAATACTTTGTGATCAAAGTCCGCGTAGTTCGGGTTGGAGTTGAATATTCATAGGTAATTTTAAAAAAGGTGGACTCAAATTTTTCTCGGCTACCTACGTACCAAAGAAGTTGTAATCAAAGTCCATGTAGTTGGGGTTCGAGATTGATTATTAATAGGTATTTTTTATTAAAGGCGGACTCGAGCCTTTCTTTCTTGTCTATGTACCCAATATTTTGGGATGAAAGTCCTCGTATTTTGGGGTTTGAGATTGATTATCCATAGGTATCTTTTTCAACAAGTAGAGTCAAGCCTTTCACAGCCGTGTACGTACCGAATACTTTGTGATCAAAGTCCGCGTAGTTCGGGTTGGAGTTGAATATTCATAGGTAATTTTAAAAAAGGTGGACTCAAATTTTTCTCGGCTACCTACGTACCAAATAAATTGTAATCAAAGTCGGTGTTGTTGGGGTTGGAGATTGATTATTAATAGGTATTTTTTATTAAAGGCGGATCGGAGCCTTTCTTTGTTGTCTATGTACCCAATATTTTGGGCTCAAACTCCGCGTAGTTCGGGGTCGGACATAGGTTATCCATAGGTATCTTTTTTAAAAGGTCGACTCGAGCCTTTCACAACTATGTCCGTACCGAATACTTTGTGATCAAAGTTCGCGTACTTCGGGTTGGGATTGATTATTCATAGGTAATTTTAAAAAAGGTGGACTCAAATCTTTGTCGGCTACCTACATACCCAATAATTTGTAATCAATGTCCGTTTAGTTGGGGTTCGAGATTGATTATTAATAGGTATTTTTTATTAAAAGCAGACTCGAGCCATTCTCGGCTTCCTACATACCCAATACTTTGGGATCAAAGTCCTCGTATTTTGGGGTTGGCGATTTATTATCCATAGGTATCTTTTTTAACAAGTAAAGTCAAGCCTTTCACAGCTGTGTACGTACCGAATACTTTGTGATCAAAGTCCGTGTAGTTCGGGTTGGGATTGATTATTCATAGGTAATTTTAAAAAAGGTGGACTCAAATTTTTCTCGGCTACCTACTTTGAGCCAAACATATTGGATACATACGCAACAAAGAAAGGCCCGAGTCCGCCTTTAATAAAAAATACCTATTAATAATCAATCTCGAACCCCAACTACACGGACTTTCATTAAAACTTATTTGGAACGTAGATAGCCGAGAACAATTTGAGTCCACCTTTTTAAAAATTACCTTTGAATAATCAATCCCAACCCGAACTACGCGGACTTTGATCACAAAGTATTCGGTACGTACACAGCTGTGAAAGGGTTGACTCTACTTATTGAAAAGATACCTATGGATAATAAATCTCCCGCCCCAAAATACGCGGACTTTGACCCCAAAGTATTCGGTACATAGGCAGCTGAGAAAGGCTCGAGTCCGCTTTTAATAAAAATTACCTATTAATAATCATTCTCGAACCCCAACTACACGGACTTTGATTACATCTTATTTGGAACCTAGGTAGCCGAGAAAAATTTGAGTCCACCTCTTTTAAAATTACCTATGAATAGTCAATCCCAACCCGAACTACGCGGACTTTGAGCCAAAAATATTGGATACATAGGCAACAAAGAAAGGCCCGAGTCCGCCTTTACTAAAAAATACCTATTAATAATCATTCTCGAAGCCCAACTACACGGACTTTGATAAAAACCTTTTTTGGAACGTAAGTAGCCGAGAAAAATTTGAGTCCACCATTTTTAAAATTACCTTTGAATAATCAATCCCAACCCGAACTACGCGGACTTTGATCACAAAGTATTAGGTACGTACACAGCTGTGGAAGGGTTGACTCTACTTGTTGAAAAAGATACCTATGGATAATCAATCTCCCACCCCAAAATACGCGGACTTTGATCCCAAAGTATTGGGTACGTAGGCAGCTGAGAAAGGGTCGAGTCTGCTTTTAATAAAAAATACCTATTAATAATCAATCTCGAACCCGAACTACACGGACTTTGAGTACAAAATATTTGGTATGTAGGTAGCTGAGAAAGATTTGAGTCCACCTTTTTAATATTACCTATGAATAATCAATCCCAACCCGAAGTACGCAGACATTGATCACAAAGTATTCGGTACGTACATACCGTGAAAGGCTCGAGTCGACCTTTTAATAAAGATACCCGTGGATAAATAATGTCCAACCCAAAGCTACACGGACTTTGTGCCCAAAATATTGGGTATGTAGGCAACCGAGAAAGGCTCGAGTCCGCTTTTAATAAAAAATACCTATTAATAATCATTCTCGAACCCCAACTACACGGACTTTGATTACAACTTATTTGGAACCTAGGTAGCCGAGAAAAATTTGAGTCCACCTCTTTTAAAATTACCTTTGAATAATCAATCCCAACCCGAACTACGCGGACTTTGATCACAAAGTATTCGGCACGTACACAGCTGTGAAAGGGTTGACTCTACTTGTTGAAAAAGATACCTATGGATAATCAATCTCCCACCCCAAAATATGCGGACTTTGATCCCAATGTATTGGGTACGTAGGCAGCTGAGAAAGGCTCGAGTCCGCTTTTAATGAAAAATACCTATTAATAATCAATCTCGAACCCGAACTACACGGACTTTGAGTAAAAAATATTGGGTATGTAGGTAGCTGAGAAAAATTTGTGTCCACCTTTTTTAAAATTACCTATGAATAATCAATCCCAACCCGAACTACGCGGACTTTGATCACAAAGTATTCGGTACGTACACGGTAATTCGTGAAAGGGTTGACTCTACTTATTGAAAAAGATACCTATGGATAATCAATCTCCCACCCCAAAATACGCGGACTTCGATCCCAAAGTATTTGGTACGTAGGCAGCTGAGAAAGGCTCGAGTATGCTTTTAATAAAAAATACCTATTACTAATCATTCTCGAACCCCAACTACACGGACTTTGATTACAACTTATTTGGAACCTAGGTAGCCGAGAAAAATTTGAGTCCACCTCTTTTAAAATTACCTATGAATAGTCAATCCCAACCCGAACTACGCGGACTTTGAGCCCAAAATATTGGGTACATAGGCAACAAAGAAAGGCCCGAGTCCGCCTTTAATAAAAAATACTTATTAATAATCAATCTCGAACCCCAACTACACGGACTTTGATTAAAACTTATTTGGAACGTAGATAGCCGAGAAAAATTTGAGTCCACCTTTTTTAAAATTACCTGTGAATAATCAATCCCAACCCGAACTACACGGACTTTGATCACAAAGTATTCGGTACATACACAGCTGTGAAAGGGTTGACTCTACTTGTTGAAAAAGATACCTATGGATAATCAAACTCCCACCCCAAAATATGCGGACTTTGATCCCAATGTATTGGGTACGTAGGCAGCTGAGAAAGGCTCGAGTCCGCTTTTAATGAAAAATACCTATTAATAATCAATCTCGAACACGAACTACACGGACTTTGAGTAAAAAATATTGGGTATGTAGGTAGCTGAGAAAAATTTGTGTCCACCTTTTTAAAATTACCTATGAATAATCAATCCCAACCCGAACTACGCGGACTTTGATCACAAAGTATTCGGTACGTACACAGCTGTGAAAGGGTTGACTCTACTTATTGAAAAAGATACCTATGGATAATCAATCTCCCACCCCAAAATACGCGGACTTTGATCCCAAAGTATTCGGTACGTAGGAACCTGAGAAAGGCTCGAGTCCGCTTTTAATAAAAAATACCTATTAATAATCAATCTCGAACCCGAACTACACGGACTTTGAGTAAAAAATATTGGGTATGTAGGTAGCTGAGAACAATTTGTGTCCACCTTTTTTAAAATTACCTATGAATAATCAATCCCAACCCGAACTATGCGGACTTTGATCACAAAGTATTCGGTACGTCCACAGCTGTGAAAGGGTTGACTCTACTTATTGAAAAAGATACCTATGGATAATCAATCTCCCACCCCAAAATACGAGTACTTTGATCCCAAAGTATTTGGTACGTAGGCAGCTGAGAAAGGCTCGAGTCCGCTTTTAATAAAAAATACCTATTAATAATCAATCTCGAACCCGAACTACACGGACTTTGAGTAAAAAATATTGGGTATGTAGGTAGCTGAGAAAAATTTGTGTCCACCTTTTTTAAAATTACCTATGAATAATCAATCCCAACCCGAACTACGCGGACTTTGATCACAAAGTATTCGGTACGTACACAGCTGTGAAAGGGTTGACTCTACTTATTGAAAAAGATACCTATGGATAATACATCTCCCACCCCAAAATACGCGGACTTTGACCCCAAAGTATTGGGTACGTAGGCAGCTGAGAAAGGCTCGAGTGCACTTTTAATAAAAAATACCTATTAGCAATCAATCTCGAACCCGAACTACACAGACTTTGAGAACAAAATATTGGGTACGTAGGTAGCCGAGAAAGATTTGAGTCGACCTTTTTTAATATTACCTATGAATAATCAATCCCAACCCGAAGTACGAGGACTTTGATCACAAAGCATTCGGTACACACAACTCGTGAAAGGCTCGAGTCGACCTTTTAATAAAGATACATGTGGATAAAATATGTGCAACCCAAAGCTACGCAGACTTTGTACCCAAATTATTGGGTACATAGGCAACAAAGAAAGGCTCGAGTCGCTTTAATAAAAAATACCTATTAATAATCATTCTCGAACCCCAACTACACGGACTTTGATTAGAACTTATTTGGAACCTAGGTAGCCGAGAAAAATTTGAGTCAACCTCTTTTAAAATTACCTATGAATAGTCAATCCCAACCCGAACTACGCGGACTTTGAGCCCAAAATATTGGGTACATAGGCAACAAAGAAAGGCCCGAGTCCGCCTTTAATAAAAAATACCTATTAATAATCAATCTCGAACCCCAACTACACGGACTTTGATTAAAACTTATTTGGAACGTAGATAGCCGAGAACAATTTGAGTCCACCTTTTTTAAAATTACTTGTGAATAATCAATCCCAACCCGAACTACGCGGATTTTGATCACAAAGTATTCGGTACATACACAGCTGTGAAAGGGTTGACTCTACTTGTTGAAAAAGATACCTATGGATAATCAATCTCCCGCCCCAAAATACGCGGACTTTGACCCCAAAGTATTGGGTACGTAGGCAGCTTAGAAAGGCTCGAGTCCGGTTTTAATAAAAAATACCTATTAATAATCATTCTCGAACCCCAACTACACAGACTTTGATTACAACTTATTTGGAACCTAGGTAGCCGAGAAAAATTTGAGTCCACCTCTTTTAAAATTACCTATGAATAGTCAATCCCAACCCGAACTACGCGGACTTTGAGCCAAAAATATTGGATACATAGGCAACAAAGAAAGGCCCGAGTCCGCCTTTAATAAAAAATACCTATTAATAATCATTCTCGAACCCCAACTACACGGACTTTGATTAAAACTTTTTTGGAACGTAGATAGCCGAGAACAATTTGAGTCCACCTTTTTTAAAATTACCTGTGAATAATCAATCCCAACCCGAACTACGCGGACTTTGATGACAAAGTATTCGGTACATACACAGCTGTGAAAGGGTTGACTCTACTTGTTGAAAAAGATACCGATAGATAATCAATCTCCCGCCCAAAAATACGCGGACTTTGACCCCAAAGTATTGGGTACGTAGGCAGCTTCGAAAGGCTCTAGTCCGCTTTTAATAAAAAGTACCTATTAATAATCATTCTCGAACCCCAACTACACAGACTTTGATTACAACTTATTTGGAACCTAGGTAGCCGAGAAAAATTTGAGTCCACCTCTTTTAAAATTACCTATGAATAGTCAATCCCAACCCGAACTACGCGGACTTTGATCACAAAGTATTCGGCATGTACACACCGTGAAAGGGTTGACTCTACTTGTTGAAAAAGATACCTATGGATAATCAATCTCCCATCCCAAAATACGCGGACTTTGATCCCAAAGTATTGGGTACGTAGGCAGCTGAGAAAGGCTCGAGTCCGCTTTTAATAAAAAATACCTATTAATAACCAATCTCGAACCCGAACTACACGGACTTTGAGTAAAAAATATTGGGTATATAGGTAGCTGAGAAAAATTTGTGTCCATCTTTTTTAAAATTACCTATGAATAATCAATCCCAACCCGAACTACGCGGACTTTGATCACAAAGTATTCGGAACGTACACAGCTGTGGAAGGATTGAGTCTACTTGTTAAAAAACATACCTATGGATAATCAATCTCCCACCCCAAAATACGCGGACTTTGATCCCAAAGTTTTGGGTACGTAGGCAGCTGAGAAAGGCTCGAGTCCGCTTTTAACAAAAAATACCAATTAATAATCAATCTCGAACCCGAACTACACGGACTTTGAGTACAAAATATTGGGTAGATAGGTAGCCGAGAAACATTTGAGTCCACCTTTTTAAAAATCACCTATGAATAATCAATCCCAACCCGAAGTACGCAGACTTTGATCCAAAAGTATTCGGTACGTACATAGCTGTGGAAGGATTTAGTCTACTTGTTAAAAAAGATACCTATGGATAATCAAGCTCCCACCCCAAAATACGCGGACTTTGACCCCAAAGTATTGGGTACGTAGGCAGCTGAGAAAGGCTCGAGTCCGCTTTTAATAAAAAATACCTATTAGCAATCAATCTCGAACCCGAACTACACAGACTTTGAGAAAAAAATATTGGGTACGTAGGTACCCGAGAAAGATTTGAGTCGAACTTTTTTAATATTACCTATGAATAATCAATCCCAACCCGAAGTACGAGGACTTTGATCACAAAGCATTCGGTACACACAGCTGTGAAAGGCTCGAGTCGACCTTTTAATAAAGATACATGTGGATAAAAAATGTGCAACCCAAAGCTACGCAGACTTTGTACCCAAATTATTGGGTACATAGGCAACAAAGAAAGGCTCGAGTCGCTTTAATAAAAAATACCTATTAATAATCATTCTCGAACCCCAACTACACGGACTTTGATTAGAACTTATTTGGAACCTATGTAGCCGAGAAACATTTGAGTCAACCTCTTTTAAAATTACCTATGAATAGTCAATCCCAACCCGAACTACGCGGACTTTGAGCCAAAAATATTGGGTACATACGCAACAAAGAAATGCCCGAGTCTGCCTTTAATAAAAAATACCTATTAATAATCAATCTCGAACCCCAACTACACGGACTTTGATTAAAACATATTTGGAACGTAGATAGCCGAGAACAATTGAGTCCACCTTTTTTAAAATTACCTATGAATAATCAATCTCAACCCGAACTACGTGGATTTTTATCACAAAGTATTCGGTACATACACAGCTGTGAAAGGGTTGACTCTACTTGTTGTAAAAGATACCTATGGATAATTAATCTCCCGCCCCAAAATACGCGGACTGTGACCCCAAAGTATTGGGTACGTAGGCAGCTAACAAAGGCTCGAGTCCGCTTTTAATAAAAAATACCTATTAGTAATCATTCTCGAACCCCAACTACACAGACTTTGATTACAACTTATTTGGAACCTAGGTAGCCGAGAAAAATTTGAGTCCACCTCTTTTAAAATTACCTATGAATAGTCAATCCCAACCCCAACTACGCGGACTTTGAGCCAAAAATATTGGATACATAGGCAACAAAGAAAGGCCCGAGTCCGCCTTTAATAAAAAATACCTATTAATAATCATTCTCGAACCCCAACTACACGGACTTTGATTAAAACCTTTTTGGAACGTAAGTAGCCGAGAAAAATTCAGTCCACCATTTTTAAAATTACCTTTGAATAATCAATCCCAACCCGAACTACGCGGACTTTGATCACAAAGTATTCGGCACGTACACAGCTGTGAAAGGGTTGACTCTACTTGTTGAAAAAGATACCTATGGATAATCAATCTCCCACCCCAAAATATGCGGACTTCGATCCCAAAGTATTGGGTACGTAGGCAGCTGAGAAAGGCTCGAGTCCGCTTTTAATAAAAAATACCTATTAATAATCAATCTCGAACCCGAACTACACGGACTTTGAGTAAAAAATATTGGGTATATAGGTAGCTGAGAAAAATTTGTGTCCACCTTTTTTAAAATTACCTATGAATAATCAATCCCAACCCGAACTATGCGGACTTTGATCACAAAGTATTTGGTACGTACACAGCTGTGAAAGGGTTGACTCTACTAATTGAAAAAGATACCTATGGATAATCAATCTCCCACCCCAAAATACGCGGACTTTGACCCCAAAGTATTGGGTACGTAGGAAGCTGAGAAAGGCTCGAGTCCGCTTTTAATAAAAAATACCTATTAATAATCAATCTCGAACCCGAACTACACGGACTTTGAGTACAAAATATTGGGTATGTAGGTAGCTGAGAAAGATTTGAGTCCACCTTTTTAATATTACCTATGAATAATCAATCCCAACCCGAAGTACGCAGACTTTGATCACAAAGTATTCGGTACGTACACAGCTGTGAAAGGCTCGAGTCGACCTTTTAATAAAGATACCTGTGGATAACAAATGTCCAACCCAAAGCTACACGGACTTTGTGCCCAAAATATTGGGTATGTAGGCAGCTGAGAAAGGCTCGAGTCTGCTTTTAATAAAAAATACCTATTAATAATCATTCTCGAACCCCAACTACACGGACTTTGATTACAACTTATTTGGAACCTAGGTAGCCGAGAAAAATTTGAGTCCACCTCTTTTAAAATTACCTATGAATAGTGAATCTCAACCCGAACTACGGGGACTTTGAGCTAAAAATATTGGATACATTGGCAACAAAGAAAGGCCCGAGTCCGCCTTTAATAAAAAATACCTATTAATAATCATTCTCGAAGCCCAACTACACGGACTTTGATTAAAACTTTTTTGGAACGTAAGTAGCAGAGAAAAATTTGAGTCCACCATTTTTAAAATTACCATTGAATAATCAATCCCAACCCGAACTACGCGGACTTTGATCACAAAGTATTCGGCACGTACACAGCTGTGAAAGGGTTGACTCTACTTGTTGAAAAAGATACCTATGGATAATCAATTTCCCACCCCAAAATACGCGGACTTTGATCCCAAAGTATTGGGTATGTAGGCAGCTGAGAAAAGCTCGAGACCGCTTTTAATAAAAAATACCTATTAATAATTAATCTCGAACCCGAACTACACGGACTTTGAGTCCAAAATATTGGGTACGTAGGTAGCCGAGAAAGATTTGAGTTCACCTTTTTTAATATTACCTATGAAAAATCAATCCCAACCCGAAGTACGCGGACTTTGATCACAAAGTATTCGGTACGTACACAGATGTGAAAGGCTCGAGTCGACCTTTTAATAAAGATACATGTGGATAACAAATATCCAACCCAATGCTACGCGGACTTTGTGCCCAAAATATTGGGTACATAGGCAACAAAGAAAGGCTCGAGTCTCTTTAATAAAAAATACCTATTAATAATCAATATCGAACCCCAACTACACGGACTTTGATTAAAACTTATTTGGAACGTAGGTAGCCAAGAAAAATTTGAGTCCACCTGTTTTAAAATTACCTATGAATAGTCAATCCCAACCCGAACTACGCGGACTTTAATCACAAAGTATTCGGTACCTACACAGCTGCAGAAGGATTGAGTCTACTTGTTACAAAACATACCTATGGACAATCAACCTCCCACGTCAAAACACGCGGACTTTGATCCCAAAGTATTGGGTACGTAGGCAGCTGAGAAAGGCTCGAGTCCGCTTTTAATAAAAAATACCTATTAATAATCAATCTCTAACCCGAACTACACGGACTTTGAGTCCAAAATATTGGGTACGTAGGTAGCCGAGAAAGATTTGAGTTCACCTTTTTTAATATTACCTATGAAAAATCAATCCCAACCCGAAGTACGCGGACTTTGATCACAAAGTATTCGGTACGTACACAGATGTGAAAGGCTCGAGTCGACCTTTTAATAAAGATACATGTGGATAACAAATGTCCAACCCAAAGCTACGCGGACTTTGTGCCCAAAATATTGGGTACATAGGCAACAAAGAATGGCTCGAGTCTCTTTAATAAAAAATACCTATTAATAATCATTCTCGAACCCCAACTACAAGGACTTTGATTACAACTTATTTGGAACGTAGGTAGCCGAGAAAAATTTGAGTCCAATTCGTTTTAAAATTACCTATGAATAGTCAATCCCAACCCGAACTACGCGGACTTTAATCACAAAGTATTCGGTACGTACAAATTGTAGAAGGATTGAGTCTACTTGTTAAAAAACATACCTATGGATAATCAATCTCCCACCCCAAAATACGCAGACTTTGATCCCAAAGTATTAGGTACGTAGGGAGCTGAGAAAGGCTCGAGTCCGTTTTTAATAAAAAATATCTATTAATAATCAATCTCGAACCCGAACTACAAGGACTTTGAGTACAAAATATTGGGTATGTAGGTAGCCGAGAAAGATTTGAGTCCACCTTTTTAAATATTACCTATGAATAATCTATCCCAACCCGAACTACGCGGACTTTGATCACAAAGTATTCAGTACGTACACAGCTGTGGAAGGATTGAGTCTACTTGTTAAAAACATACCTATGGATAATCAATTTCCCACCCCAAAATACGCGGACTTTGATCCCAAAGTTTTGGGTACGTAGGCAGCTGAGAAAGGCTCGAGTCCGCTTTTAACAAAAAATACCTATTAATAATCAATCTCGAACCCGAACTACACGGACTTTGAGTACAAAATATTGGGTAGGTAGGTAGCCGAGATACATTTGAGTCCACCTTTTTTAAAATCAACTATGAATAATCAATCCCAACCCGAACTACGCAGACATTGATCCAAAAGTATTCGGTACGTACATAGCTGTGGAAGGATTGAGTCTACTTGTTAAAAAAGATACCTATGGATAATCAATCTCCCACCCCAAAATACACGAGACTTTGATCCCAAAGTATTGGGTACGTAGGCAACCGAGAAAGGCTCGAGTCCGCTTTTAATAAAAAATACCTATTAATAATCAATCTCGAACCCGAACTACACGGACTTTGAGTCCAAAATATTGGGTACGTAGGTAGCCGAGAAAGATTTGAGTCCACCTTTTTTAATATTACCTATGAAAAATCAATCCCAACCCGAAGTACGCGGACTTTGATCACAAAGTATTCGGTACGTACACAGCTGTGAAAGGCTCGAGTCGACCTTTTAATAAAGATACCTGTGGATAACAAATGTCCAACCCAAAGCTACGCGGACTTTGTGCCCAAAATATTGGGTACATAGGCAACAAAGAAAGGCTCGAGTCGCTTTAATAAAAAATACCTATTAATAATCATTCTCGAACCCCAACTACAAGGACTTTGATTACAACTTATTTGGAACGTAGGTAGCCGAGAAAAATTTGAGTCCACCTATTTTAAAATTACCTATCAATAGTCAATCCCAAACCGAACTACGCGGACTTTAATCACAAAGTATTCGGTATGTACACAGCTGTAGAAGGATTGAGTATACTTGTTAAAAAACATACCTATGGATAATATATGTCCCACCTCAAAACACGCGGACTTTGATCCCAAAGTATTGGGTACGTAGGCAGCTGAGAAAGCCTCGAGTCCGCTTTTAATAAAAAATACCTATTAATAAGCAATCTCGAACCCGAACTACAAGGACTTTGAGTACAAAATTTTGGGTAAGTAGGTAGCCGAGAAAGATTTGACTCCACCTTTTTAAAAATTACCTATGAATAATCTATCCCAACCCGAACTACGCGGACTTTGATCACAAAGTATTCGGTACGTACACAGCTGTGGAAGGATTGAGTCTACTTGTTAAAAAACATACATATGGATAATCAATCTCCCACCCCAAAATACGCAGACTTTGATCCCAAAGTTTTGGGTACGTAGGCGGTGGTTCGAGAAAGGCTCGAGTCCGCTTTTAATAAAAAATACCTATTAATAATCAATCTCGAACCCGAACTACACGGACTTTGAGTCCAAAATATTGGGTACGTAGGTAGCCGAGAAAGATTTGAGTCCACCCTTTTTAATATTACCTATGAAAAATCAATCCCAACCCGAAGTACGCGGACTTTGATGACAAAGTACTCGGTACGTACACAGCTGTGAAAGGCTCGAGTCGACCTTTTAATAAAGATACCCGTGGATAACAAATGTCCAACCCAAACTACGCGGACTTTGTGCCCAAAATATTGGGTACATAGGCAACAAAGAAAGGCTCGAGTCGCTTTAATAAAAAATACCTATTAATAATCATTCTCGAACCCCAACTACAAGGACTTTGATTACAACTTATTTGGAACGTAGGTAGCCGAGAAAAATTTGAGTCCACCTATTTTAAAATTACCTATGAATAGTCAATCCCAAACCGAACTATGCGGACTTTAATCACAAAGTATTCGGTATGTACACAGCTGTAGAAGGATTAAGTCTACTTGTTAAAAAACATACCTATGGATAATCAATCTCCCACCTCAAAACACGCGGACTTTGATCCCAAAGTATTGGGTACGTAGGGAGCTGAGAAAGGTTCGAGTCCGCTTTTAATAAAAAATACCTATTAATAAGCAATCTCGAACCCGAACTACAAGGACTTTGAGTACAAAATATTGGGTATGTAGGTAGCCGAGAAAGATTTGAGTCCACCTTTTTAAAAATTACCTATGAATAATCTATCCCAACCCGAACTACGTGGACTTTGATCACAAAGTATTCGGTACGTACACAAATTGTGGAAGGATTGAGTCTACTTGTTAAAAAACATACCTATGGATAATCAATCTCCCACCCCAAAATACGCAGACTTTGATCCCAAAGTTTTGGGTACGTAGGCAGATGAGAAAGGCTCGAGTCCGCTTTTAATAAAAAATACCTATTAATAATCAATCTCGAACCCGAACTACACGGACTTTGAGTCCAAAATATTGGGTACGTAGGTAGCCGAGAAAGATTTGAGTCCACCCTTTTTAATATTACCTATGAAAAATCAATCCCAACCCGAAGTACGCGGACTTTGATCACAAAGTATTCGGTACGTACACAGCTGTGAAAGGCTCGAGTCGACCTTTTAAAAAAGATACCTGTGGATAACAAATGTCCAACCCAAACTACGCGGACTTTGTGCCCAAAATATTGGGTACATAGGCAACAAAGAAAGGCTCGAGTCGCTTTAATAAAAAATACCTATTAATAATCATTCTCGAACCCCAACTACAAGGACTTTGATTACAACTTATTTGGAACGTAGGTAGCCGAGAAAAATTTGAGTCCACCTATTTTAAAATTTCCTATGAATAGTCAATCCCAAACCGAACTACGCGGACTTTAATCACAAAGTATTCGGTATGTACATACTGTAGAAGAATTGAGTCTACTTGTTAAAAAACATACCTATGGATAATCAATCTCCCACCTCAAAACACGCGGACTTTGATCCCAAAGTATTGGGTACGTAGGCAGCTAAGAAAGGCTCGAGTCCGCTTTTAATAAAAAATACCTATTAATAATCAATCTCGAACCCGAACTACACGGACTTTGAGTCCAAAATATTGGGTACGTAGGTAGCCGAGAAAGATTTGAGTCCACCTTTTTTAATATTACCTATGAAAAATCAATCCCAACCCGAAGTACGCGGACTTTGATCACAAAGTATTCGGTACGTACACAGCTGTGAAAGGCTCGAGTCGACCTTTTAATAAGGATACCCGTGGATAACAAATGTCCAACCCAAACTACGCGGACTTTGTGCCCAAAATATTGGGTACATAGGCAACAAAGAAAGGCTCAAGTCGCTTTAATAAAAAATACCTATTAATAATCATTCTCGAACCCCAACTACAAGGACTTTGATTACAACTTATTTGGAACGTAGGTAGCCGAGAAAAATTTCAGTCCACCTATTTTAAAATTACCTATGAATAGTCAATCCCAAACCGAACTACGCGGACTTTAATCACAAAGTATTCGGTATGTACATAGCTGTAGAAGGATTGAGTCTACTTGTTAAAAAACATACCTATGGATAATCAATCTCCCACCTCAAAACACGCGGACTTTGATCCCAAAGTATTGGGTACGTAGGGAGCTGAGAAAGGCTCGAGTCCGCTTTTAATAAAAAATACCTATTAATAAGCAATCTCGAACCCGAACTACAAGGACTTTGAGTACAAAATATTGGGTATGTAGGTAGCCGAGAAAGATTTGAGTCCACCTTTTTAAAAATTACCTATGAATAATCTATCCCAACCCGAACTACGTGGACTTTGATCACAAAGTATTCGGTACGTACACAGCTGTGGAAGGATTGAGTCTACTTGTTAAAAAACATACCTATGGATAATCAATCTCCCACCCCAAAATACGCGGACTTTGATCCCAAAGTTTTGGGTACGTAGGCAGATGAGAAAGGCTCGAGTCCGCTTTTAATAAAAAATACCTATTAATAATCAATCTCGAACCCGAACTACACGGACTTTGAGTCCAAAATATTGGGTACGTAGGTAGCCGAGAAAGATTTGAGTCCACCCTTTTTAATATTACCTATGAAAAATCAATCCCAACCCGAAGTACGCGGACTTTGATCACAAAGTATTCGGTACGTACACAGCTGTGAAAGGCTCGAGTCGACCTTTTAATAAAGATACCTGTGGATAACAAATGTCCAACCCAAACTACGCGGACTTTGTGCCCAAAATATTGGGTACATAGGCAACAAAGAAAGGCTCGAGTCGCTTTAATAAAAAATACCTATTAATAATCATTCTCGAACCCCAACTACAAGGACTTTGATTACAACTTATTTGGAACGTAGGTAGCCGAGAAAAATTTGAGTCCACCTATTTTAAAATTACCTATGAATAGTCAATCCCAAACCGAACTACGCGGACTTTAATCACAAAGTATTCGGTATGTACACAGCCGTAGAAGGATTGAGTCTACTTGTTAAAAAACATACCTATGGATAATCAATCT
This sequence comes from Linum usitatissimum, assembly GCA_030674075.2. Classification (NCBI taxonomy): domain Eukaryota; kingdom Viridiplantae; phylum Streptophyta; class Magnoliopsida; order Malpighiales; family Linaceae; genus Linum; species Linum usitatissimum. The sequence goes on from JAUJYP020000654.1 coordinate 243,301, forward strand.
CCCACCTCAAAACATGCGGACTTTGATCCCAAAGTATTGGGTACGTAGGCAGCTGAGAAAGGCTCGAGTCCGCTTTTAATAAAAAATACCTATTAATAATCAATCTCGAACCCGAACTACACGGACTTTGAGTCCAAAATATTGGGTACGTAGGTAGCCGAGAAAGATTTGAGTCCACCTTTTTTAATATTACCTATGAAAAATCAATCCCAACCCGAAGTACGCGGACTTTGATCACAAAGTATTCGGTACGTACACAGCCTGTGAAAGGCTCGAGTCGACCTTTTAATAAAGATACCGTGGATAACAAATGTCCAACCCAAAGCTACGCGGACTTTGTGCCCAAAATATTGGGTACATAGGCAACAAAGAAAGGCTCGAGTAGCTTTAATAAAAAATACCTATTAATAATCATTCTCGAACCCCAACTACAAGGACTTTGATTACAACTTATTTGCAACGTAGGTAGCCGAGAAAAATTTGAGTCCACCTATTTTAAAATTACCTATGAATAGTCAATCCCAACCCGAACTACGCGGACTTTAATCACAAAGTATTCGGTATGTACACAGCTGTGGAAGGCTTTAGTCTACTTGTTAAAAAACATACCTATGGATAATCAATCTCCCACCCTAAAATACGCAGACTTTGATCCTAAAGTATTAGGTACGTAGGGAGCTGAGAAAGGCTCGAGTCCGCTTTTAATAAAAAATACCTATTAATAATCAATCTCGAACCCGAACTACAAGGACTTTGAGTACAAAATATTGGGTATGTAGGTAGCCGAGAAAGATTTGAGTCCACCTTTTTAAAAATTAGCTATGAATAATCTATCCCAACCTGAACTACGCGGACTTTGATCACAAAGTATTCGGTACGTACACAGCTGTGGAAGGATTGAGTCTACGTGTTAAAAAACATACCTATGGATAATCAATCTCCCACCCCAAAATACGCGGACTTTGATCCCAAAGTTTTGGGTACGTAGGCAGCTGAGAAAGGCTCGAGTCCGCTTTTAATAAAAAATACCTATTAATAATCAATCTCGAACCCGAACTACACGGACTTTGAGTACAAAATATTAGGTAGGTAGGTAGCCGAGAAACATTTGAGTCCACCTTTTTTAAAATTACCTATGAATAATCAATCCTAACCCGAACTACGCGGACTTTGATCCAAAAGTATTCGGTACGTACATAGCTGTGGAAGGATTGAGTCTACTTGTTAAAAAAGATACCTATGGATAGTCAATCTCCCACCCCAAAATAGGCAGACTTTGATCCCAAAGTATTGGGTACGTAGGCAGCTGAGAAAGGCTCGAGTCTGCTTTTAATAAAAAATACCTATTAATAATCAATCTCGAACCCGAACTACACGGACTTTGAGTACAAAATATTTGGTATGTAGGTAGCTGAGAAAGATTTGAGTCAACCTTTTTAATATTACCTATGAATAATCAATCCCAACCCGAAGTACGCGGATTTGATCACAAAGTATTCGGTACGTACACAGCTGTGAAAGGCTCAAGTCGACCTTTTAATAAAGATACATGTGGATAAAAAATGTCCAACCCAAAGCTACGCGGACTTTGTGCCCAAAATATTGGGTACATAGGCAACAAAGAAAGGCTCGAGTCGCTTTAATAAAAAATACCTATTAATAATCATTCTCGAACCCCAACTACAAGGACTTTGATTACATCTTATTTGGAACGTAGGTAGCCGAGAAAAATTTGAGTCCATCCGTTTTAAAATTAACTATGAATAGTCAATCCCAACCCAAACTACGCGGACTTTAATCACAAAGTATTCGGTACGTACACAGCTGTAGAAGGATTGAGTCTACTTGTTAAAAAACATACCTATGGATAATCAATCTCCCACCTCAAAACACGCGGACTTTGATCCCAAAGTATTCGGTACGTAGGCAGCTGAGAAAGGCTCGAGTCCGCTTTTAATAAATAATACCTATTAATAATCAATCTCGAACCCGAACTACAAGGACTTTGAGTCCAAAATATTGGGTACGTAGGTAGCCGAGAAAGATTTGAGTCCACCTTTTTTAATATTACCGATGAAAAATCAATCCCAACCCGAAGTACGCGGACTTTGATCACAAAGTATTCGGTACGTAATGTACCGTGATAGGCTCGAGTCGACCTTTTAATAAAGATACTCGTGGATAACAAATGTCCAACCCAAAGCTACGCGGACTTTGTGCCCAAAATATTGGGTACATAGGCAACAAAGAAAGGCTCGAGTCGCTTTAATAAAAAATACCTATTAATAATCATTCTCGAACCCCAACTACAAGGACTTTGATTACAACTTATTTGGAACGTAGGTAGCCGAGAAAAATTTGAGTCCACCTATTTAAAAATTACCTATGAATAGTCAATCCCAACCCGAACTACGCGGACTTTAATCACAAAGTATTCGGTACGTACACAGTTGTGGAAGGCTTGAGTCTACTTGTTAAAAAACATACCTATGGATAATCAATCTCCCACCCCAAAATACGCAGACTTTGATCCGAAAGTATTAGGTACGTAGGGAGCTGAGAAAGGCTCGAGTCCGCTTTTAATAAAAAATACCTATTAATAATCAATCTCGAACCCGAACTACACGGACTTTGAGTACAAAATATTGGGTAGGTAGGTAGCCGAGAAACATTTGAGTCCACCTTTTTTAAAATTACCTATGAATAATCAATCCTAACCCGAACTACGCGGACTTTGATTCAAAAGTATTCGGTACGTACATAGCTGTGGAAGGATTGAGTCTACTTGTTAAAAAAGATACCTATGGATAGTCAATCTCCCACCCCAAAATAGGCAGACTTTGATCCCAAAGTATTGGGTACGTAGGCAGCTGAGAAAGGCTCGAGTCCCTTTTAATAAAAAATACCTATTAATAATCAATCTCGAACCCGAACTACACGGACTTTGAGTACAAAATATTTGGTATGTAGGTAGCTGAGAAAGATTTGAGTCAACCTTTTTAATATTACCTATGAATAATCAATCCCAACCCGAAGTACGCGGATTTGATCACAAAGTATTCGGTACGTACACAGCTGTGAAAGGCTCAAGTCGACCTTTTAATAAAGATACATGTGGATAAAAAATGTCCAACCCAAAGCTACGCGGACTTTGTGCCCAAAATATTGGGTACATAGGCAACAAAGAAAGGCTCGAGTCGCTTTAATAAAAAATACCTATTAATAATCATTCTCGAACCCCAACTACAAGGACTTTGATTACATCTTATTTGGAACGTAGGTAGCCGAGAAAAATTTGAGTCCACCTGTTTTAAAATTACCTATGAATAGTCAATCCCAACCCAAACTACGCGGACTTTAATCACAAAGTATTCGGTACGTACACAGCTGTAGAAGGATTGAGTCTACTTGTTAAAAAACATACCTATGGATAATCAATCTCCCACCTCAAAACACGCGGACTTTGATCCCAAAGTATTCGGTACGTAGGCAGCTGAGAAAGGCTCGAGTCCGCTTTTAATAAATAATACCTATTAATAATCAATCTCGAACCCGAACTACAAGGACTTTGAGTCCAAAATATTGGGTACGTGGTAGCCGAGAAAGATTTGAGTCCACCTTTTTTAATATTACCGATGAAAAATCAATCCCAACCCGAAGTACGCGGACTTTGATCACAAAGTATTCGGTACGTACACAGCTGTGATAGGCTCGAGTCGACCTTTTAATAAAGATACCTGTGGATAACAAATGTCCAACCCAAAGCTACGCGGACTTTGTGCCCAAAATATTGGGTACATAGGCAACAAAGAAAGGCTCGAGTCGCTTTAATAAAAAATACCTATTAATAATCATTCTCGAACCCCAACTACAAGGACTTTGATTACAACTTATTTGGAACGTAGGTAGCCGAGAAAAATTTGAGTCCACCTATTTAAAAATTACCTATGAATAGTCAATCCCAACCCGAACTACGCGGACTTTAATCACAAAGTATTCGGTACGTACACAGTTGTGGAAGGCTTGAGTCTACTTGTTAAAAAACATACCTATGGATAATCAATCTCCCACCCCAAAATACGCAGACTTTGATCCGAAAGTATTAGGTACGTAGGGAGCTGAGAAAGGCTCGAGTCCGCTTTTAATAAAAAATACCTATTGATAATCAATCTCGAAGCCGAACTACAAGGACTTTGAGTACAAAATATTGGGTATGTAGGTAGCCGAGAAAGATTTGAGTCCACCTTTTTAAAAATTACCTATGAATAATCTATCCCAACCCGAACTACGCGGACTTTGATCACAAAGTATTCGGTACGTACACAGCTCTGAAAGGATTGAGTCTACTTGTTAAACAACATACCTATGGATAATCAATCTCCCACCCCAAAATACGTGGACTTTGATCCCAAAGTTTTGGGTACGTAGGTAGCTGAGAAAGGCTCGAGTCCGCTTTTAATAAAAAATACCTATTAATAATCAATCTCGAACCCGAACTACTCGGACTTTGAGTACAAAATATTGGGTAGGTAGGTAGCCGAGAAACATTTGAGTCCACCTTTTTTAAAATTACCTATGAATAATCAATCCCAACCCGAACTACGCGGACTGTGATCCAAAAGTATTCGGTACGTACATAGCTGTGGAAGGATTGAGTCTACTTGTTAAGAAAGATACCTATGGATAATCAATCTCCCACCCCAAAATACGCAGACTTTGATCCCAAAGTATTGGGTACGTAGGGTCCGAGTAAGGCTCGAGTCCGCTTTTAATAAAAAATACCTATTAATAATCAATCTCGAACCCGAACTACAAGGACTTTGAGTACAAAATATTGGGTATGTAGGTAGCCGAGAAAGATTTGAGTCCACCTTTTTAAAAATTACCTATGAATAATCTATCCCAACCCGAACTACGCGGACTTTGATCACAAAGTATTCGGTACGTACACAGCTTTGGAAGGATTGAGTCTACTTGTTAAACAACGTACCTATGGATAATCAATCTCCCACCCCAAAATACGTGGACTTTGATCCCAAAGTTTTGGGTACGTAGGCAGCTGAGAAAGGCTCGAGTCCGCTTTTAATAAAAAATACCTATTAATAATCAATCTCGAACCCGAACTACTCGGACTTTGAGTACAAAATATTGGGTAGGTAGGTAGCCGAGAAACATTTGAGTCCACCTTTTTTAAAATTACCTATGAATAATCAATCCCAACCCGAACTACGCGGACTTTGATCCAAAAGTATTCGGTACGTACATAGCTGTGGAAGGATTGAGTCTACTTGTTAAAAAAGATACCTATGGATAATCAATCTCCCACCCCAAAATACGCAGACTTTGATCCAAAAGTTTTGGGTACGTAGGCAGCTGAGAAAGGCTCGAGTCCGCTTTTAATAAAAAATACCTATTAATAATCAATCTCGAAACCGAACTACACGGACTTTGAGTACAAAATATTTGGTAGGTAGGTAGCCGAGAAACATTTGAGTCCACCTTTTTTAAAATTACCTATGAATAATCAATCCCAACCCGAACTACGCGGACTTTGATCCAAAAGTATTCGGTACGTACATAGCTGTGGAAGGATTGAGTCTACTTGTTAAAAAAGATACCTATGGATAATCAATCTCCCACTCCAAAATACACAGACTTTGATCCCAAAGTATTGGGTACGTAGGGAGCTGAGAAAGGCTCGAGTCCGCTTTTAATAAAAATTACATATTAATAATCAATCTCGAACCCGAACTACACGGACTTTGAGTACAAAATATTGGGTACGTAGGTAGCCGAGAAAGATTTGAGTCCACCTTTTTTAATATTACCTATGAATAATCAATCCCAACCCGAAGTACGCGGATTTGATCACAAAGTATTCGGTACGTACACAGCTGTGAAAGGCTCAAGACGACCTTTTAATAAAGATACATGTGGATAACAAATGTCCAACCCAAAGCTACGCGGACTTTGTGCCCAAAATATTGGGTACATAGGCAACAAAGAAAGGCTCGAGTCGCTTGAATAAAAAATACCTATTAATAATCATTCTCGAACCCCAACTACAAGGACTTTGATTACAACTTATTTGGAATGTAGGTAGCCGAGAAAAATTTGAGTCCACCTGTTTTAAAATTACCTATGAATAGTCAATCCCAACCCGAACTACGGGGACTTTGAGCCCAAAATATTGGGTACATAGGCAACAAAGAGAGGTCCGAGTCCGCCTTTAATAAAAAATACCTATTAATAATCAATCTCGAACCCCAACTACACGGACTTTGATTAAAAATTTATTTGGAACGTAGGTAGCCGAGAAAAATTTGTGTCCACCTTTTTTAAAATTACCTATGAATAATCAATCCCAACCCGAACTTCACGGACTTTGATCACAAAGTATTCGGTACATACACAACTGTGGAAGGATTGAGTCTACTTGTTAAAACAGATACCTATGGATAATATATTTCCCACCCAAAAATACGCGGACTTTGATCCCAAAGTATTAGGTACGTAGGCACCTGAGAAAGGCTCGAGTCCGCTTTTAATAAAAAATACCTATTAATAATAAATCTTGAACCCGAACTACACGGACTTTGAGTACAAAATATTGGGTACGTAGGTAGCCGAGAAAGTTTGAGTCCACCTTTTTTAATATTACCTATGAATAATCAATCCCAACCCGAAGTACGCGGATTTGATCACAAAGTATTCGGTACGTACACAGCTGTGAAAGGCTGAAGACGACCTTTTAGTAAAGATACATGTGGATAACAAATGTCCAACCCAAAGCTACGCGGACTTTGTGCCCAAAATATTGGGTACATAGGCAACAAAGAAAGGCTCGATTCGCTTTAATAAAAAATACCTATTAATAATCATTCTCGAACCCCAACTACAAGGACTTTGATTACAACTTATTTGGAACGTAGATAGCCGAGAAAAATTTGAGTCCACCTGTTTTAAAATTACCTATGAATAGTCAATCCCAAACCGAACTACGCGGACTTTAATCACAAAGTATTCGGTATGTACACAGCTGTAGAAGGATTGAGTCTACTTGTTAAAAAACATACCTATGGATAATCAATCTCCCACCTCAAAACACGCGGACTTTGATCCCAAAGTATTGGGTACGTAGGCAGCTGAGAAAGGCTCGAGTCCGCTTTTAATAAAAAATACCTATTAATAATCAATCTCGAACCCGAACTACACGGACTTTGAGTCCAAAATATTGGGTACGTAGGTAGCCGAGAAAGATTTGAGTCCACCTTTTTTAATATTACCTATGAAAAATCAATCCCAACCCGAAGTACGCGGACTTTGATCACAAAGTATTCGGTACGTACACGAACCGTGAAAGGCTCGAGTCGACCTTTTAATAAAAATACCTGTGGATAACAAATGTCCAACCCAAAGCTACGCGGACTTTGTGCCCAAAATATTGGGTACATAGGCAACAAAGAAAGGCTCGATTCGCTTTAATAAAAAATACCTATTAATAATCATTCTCGAACCCCAACTACAAGGACTTTGATTACAACTTATTTGGAACGTAGATAGCCGAGAAAAATTTGAGTCCACCTGTTTTAAAATTACCTATGAATAGTCAATCCCAACCCAAACTACGGGGACTTTGAGCCCAAAATATTGGGTACATAGGCAACAAAGATAGGTCCGAGTCCGCCTTGAATAAAAAACACCTATTAATAATCAATCTCGAACCCCAACTGGACGGACTATGATTAAAAATTTATTTGGAACGTAGGTAGCCGAGAAAATTTTGTGTCCACCTTTTTTAAAATTACCTATGAATAATCAATCCCAACCCGAACTTCGCGGACTTTGATCACAAAGTATTCGGTACGTACACAAATTCGTGGAAGGATTGAGTCTACTTGTTAAAAAAGATACCTATGGATAATCAATTTCCCACCCAAAAATACGTGGACTTTGATCCCAAAGTATTAGGTACGTAGGCAGCTCAGAAAGGCTCGAGTCCACTTTTAATAAAAAATACCTATTAATAATAAATATTGAACCCGAACTACACGGACTTTGAGTACAAAATATTGGGTACGTAGGTAGCCGAGAAAGTTTGAGTCCACCTTTTTTAATATTACCTATGAATAATCAATCCCAACCCGAAGTACGCGGATTTGATCACAAAGTATTCGGTACGTACACAGCTGTGAAAGGCTGAAGACGACATTTTAATAAAGATACATGTGGATAACAAATGTCCAACCCAAAGCTACGCGGACTTTGTGCCCAAAATATTGGGTACATAGGCAACAAAGAAAGGCTCGATTCGCTTTAATAAAAAATACCTATTAATAATCATTCTCGAACCCCAACTACAAGGACTTTGATTACAACTTATTTGGAACGTAGGTAGCCGAGAAAAATTTGAGTCCACCAATTTTAAAATTACCTATGAATAGTCAATCCCAACCCGAACTACGCGGACTTTAATCACAAAGTATTCGGTACGTACACAGCTGTAGAAGGATTGAGTCTACTTGTTAAAAAACATACCTATGGATAATCAATCTCCCACCCCAAAATACGCAGACTTTGATCCTAAAGTATTAGGTACGTAGGGAGCTGAGAAAGGCTCGAGTCCGCTTTTAATAAAAAATACCTATTAATAATCAATCTCGAACCCGAACTACAAGGACTTTGAGTACAAAATATTGGGTATGTAGGTAGCCGAGAAAGATTTGAGTCCACCTTTTTAAAAATTACCTATGAATAATCTATCCCAACCCGAACTACGCGGACTTTGATCACAAAGTATTCGGTACGTACACAGCTGTGGAAGGATTAGGTCTACGTGTTAAAAAACAAACCTTTGGATAATCAATCTCCCACCCCAAAATACGCGGACTTTGATCCCAAAGTTTTGGGTACGTAGGCAGCTGAGAAAGGCTCGAGTCCGCTTTTAATAAAAAATACCTATTAATAATCAATCTCGAACCCGAACTACACGGACTTTGAGTACAAAATATTGGGTACGTAGGTAGCCGAGAAAGATTTGAGTCCACCTTTTTTAATATTACCTATGAATAATCAATCCCAACCCGAAGTACGCGGATTTGATCACAAAGTATTCGGTACGTACACAGCTGTGAAAGGCTCAAGTCGACCTTTTAATAAAGATACATGTGGATAAAAAATGTCCAACCCAAAGCTACGCGGACTTTGTGCCCAAAATATTGGGTACATAGGCAACAAAGAAAGGCTCGAGTCGCTTTAATAAAAAATACCTATTAATAATCATTCTCGAACCCCAACTACAAGGACTTTGATTACATCTTATTTGGAACGTAGGTAGCCGAGAAAAATTTGATTCCACCTGTTTTAAAATTACCTATGAATAGTCAATCCCAACCCGAACTACGCGGACTTTAATCACAAAGTATTCGGTACGTACACAGCTGTAGAAGGATTGAGTCTACTTGTTAAAAAACATACCTATGGATAATCAATCGCCCACCTCAAAACACGCTGACTTTGATCCCAAAGTATTGGGTACGTAGGCAGCTGAGAAAGGCTCGAGTCCGCTTTTAATAAATAATACCTATTAATAATCAATCTCGAACCCGAACTACACGGACTTTGAGTCCAAAATATTGGGTACGTAGGTAGGCGAGAAAGATTTGAGTCCACCTTTTTTAATATTACCGATGAAAAATGAATCCCAACCCGAAGTACGCGGACTTTGATCACAAAGTATTCGGTACGTACACAGCTGTGATAGGCTCGAGTCGACCTTTTAATAAAGATACCTGTGGATAACAAATGTCCAACCCAAAGCTACGCGGACTTTGTGCCCAAAATATTGGGTACATAGGCAACAAAGAAAGGCTCGAGTCGCTTTAATAAAAAATACCTATTAATAATCATTCTCGAACCCCAACTACAAGGACTTTGATTACAACTTATTTGGAACGTAGGTAACCGAGAAAAATTTGAGTCCACCTATTTAAAAATTACCTATGAATAGTCAATCCCAACCCGAACTACGCGGACTTTAATCACAAAGTATTCGGTACGTACACAGTTGTGGAAGGCTTGAGTCTACTTGTTAAAAAACATACCTATGGATAATCAATCTCCCACCCCAAAATACGCGGACTTTGATCCCAAAGTATTAGGTACGTAGGGAGCCGAGAAAGGCTCGAGTCCGCTTTTAATAAAAAATACCTATTAATAATCAATCTCGAAGCCGAACTACAAGGACTTTGAGTACAAAATATTGGGTATGTAGGTAGCCGAGAAAGATTTGAGTCCACCTTTTTAAAAATTACCAATGAATAATCTATCCCAACCCGAACTACGCGGACTTTGATCACAAAGTATTCGGTACGTACAGAGCTCTGAAAGGATTGAGTCTACTTGTTAAACAACATACCTATGGATAATCAATCTCCCACCCCAAAATACGTGGACTTTGATCCCAAAGTTTTGGGTACGTAGGCAGCTGAGAAAGGCTCGAGTCCGCTTTTAATAAAAAATACCTATTAATAATCAATCTCGAACCCGAACTACTCGGACTTTGAGTACAAAATATTGGGTATGTAGGTAGCCGAGAAACATTTGAGTCCACCTTTTTAAAAATTACCTATGAATAATCTATCCCAACCCGAACTACGCGGACTTTGATCACAAAGTATTCGGTACGTACACAGCTGTGGAAGGATTGAGTCTACGTGTTAAAAAACAAACCTATGGATAATCAATCTCCCACCCCAAAATACGCGGACTTTGATCCCAAAGTTTTGGGTACGTAGGCAGCTGAGAAAGGCTCGAGTCCGCTTTTAATAAAAAATACCTATTAATAATCAATCTCGAACCCGAACTACACGGACTTTGAGTACAAAATATTTGGTATGTAGGTAGCTGAGAAAGATTGTAGTCAACCTTTTTAATATTACCTATGAATAATCAATCCCAACCCGAAATACGCGGATTTGATCACAAAGTATTCGGTACGTACACAGCTGTGAAAGACTCAAGTCGACCTTTTAATAAAGATACATGTGGATAAAAAATGTCCAACCCAAAGCTACGCGGACTTTGTGCCCAAAATATTGGGTACATAGGCAACAAAGAAAGGCTCGAGTCGCTTTAATAAAAAATACCTATTAATAATCATTCTCGAACCCCAACTACAAGGACTTTGATTACATCTTATTTGGAACGTAGGTAGCCGAGAAAAATTTGATTCCACCTGTTTTAAAATTACCTATGAATAGTCAATCCCAACCCGAACTACGCGGACTTTAATCACAAAGTATTCGGTACGTACACAGCTGTAGAAGGATTGAGTCTACTTGTTAAAAAACATACCTATGGATAATCAATCGCCCACCTCAAAACACACGGACTTTGATCCCAAAGTATTGGGTACGTAGGCAGCTGAGAAAGGCTCGAGTCCGCTTTTAATAAATAATACCTATTAATAATCAATCTCGAACCCGAACTACACGGACTTTGAGTCCAAAATATTGGGTACGTAGGTAGCCGAGAAAGATTTGAGTCCACCTTTTTTAATATTACCGATGAAAAATGAATCCCAACCCGAAGTACGCGGACTTTGATCACAAAGTATTCGGTACGTACACAGCTGTGATAGGCTCGAGTCGACCTTTTAATAAAGATACCCGTGGATAACAAATGTCCAACCCAAAGCTACGCGGACTTTGTGCCCAAAATATTGGGTACATAGGCAACAAAGAAAGGCTCGAGTCGCTTTAATAAAAAATACCTATTAATAATCATTCTCGAACCCCAACTACAAGGACTTTGATTACAACTTATTTGGAACGTAGGTAGCCGAGAAAAATTTGAGTCCACCTATTTAAAAATTACCTATGAATAGTCAATCCCAACCCGAACTACGCGGACTTTAATCACAAAGTATTCGGTACGTACACAGTTGTGGAAGGCTTGAGTCTACTTGTTAAAAAACATACCTATGGATAATCAATCTCCCACCCCAAAATACGCAGACTTTGATCCGAAAGTATTAGGTACGTAGGGAGCCGAGAAAGGCTCGAGTCCGCTTTTAATAAAAAATACCTATTAATAATCAATCTCGAAGCCGAACTACAAGGACTTTGAGTACAAAATATTGGGTATGTAGGTAGCCGAGAAAGATTTGAGTCCACCTTTTTAAAAATTACCTATGAATAATCTATCCCAACCCGAACTACGCGGACTTTGATCACAAAGTATTCGGTACGTACACAGCTCTGAAAGGATTGAGTCTACTTGTTAAACAACATACCTATGGATAATCAATCTCCCACCCCAAAATACGTGGACTTTGATCCCAAAGTTTTGGGTACGTAGGCAGCTGAGAAAGGCTCGAGTCCGCTTTTAATAAAAAATACCTATTAATAATCAATCTCGAACCCGAACTACTCGGACTTTGAGTACAAAATATTGGGTAGGTAGGTAGCCGAGAAACATTTGAGTCCACCTTTTTTAAAATTACCTATGAATAATCAATCCCAACCCGAACTACGCGGACTTTGATCCAAAAGTATTCGGTACGTACATAGCTGTGGAAGGATTGAGTCTACTTATTAAGAAAGATACCTATGGATAATCAATCTCCCACCCCAAAATACGCAGACTTTGATCCCAAAGTATTGGGTACGTAGGCGATCGAGAAAGGCTCGAGTCCGCTTTTAATAAAAAATACCTATTAATAATCAATCTCGAAGCCGAACTACAAGGACTTTGAGTACAAAATATTGGGTATGTAGGTAGCCGAGAAAGATTTGAGTCCACCTTTTTAAAAATTACCTATGAATAATCTATCCCAACCCGAACTACGCGGACTTTGATCACAAAGTATTCGGTACGTACACAGCTCTGAAAGGATTGAGTCTACTTGTTAAACAACATACCTATGGATAATCAATCTCCCACCCCAAAATACGTGGACTTTGATCCCAAAGTTTTGGGTACGTAGTAGTCGAGAAAGGCTCGAGTCCGCTTTTAATAAAAAATACCTATTAATAATCAATCTCGAACCCGAACTACTCGGACTTTGAGTACAAAATATTGGGTAGGTAGGTAGCCGAGAAACATTTGAGTCCACCTTTTTAAAATTACCTATGAATAATCAATCCCAACCCGAACTACGCGGACTTTGATCCAAAAGTATTCGGTACGTACATAGCTGTGGAAGGATTGAGTCTACTTGTTAAGAAAGATACCTATGGATAATCAATCTCCCACCCCAAAATACGCAGACTTTGATCCCAAAGTATTGGGTACGTAGGCAGCTGAGAAAGGCTCGAGTCCGCTTTTAATAAAAAATACCTATTAATAATCAATCTCGAAGCCGAACTACAAGGACTTTGAGTACAAAATATTGGGTATGTAGGTAGCCGAGAAAGATTTGAGTCCACCTTTTTAAAAATTACCTATGAATAATCTATCCCAACCCGAACTACGCGGACTTTGATCACAAAGTATTCGGTACGTACACAACTCTGGAAGGATTGAGTCTACTTGTTAAACAACATACCTATGGATAATCAATCTCCCACACCAAAATACGTGGACTTTGATCCCAAAGTTTTGGGTACGTAGGCAGCTGAGAAAGGCTCGAGTCCGCTTTTAATAAAAAATACCTATTAATAATCAATCTCGAACCCGAACTACTCGGACTTTGAGTACAAAATATTGGGTAGGTAGGTAGCCGAGAAACATTTGAGTCCACTTTTTTTAAAATTACCTATGAATAATCAATCCCAACCCGAACTACGCGGACGTTGATCCAAAAGTATTCGGTACGTACATAGCTGTGGAAGGATTGAGTCTACTTGTTAAAAAAGATACCTATGGATAATCAATCTCCCACCCCAAAATACGCAGACTTTGATCCCAAAGTATTGGGTACGTAGGCAGCTGAGAAAGGCTCGAGTCCGCTTTTAATAAAAAATACCTATTAATAATCAATCTCAAACCCGAACTACACGGACTTTGAGTACAAAATATTGGGTACGTAGGTAGCCGAGAAAGATTTGAGTCCACCTTTTTTAATATTACCTATGAATAATCAATCCCAACCCGAAGTACGCGGATTTGATCACAAAGTATTCGGTACGTACACAGCTGTGAAAGGCTCAAGTCGACCTTTTAATAAAGATACATGTGGATAACAAATGTCCAACCCAAAGCTACGCGGACTTTGTGCCCAAAATATTGGGTACATAGGCAACAAAGAAAGGCTCGAGTCGCTTTAATAAAAAATACCTATTAATAATCATTCTCGAACCCCAACTACAAGGACGTTGATTAAAACTTATTTGGAACGTAGGTAGCCGAGAAAAATTTGAGTCCACCTGTTTTAAAATTACCTATGAATAGTCAATCCCAACCCGAACTACGGGGACTTTGAGCCCAAAATATTTGTTACATAGGCAACAAAGAGAGGTCCGAGTCCGCCTTTAATAAAAAATACCTATTAATAATCAATCTCGAACCCCAACTACACGGACTTTGATTAAAAATTTATTTGGAACGTAGGTAACCGAGAAAAATTTGTGTCCACCTTTTTTAAAATTACCTATGAATAATCAATCACAACTCGAACTTCACGGACTTTGATCACAAAGTATTCGGTACATACACAACTGTGGAAGGATTGAGTCTACTTGTGAAAACAGATACCTATGGATAATCAATTTCCCACCCAAAAATACGCGGACTTTGATCTTAAAGTATTGGGTATGTAGGCAGCTGAGAAAGGCGCGAGTCCGCTTTTAATAAAAAATACCTATTAATAATCTATCTCGAACCCGAACTACACGGACTTTGAGTCCAAAATATTGGGTACGTAGGTAGCCGAGAAAGATTTGAGTCCACCTTTTTTAATATTACCTATGAAAAATCAATCCCAACCCGAAGTACGCGGACTTTGATCACAAAGTATTCGGTACGTACACGACCGTGAAAGGCTCGAGTCGACCTTTTAATAAAGATACCTGTGGATAACAAATGTCCAACCCAAAGCTACGCGGACTTTGTGCCCAAAATATTGGGTACATAGGCAACAAAGAAAGGCTCGAGTCGCTTTAATAAAAAATACCTATTAATAATCATTCTCGAACCCCAACTACAAGGACTTTGATTACATCTTATTTGGAACGTAGGTAGCCGAGAAAAATTTGAGTCCACCTATTTTAAAATTACCTATGAATAGTCAATCCCAACCCGAACTACGCGGACTTTAATCACAAAGTATTCGGTATGTACACAGCTGTGGAAGGCTTTAGTCTACTTGTTAAAAAACATACCTATGGATAATCAATCTCCCACCCCAAAATACGCAGACTTTGATCCCAAAGTATTAGGTACGTAGGGAGCTGAGAAAGGCTCGAGTCCGCTTTTAATAAAAAATACCTATTAATAATCAATCTCGAACCCGAACTACAAGGACTTTGAGTACAAAATATTGGGTATGTAGGTAGCCGAGAAAGATTTGAGTCCACCTTTTTAAAAATTACCTATGAATAATCTATCCCAACCCGAACTACGCGGACTTTGATCACAAAGTATTCGGTACATACACAGCTCTGGAAGGATTGAGTCTACTTGTTAAAAAACATACCTATGGATAATCAATCTCCCACCCCAAAATACGCAGACTTTGATCCCAAAGTATTAGGTACGTAGGGAGCTGAGAAAGGCTCGAGTCCGCTTTTAATAAAAAATACCTATTAATAATCAATCTCGAACCCGAACTACAAGTACTTTGAGTACAAAATATTGGGTATGTAGGTAGCCGAGAAAGATTTGAGTCCACCTTTTTAAAAATTACCTATGAATAATCTATCTCAACCCGAACTACGCGGACTTTGATCACAAAGTATTCGGTACGCACACAGCTGTGGAAGGATTGAGTCTACTTGTTAAAAAACATACCTATGGATAATCAATCTCCCACCCCAAAATACACGGACTTTGATCCAAAAGTTTTGGGTACGTAGGCAGCTGAGAAAGGCTCGAGTCCGCTTTTAATAAAAAATACCTATTAATAATCAATCTCGAAACCGAACTACACGGACTTTGAGTACAAAATATTGGGTAGGTAGGTAGCCGAGAAACATTTGAGTCCACCTTTTTTAAAATTACCTATGAATAATCAATCCCAACCCGAACTACGCGGACTTTGATCCAAAAGTATTCGGTACGTACATAGCTGTGGAAGGATTGAGTCTACTTGTTAAAAAACATACCTATGGATAATCAATCTCCCACCCCAAAATACACGGACTTTGATCCAAAAGTTTTGGGTACGTAGGCAGCTGAGAAAGGCTCGAGTCCGCTTTTAATAAAAAATACCTATTAATAATCAATCTCGAAACCGAACTACACGGACTTTGAGTACAAAATATTGGGTAGGTAGGTAGCCGAGAAACATTTGAGTCCACCTTTTTTAAAATTACCTATGAATAATCAATCCCAACCCGAACTACGCGGACTTTGATCCAAAAGTATTCGGTACGTACATAGCTGTGGAAGGATTGAGTCTACTTGTTAAAAAAGATACCTATGGATAATCAATCTCCCACTCCAAAATACGCAGACTTTGATCCCAAAGTATTGGGTACGTAGGCAGCTGAGAAAGGCTCGAGTCCGCTTTTAATAAAAATTACCTATTAATAATCAATCTCGAAACCGAACTACACGGACTTTGAGTACAAAATATTGGGTAGGTAGGTAGCCGAGAAACATTTGAGTCCACCTTTTTAAAAATTACCTATGAATAATCAATCCCAACCCGAACTACGCGGACTTTGATCCAAAAGTATTCGGTACGTACATAGCTGTGGAAGGATTGAGTCTACTTGTTAAAAAAGATACCTATGGATAATCAATCTCCCACTCCAAAATACGCAGACTTTGATCCCAAAGTATTGGGTACGTAGGCGTCGAGAAAGGCTCGAGTCCGCTTTTAATAAAAATTACCTATTAATAATCAATCTCGAACCCGAACTACACGGACTTTGAGTACAAAATATTGGGTACGTAGGTAGCCGAGAAAGATTTGAGTCCACCTTTTTTAATATTACCTATGCATAATCAATCCCAACCCGAAGTACGCGGATTTGATCACAAAGTATTCGGTACGTACACAGCTGTGAAAGGCTCAAGACGACCTTTTAATAAAGATACATGTGGATAACAAATGTCCAACCCAACGCTACGCGGACTTTGTGCCCAAAATATTGGGTACATAGGCAACAAAGAAAGGCTCGAGTCGCTTTAATAAAAAATACCTATTAATAATCATTCTCGAACCCCAACTACAAGGACTTTGATTACAACTTATTTGGAACGTAGATAGCCGAGAAAAATTTGAGTCCACTTGTTTTAAAATTACCTATGAATAGTCAATCCCAACCCAAACTACGGGGACTTTGAGCCCAAAATATTGGGTACATAGGCAACAAAGATAGGTCCGAGTCCGCCTTGAATAAAAAACACCTATTAATAATCAATCTCGAGCCCCAACTACACGGACTATGATTAAAAATTTATTTGGAACGTAGGTAGCCGAGAAAATTTTGTGTCCACCTTTTTTAAAATTACCTATGAATAATCAATCCCAACCCGAACTTCGCGGACTTTGATCACAAAGTATTCGGTACGTACACAGCTGTGGAAGGATTGAGTCTACTTGTTAAAAAAGATACCTATGGATAATCAATTTCCCACCCAAAAATACGCGGACTTTGAACCCAAAGTATTAGGTACGTAGGCACCTGAGAAAGGCTCGAGTGCGCTTTTAATAAAAAATACCTATTAATAATAAATATTGAACCCGAACTACACGGACTTTGAGTACAAAATATTGGGTACGTAGGTAGCCGAGAAAGTTTGAGTCCACCTTTTTTAATATTACCTATGAATAATCAATCCCAACCCGAAGTACGAGGACTTTGATCCAAAAGTATTCGGTACGTACACAAACTCGTGGAAGGATTGAGTCTACTTGTTAAAAAAGATACCTATGGATAATCAATTTCCCACCCAAAAATACGCGGACTTTGATCCCAAAGTATTGGGTACGTAGGCACCGAGAAAGGCTCGAGTCCGCTTTTAATAAAAAATACCTATTAATAATCAATCTCGAACCCGAACTACACGGACTTTGAGTACAAAATATTGGGTACGTAGGTAGCCGAGAAAGATTTGAGTCCACCTTTTTTAATATTACCTATGAATAATCACTCCCAACCCGAAGTACGCGGATTCGATCACAAAGTATTCGGTACGTACCCGTGAAAGGCTCGAGTCGACCTTTTAATAAAGATACCCGTGGATTACAAATGTCCAACCCAAAGCTACGCGGACTTTGTGCCCAAAATATTGGGTACATAGGCAACAAAGAAAGGCTCGAGTCGCTTTAATAAAAAATACCTCATAATAATCATTCTCGAACCCCAACTACAAGGACTTTGATTACAACTTATTTGGAACGTAGGTAGCCGAGAAAAATTTGAGTCCACTTGTTTTAAAATTACTTATGAATAGTCAATCCCAACCCGAACTACGGGGACTTTGAGCCCAAAATATTGGGTACATAGGCAACAAAGAAAGGCTCGAGTCCGCCTTTAATAAAAAATACCTATTAATAATCAATCTCGAACCCCAACTACACGGACTTTGATTAAAACTTATTTGGAACGTAGGTAGCCGAGAAAAATTTGTGTCCACCTTTTTTAATATTACCTATGAATAATCAATCCCAACCCGAACTTCGCGGACTTTGATCACAAAGTATTCGGTACGTACACAAATTGTGGAAGGATTGAGTCTACTTGTTAAAAAAGATACCTATGGATAATCAATTTCCCACCCAAAAATACGCGGACTTTGATCCCAAAGTATTGGGTACGTAGGCACCGAGAAAGGCTCGAGTCCGCTTTTAATAAAAAATACCTATTAATAATCAATCTCGAACCCGAACTACACGGACTTTGAGTACAAAATATTGGGTACGTAGGTAGCCGAGAAAGATTTGAGTCCACCTTTTTTAATATTACCTATGAATAATCACTCCCAACCCGAAGTACGCGGATTCGATCACAAAGTATTCGGTACGTACACACTCGTGAAAGGCTCGAGTCGACCTTTTAATAAAGATACCTGTGGATTACAAATGTCCAACCCAAAGCTACGCGGACTTTGTGCCCAAAATATTGGGTACATAGGCAACAAAGAAAGGCTCGAGTCGCTTTAATAAAAAATACCTCATAATAATCATTCTCGAACCCCAACTACAAGGACTTTGATTACAACTTATTTGGAACGTAGGTAGCCGAGAAAAATTTGAGTCCACTTGTTTTAAAATTACTTATGAATAGTCAATCCCAACCCGAACTACGGGGACTTTGAGCCCAAAATATTGGGTACATAGGCAACAAAGAAAGGCTCGAGTCCGCCTTTAATAAAAAATACCAATTAATAATCAATCTCGAACCCCAACTACACGGACTTTGATTAAAACTTATTTGGAACGTAGGTAGCCGAGAAAATTTTGTGTCCACCTTTTTTAATATTACCTATGAATAATCAATCCCAACCCGAACTTCGCGGACTTTGATCACAAAGTATTCGGTACGTACACAACCGTGGAAGGATTGAGTCTACTTGTTAAAAAAGATACCTATGGATAATCAATTTCCCACCCAAAAATACG
The DNA here is from genome assembly GCA_030674075.2 of Linum usitatissimum. Lineage (NCBI taxonomy): Eukaryota > Viridiplantae > Streptophyta > Magnoliopsida > Malpighiales > Linaceae > Linum > Linum usitatissimum. Next base: position 263,036 of record JAUJYP020000654.1, read on the forward strand.
CGGACTTTGAACCCAAAGTATTAGGTACGTAGGTACCGAGAAAGGCTCGAGTGCGCTTTTAATAAAAAATACCTATTAATAATAAATATTGAACCCGAACTACACGGACTTTGAGTACAAAATATTGGGTACGTAGGTAGCCGAGAAAGTTTGAGTCCACCTTTTTTAATATTACCTATGAATAATCAATCCCAACCCGAAGTACGAGGACTTTGATCCAAAAGTATTCGGTACGTACACAGCTGTGGAAGGATTGAGTCTACTTGTTAAAAAAGATACCTATGGATAATCAATTTCCCACCCTAAAATACGCGGACTTTGATCCCAAAGTATTGGGTACGTAGGCAGCTGAGAAAGGCTCGAGTCCGCTTTTAATAAAAAATACCTATTAATAATCAATCTCGAACCCGAACTACACGGACTTTGAGTACAAAATATTGGGTACGTAGGTAGCCGAGAAAGATTTGAGTCCACCTTTTTTAATATTACCTATGAATAATCACTCCCAACCCGAAGTACGCGGATTCGATCACAAAGTATTCGGTACGTACACAACCGTGAAAGGCTCGAGTCGACCTTTTAATAAAGATACCTGTGGATTACAAATGTCCAACCCAAAGCTACGCGGACTTTGTGCCCAAAATATTGGGTACATAGGCAACAAAGAAAGGCTCGAGTCGCTTTAATAAAAAATACCTCATAATAATCATTCTCGAACCCCAACTACAAGGACTTTGATTACAACTTATTTGGAACGTAGGTAGCCGAGAAAAATTTGAGTCCACTTGTTTTAAAATTACTTATGAATAGTCAATCCCAACCCGAACTACGGGCACTTTGAGCCCAAAATATTGGGTACATAGGCAACAAAGAAAGGCTCGAGTCCGCCTTTAATAAAAAATACCTATTAATAATCAATCTCGAACCCCAACTACACGGACTTTGATTAAAACTTATTTGGAACGTAGGTAGCCGAGAAAAATTTGTGTCCACCTTTTTTAATATTACCTATGAATAATCAATCCCAACCCGAACTTCGCGGACTTTGATCACAAAGTATTCGGTACGTACACAATCGTGGAAGGATTGAGTCTACTTGTTAAAAAAGATACCTATGGATAATCAATTTCCCACCCAAAAATACGCGGACTTTGAACCCAAAGTATTAGGTACGTAGGCAGCCGAGAAAGGCTCGAGTGCGCTTTTAATAAAAAATACCTATTAATAATAAATATTGAACCCGAACTACACGGACTTTGAGTACAAAATATTGGGTACGTAGGTAGCCGAGAAAGTTTGAGTCCACCTTTTTTAATATTACCTATGAATAATCAATCCCAACCCGAAGTACGAGGACTTTGATCCAAAAGTATTCGGTACGTACACAAACTCGTGGAAGGATTGAGTCTACTTGTTAAAAAAGATACCTATGGATAATCAATTTCCCACCCAAAAATACGCGGACTTTGATCCCAAAGTATTGGGTACGTAGGCAACCGAGAAAGGCTCGAGTCCGCTTTTAATAAAAAATACCTATTAATAATCAATCTCGAACCCGAACTACACGGACTTTGAGTACAAAATATTGGGTACGTAGGTAGCCGAGAAAGATTTGAGTCCACCTTTTTTAATATTACCTATGAATAATCACTCCCAACCCGAAGTACGCGGATTCGATCACAAAGTATTCGGTACGTACACAGCCGTGAAAGGCTCGAGTCGACCTTTTAATAAAGATACCCGTGGATTACAAATGTCCAACCCAAAGCTACGCGGACTTTGTGCCCAAAATATTGGGTACATAGGCAACAAAGAAAGGCTCGAGTCGCTTTAATAAAAAATACCTCATAATAATCATTCTCGAACCCCAACTACAAGGACTTTGATTACAACTTATTTGGAACGTAGGTAGCCGAGAAAAATTTGAGTCCACTTGTTTTAAAATTACTTATGAATAGTCAATCCCAACCCGAACTACGGGGACTTTGAGCCCAAAATATTGGGTACATAGGCAACAAAGAAAGGCTCGAGTCCGCCTTTAATAAAAAATACCTATTAATAATCAATCTCGAACCCCAACTACACGGACTTTGATTAAAACTTATTTGGAACGTAGGTAGCCGAGAAAAATTTGTGTCCACCTTTTTTAATATTACCTATGAATAATCAATCCCAACCCGAACTTCGCGGACTTTGATCACAAAGTATTCGGTACGTACATACCGTGGAAGGATTGAGTCTACTTGTTAAAAAAGATACCTATGGATAATCAATTTCCCACCCAAAAATACGCGGACTTTGATCCCAAAGTATTGGGTACGTAGGCAGCTGAGAAAGGCTCGAGTCCGCTTTTAATAAAAAATACCTATTAATAATCAATCTCGAACCCGAACTACACGGACTTTGAGTACAAAATATTGGGTACGTAGGTAGCCGAGAAAGATTTGAGTCCACCTTTTTTAATATTACCTATGAATAATCACTCCCAACCCGAAGTACGCGGATTCGATCACAAAGTATTCGGTACGTACACAACCGTGAAAGGCTCGAGTCGACCTTTTAATAAAGATACCTGTGGATTACAAATGTCCAACCCAAAGCTACGCGGACTTTGTGCCCAAAATATTGGGTACATAGGCAACAAAGAAAGGCTCGAGTCGCTTTAATAAAAAATACCTCATAATAATCATTCTCGAACCCCAACTACAAGGACTTTGATTACAACTTATTTGGAACGTAGGTAGCCGAGAAAAATTTGAGTCCACTTGTTTTAAAATTACTTATGAATAGTCAATCCCAACCCGAACTACGGGGACTTTGAGCCCAAAATATTGGGTACATAGGCAACAAAGAAAGGCTCGAGTCCGCCTTTAATAAAAAATACCTATTAATAATCAATCTCGAACCCCAACTACACGGACTTTGATTAAAACTTATTTGGAACGTAGGTAGCCGAGAAAAATTTGTGTCCACCTTTTTTAATATTACCTATGAATAATCAATCCCAACCCGAACTTCGCGGACTTTGATCACAAAGTATTCGGTACGTACACAAACTGTGGAAGGATTGAGTCTACTTGTTAAAAAAGATACCTATGGATAATCAATTTCCCACCCAAAAATACGCGGACTTTGATCCCAAAGTATTGGGTACGTAGGCAACCGAGAAAGGCTCGAGTCCGCTTTTAATAAAAAATACCTATTAATAATCAATCTCGAACCCGAACTACACGGACTTTGAGTACAAAATATTGGGTACGTAGGTAGCCGAGAAAGATTTGAGTCCACCTTTTTAATATTACCTATGAATAATCACTCCCAACCCGAAGTACGCGGATTCGATCACAAAGTATTCGGTACGTACACGACCGTGAAAGGCTCGAGTCGACCTTTTAATAAAGATACTGTGGATTACAAATGTCCAACCCAAAGCTACGCGGACTTTGTGCCCAAAATATTGGGTACATAGGCAACAAAGAAAGGCTCGAGTCGCTTTAATAAAAAATACCTAATAATAATCATTCTCAAACCCCAACTACAAGGACTTTGATTACAACTTATTTGGAACGTAGGTAGCCGAGAAAAATTTGAGTCTACCCGTTTTAAAATTACCTATGAATTGTCAATCCCAACCCAAACTACGGGGACTTTGAGCCCAAAATATTGGGTACATAGGCAACAAAGATAGGTCCGAGTCCGCCTTTAATAAAAAACACCTATTAATAATCAATCTCGAACCCCAACTACACGGACTATGATTAAAAATTTATTTGGAACGTAGGTAGCCGAGAAAATTTTGTGTCCACCTTTTTTAAAATTACCTATGAATAATCAATCCCAACCCGAACTTCGCGGACTTTGATCACAAAGTATTCGGTACGTACACAGCTGTGGAAGGATTGAGTCTACTTGTTAAAAAAGATACCTATGGATAATCAATTTCCCACCCAAAAATACGCGGACTTTGAACCCAAAGTATTAGGTACGTAGGCAGCTGAGAAAGGCTCGAGTGCGCTTTTAATAAAAAATACCTATTAATAATAAATATTGAACCCGAACTACACGGACTTTGAGTACAAAATATTGGGTACGTAGGTAGCCGAGAAAGTTTGAGTCCACCTTTTTTAATATTACCTATGAATAATCAATCCCAACCCGAAGTACGAGGACTTTGATCCAAAAGTATTCGGTACGTACACACGTGGAAGGATTGAGTCTACTTGTTAAAAAAGATACCTATGGATAATCAATTTCCCACCCAAAAATACGCGGACTTTGATCCCAAAGTATTGGGTACGTAGGCAACTCGAGAAAGGCTCGAGTCCGCTTTTAATAAAAAATACCTATTAATAATCAATCTCGAACCCGAACTACACGGACTTTGAGTACAAAATATTGGGTACGTAGGTAGCCGAGAAAGATTTGAGTCCACCTTTTTTAATATTACCTATGAATAATCACTCCCAACCCGAAGTACGCGGATTCGATCACAAAGTATTCGGTACGTACACACCGTGAAAGGCTCGAGTCGACCTTTTAATAAAGATACCCGTGGATTACAAATGTCCAACCCAAAGCTACGCGGACTTTGTGCCCAAAATATTGGGTACATAGGCAACAAAGAAAGGCTCGAGTCGCTTTAATAAAAAATACCTCATAATAATCATTCTCGAACCCCAACTACAAGGACTTTGATTACAACTTATTTGGAACGTAGGTAGCCGAGAAAAATTTGAGTCCACTTGTTTTAAAATTACTTATGAATAGTCAATCCCAACCCGAACTACGGGGACTTTGAGCCCAAAATATTGGGTACATAGGCAACAAAGAAAGGCTCGAGTCCGCCTTTAATAAAAAATACCTATTAATAATCAATCTCGAACCCCAACTACACGGACTTTGATTAAAACTTATTTGGAACGTAGGTAGCCGAGAAAAATTTGTGTCCACCTTTTTTAATATTACCTATGAATAATCAATCCCAACCCGAACTTCGCGGACTTTGATCACAAAGTATTCGGTACGTACACAGCTGTGGAAGGATTGAGTCTACTTGTTAAAAAAGATACCTATGGATAATCAATTTCCCACCCAAAAATACGCGGACTTTGATCCCAAAGTATTGGGTACGTAGGCAGCTGAGAAAGGCTCGAGTCCGCTTTTAATAAAAAATACCTATTAATAATCAATCTCGAACCCGAACTACACGGACTTTGAGTACAAAATATTGGGTACGTAGGTAGCCGAGAAAGATTTGAGTCCACCTTTTTTAATATTACCTATGAATAATCACTCCCAACCCGAAGTACGCGGATTCGATCACAAAGTATTCGGTACGTACATAGCTGTGAAAGGCTCGAGTCGACCTTTTAATAAAGATACCTGTGGATTACAAATGTCCAACCCAAAGCTACGCGGACTTTGTGCCCAAAATATTGGGTACATAGGCAACAAAGAAAGGCTCGAGTCGCTTTAATAAAAAATACCTAATAATAATCATTCTCAAACCCCAACTACAAGGACTTTGATTACAACTTATTTGGAACGTAGGTAGCCGAGAAAAATTTGAGTCTACCTGTTTTAAAATTACCTATGAATTGTCAATCCCAACCCAAACTACGGGGACTTTGAGCCCAAAATATTGGGTACATAGGCAACAAAGATAGGTCCGAGTCCGCCTTTAATAAAAAACACCTATTAATAATCAATCCCGAACCCCAACTACACGGACTATGATTAAAAATTTATTTGGAACGTAGGTAGCCGAGAAAATTTTGTGTCCACCTTTTTAAAATTACCTATGAATAATCAATCCCAACCCGAACTTCGCGGACTTTGATCACAAAGTATTCGGTACGTACACAGTACTGTGGAAGGATTGAGTCTACTTGTTAAAAAAGATACCTATGGATAATCCATTTCCCACCTAAAAATACGCGGACTTTGATCCCAAAGTATTAGGTACGTACGGCTCGAGAAAGGCTCGAGTCCGCTTTTAATAAATAATACCTATTAATAATAAATATTGAACCCGAACTACACGGACTTTGAGTACAAAATATTGGGTACGTAGGTAGCCGAGAAAGTTTGAGTCCACCTTTTTTAATATTACCTATGAATAATCAATCCCATCCCGAAGTACGAGGGCTTTGATCCAAAAGTATTCGATACGTACACAGCTGTGGAACGATTGAGTCTACTTGTTAAAAAACATACCTATGGATAATCAACCTCCCACCCCAAAATACGTGGACTTTGATCCCAAAGTATTGGGTACGTAGGCAGCTGAGAAAGGCTCGAGTCCGCTTTTAATAAAAAATACCTATTAATAATCAATCTCAAACCTGAACTACACGGACTTTCAGTACAAAATATTGGGTACGTAGGTAGCCGAGAAAGATTTGAGTCCACCTTTTTTAATATTACCTATGAATAATCAATCCCAACCCGAAGTATGCGGATTTGATCACAAAGTATTCGGTACGTACACAGCTGTGAAAGGCTCGAGTCGACCTTTTAATAAAGATACCTATGGATTACAAATGTCCAACCCAAAGCTACACGGACTTTGTGCCCAAAATATTGGGTACAAAGGCAACAAAGAACGGCTGGAGTCGCTTTAATAAAAAATACCTATTAATAATCATTCTCGAACCCCAACTACACGGAATTTGATTAAAATTATTGGGAACATAGGTAGCCGAGAAAAGTTTGTGTCCACCTTTTTTAAAATTACCTATGAATAATCAATCCCAACCCGAACTTCGCGGACTTTGATCACAAAGTATTCGGTACGTACACAGCTGTGGAAGGATTGAGTCTACTTGTTAAAAAAGATACCTATGGATAATCAATTTCCCACCCAAAAATACGCGGACTTTGATCCCAAAGTATTAGGTACGTAGGCAGCTGAGAAAGGCTCGAGTCCACTTTTAATAAAAAATACCTATTAATAATAAATATTGAACCCGAACTACACGGACTTTGAGTACAAAATATTGGGTACGTAGGTAGCCGAGAAAGTTTGAGTCCACCTTTTTTAATATTACCTATGAATAATCAATCCCAACCCGAAGTACGAGGACTTTGATCCAAAAGTATTCGGTACGTACACAAACTCGTGGAAGGATTGAGTCTACTTGTTAAAAAACATACCTATGGATAATCAACCTCCCACCCCAAAATACGCGGACTTCGATCCCAAAGTATTGGGTACGTAGGCACCGAGAAAGGCTCGAGTCCGCTTTTAATAAAAAATACCTATTAATAATCAATCTCGAACCCGAACTACACGGACTTTGAGTACAAAATATTGGGTACGTAGGTAGCCGAGAAAGATTTGGTTCCACCTTTTTTAATATTACCTATGAATAATCAATCCCAACTCGAAGTACGCGGATTTGATCACAAAGTATTCGGTACGTACACAGCTGTGAAAGGCTCGAGTCGACCTTTTAATAAAGATACCTATGGATTACAAATGTCCAACCCAAAGCTACGCGGACTTTGTGCCCAAAATATTGGGTACATAGGCAACAAAGAAAGGCTCGAGTCACTTTAATAAAAAATACCTATTAATAATCATTCTCAAACCCCAACTACAAGGACTTTGATTACATCTTATTTGGAACGTAGGTAGCCGAGAAAAATTTGAGTCCACCTGTTTTAAAATTACCTATGAATAGTCAATCCCAACCCAAACTACGGGGACTTTGAGCCCAAAATATTGGGTACATAGGCAACAAAGAGAGGTCGGAGTCCGCCTTTAATAAAAAATACCTATTAATAATCAATCTCGAACCCCAACTACACGGACTTTGATTAAAACTTATTTGGAACGTAGGTAGGCGAGAAAAATTTGTGTCCACCTTTTTTCAAATTACCTATGAATAATCAATCCCAACCTGAACTTCGCGGACTTTGATAACAAAGTATTCGGTACGTACACAGCTGTGAAAGGCTCGAGTCGACCTTTTAATAAAGATACCTGTGGATAACAAATGTCCAACCCAAAGCTACGCGGAATTTGATTAAAATTATTGGGAACATAGGTAGCCGAGAAAAGTTTGTGTCCACCTTTTTTAAAATTACCTATGAATAATAAATCGCAACCCGAACGACGCGGATTTTGATCACAAAGTATTCGGTACCTACACAGCTGTGGAAGGATTGAGTCTAGTTGTTAAAAAAGATACCTATGCATAATCAATTTCCCACCCCAAAATACGCGGACTTTGATCCCAAAGTATTGGGTACGTACGCACCTGAGAAAGGCTCGAGTCCGCTTTTAATAAAAAATACCTATTAATAATCAATCTCGAACCCGAACTACACGGACTTTGAGTACAAAATATTGGGTACGTAGGTAGCCGAGAAAGATTTGAGTCCACCTTTTTTAATATTACCTATGAATAATTAATCCCAACCCGAAGTACGCGGATTTGATCACAAAGTATTCCGTACGTACACAGCTGTGAAAGGCTCGAGTCGAACTTTTAATAAAGATACCTGTGGATAAAAAATGTCCAACCCAAAGCTACGCAGACTTTGTGCCCAAAATATTGGGTACATAGAAACAAAGAAAGGCTCGAGTCGCGTTAATAAAAAATACCTATTAATAATCATTCTCGAACCCCAACTACAAGGACTTTGATGATAACTTATTTGGAACGTAGGTAGCCGAGAAAAATTTGAGTACACCTGTTTTAAAATTACCTATGAATAGTCAATCTCAACCCGAACTACGGGGACTTTGAGCCCAAAATATTGGGTACATAGGCAACAAAGAGAGGTCCGAGTCCGCCTTTAATAAAAAATACCTATTAATAATCAATCTCGAACCCCAACTACACGGACTTTGATTAAAACTTATTTGGAACGTAGGTAGCCGAGAAAAATTTTTGTCCACCTTTTTTAAAATTACCTATGAATAATCAATCCCAACCCGAACTTCGCGGACTTTGATCACAAAGTATTCGGTACGTACACAGCTGTGAAAGGCTCGAGTCGACGTTTTAATAAAGATACCTGTGGATAACAAATGTCCAACCCAAAGCTACGCGGACTTTGTGACCAAAATATTGGGTACATAGGCAACAAAGAACGGCTGGAGTCGCTTTAATAAAAAATACCTATTAATAATCATTCTCGAACCCCAACTACACGGAATTTGATTAAAATTATTGGGAATATAGGTAGCCGAGAAAAGTTTGTGTCCACCTTTTTTAAAATTACCTATGAATAATAAATCGCAACCCGAACGACGCGGATTTTGATCACAAAGTATTCGGTACCTACACAACTTGTGGAAGGATTGAGTCTAGTTGTTAAAAAAGATACCTATGCATAATCAATTTCCCACCCCAAAATACGCGGACTTTGATCCCAAAGTATTGGGTACGTACGCACCTGAGAAAGGCTCGAGTCCGCTTTTAATAAAAAATACCTATTAATAATCAATCTCGAACCCGAACTACACGGACTTTGAGTACAAAATATTGGGTACGTAGGTAGCCGAGAAAGATTTGAGTCCACCTTTTTTAATATTACCTATGAATAATTAATCCCAACCCGAAGTACGCGGATTTGATCACAAAGTATTCGGTACGTACACAGCTGTGAAAGGCTCGAGTCGAACTTTTAATAAAGATACCTGTGCATAAAAAATGTCCAACCCAAAGCTACGCAGACTTTGTGCCCAAAATATTGGGTACATAGAAACAAAGAAAGGCTCGAGTCGCGTTAATAAAAAATACCTATTAATAATCATTCTCGAACCCCAACTACAAGGACTTTGATGATAACTTATTTGGAACGTAGGTAGCCGAGAAAAATTTGAGTACACCTCGTTTTAAAATTACCTATGAATAGTCAATCTCAACCCGAACTACGGGGACTTTGAGCCCAAAATATTGGGTACATAGGCAACAAAGAGAGGTCCGAGTCCGCCTTTAATAAAAAATACCTATTAATAATCAATCTCGAACCCCAACTACATGGACTTTGATTAAAACTTATTTGGAACGTAGGTAGCCGAGAAAAATTTTTGTCCACCTTTTTTAAAATTACCTATGAATAATCAATCCCAACCCGAACTTCGCGGACTTTGATCACAAAGTATTCGGTACGTGCACAGCTGTGGAAGGATTGAGTCTACTTGTTAAAAAAGATACCTATGGATAAACAACCTCGCACCCCCAAATACGCGGACTTTGATCCCAAAGTATTCAGTACGTACACATCTGCGAATGGCTTGAGTCTACTTTTTAAGAAAGATACCTATGGATAATCAATCTCCCACCCCAAAATACGCAGATTTTGATCCCAAAGTATTGGGTACATAGGCAGTTGAGAAAGGCTCGAGTCCGCTTTTAATAAAAAATACCTATTAGTAATCAATCTCGAACCCGAACTACACGGACTTTGAGTACAAAATATTGGGTACGTAGGTAGCCGAGAAAGATTTGAGTCCAACTTTTTTAATATTACCTATGAATAATCAATCCCAACCCGAAGTACGAGGACTTTGATCCCAAAGTATTCAATACGTACACACATCTGTGAAAGGCTCGAGTCAACCTTTTAATAAAGATACCTGTGGATAACAAATGTCCAACCCACAGCTATGCGGACTTTGTGCCCAAAATATTGGGTACATAGGCAACAAAGAAAGGCTCGAGTCGCTTTAATAAAAAATACCTATTAATAATCATTCTCGAACCCCAACTACACGGAATTTGATTAAAATTATTGGGAATATAGGTAGCCGAGAAAAGTTTGTGTCCACCTTTTTTAAAATTACCTATGAATAATAAATCGCAACCCGAACGACGCGGATTTTGATCACAAAGTATTCGGTACCTACACTAAACCGTGGAAGGATTGAGTCTAGTTGTTAAAAAAGATACCTATGCATAATCAATTTCCCACCCCAAAATACGCGGACTTTGATCCCAAAGTATTGGGTACGTACGCACCTGAGAAAGGCTCGAGTCCGCTTTTAATAAAAAATACCTATTAATAATCAATCTCGAACCCGAACTACACGGACTTTGAGTACAAAATATTGGGTACGTAGGTAGCCGAGAAAGATTTGAGTCCACCTTTTTTAATATTACCTATGAATAATTAATCCCAACCCGAAGTACGCGGATTTGATCACAAAGTATTCGGTACGTACACAGCTGTGAAAGGCTCGAGTCGAACTTTTAATAAAGATACCTGTGCATAAAAAATGTCCAACCCAAAGCTACGGACTTTGTGCCCAAAATATTGGGTACATAGAAACAAAGAAAGGCTCGAGTCGCGTTAATAAAAAATACCTATTAATAATCATTCTCGAACCCCAACTACAAGGACTTTGATGATAACTTATTTGGAACGTAGGTAGCCGAGAAAAATTTGAGTACACCTCGTTTTAAAATTACCTATGAATAGTCAATCTCAACCCGAACTACGGGGACTTCGAGCCCAAAATATTGGGTACATAGGCAACAAAGAGAGGTCCGAGTCCGCCTTTAATAAAAAATACCTATTAATAATCAATCTCGAACCCCAACTACATGGACTTTGATTAAAACTTATTTGGAACGTAGGTAGCCGAGAAAAATTTTTGTCCACCTTTTTTAAAATTACCTATGAATAATCAATCCCAACCCGAACTTCGCGGACTTTGATCACAAAGTATTCGGTACGTGCACAGCTGTGGAAGGATTGAGTCTACTTGTTAAAAAAGATACCTATGGATAAACAACCTCGCACCCCCAAATACGCGGACTTTGATCCCAAAGTATTCAGTACGTACACATCTGCGAATGGCTTGAGTCTACTTTTTAAGAAAGATACCTATGGATAATCAATCTCCCACCCCAAAATACGCAGATTTTGATCCCAAAGTATTGGGTACATAGAGATTGAGAAAGGCTCGAGTCCGCTTTTAATAAAAAATACCTATTAGTAATCAATCTCGAACCCGAACTACACGGACTTTGAGTACAAAATATTGGGTACGTAGGTAGCCGAGAAAGATTTGAGTCCAACTTTTTTAATATTACCTATGAATAATCAATCCCAACCCGAAGTACGAGGACTTTGATCCCAAAGTATTCAATACGTACACAGCTGTGAAAGGCTCGAGTCAACCTTTTAATAAAGATACCTGTGGATAACAAATGTCCAACCCACAGCTATGCGGACTTTGTGCCCAAAATATTGGGTACATAGGCAACAAAGAAAGGCTCGAGTCGCTTTAATAAAAAATTCCTATTAATAATCATTCTCGAACCCCAACTACACGGACTTTGATTACAACTTATTTGGAACATAGGTAGTTGAGAAAAATTTGAGTCCACCTCTTTTAAAATTACTTATGAATAGTCACTCCCAACCCGAACTACGCGGACTTTGAGCCCAAAATATTGGGTACATAGGCAACAAAGAAAGGCCCGAGTCCGCCTTTAATAAAAAATACCTATTAATAATCAATCTCGAACCCCAACTACACGGACTTTGATTAAAACTTATTTGGAACGTAGGTAGCCGAGAAAAATTTGAGTCCACTATTTTTAAAATTACCTTTGAATAATCAATCCCAACCCGAACTGCGCGGACTTTGATCACAAAGTATTCCGTACGTACAATGCCGTGAAAGGGTTGATTGTACTTGTTGAAAAAGATACCTATGGATAATCAATCTCCCACCCCAAAATACGGGGACTTGGACCCCAAAGTACCGGGTACGTAGGTACCGAGAAAGGCTCGAGTCCGCTTTTAATTAAAAATACATATTAGTAATCAATCTCGAACCCGAACTACACAGACATTGAGTACAAAATATTGGGTACGTAGGTAGCCGAGAAAGATTTGAGTCCACATTTTTTAATATTACCTATGAATAATCAATCCCAACCCGAAGTACGAGGACTTTGATCACAAAGTATTCAATACGTACATTACCGTGAAAGGCTCGAGTCGACCTTTTAGTAAAGATACCTGTGGATAACAAATGTCCAACCCAAAGCTACGCGGACTTTGTGCCCAAAATATTGGGTATATAGGCAACAAAGAAAGGCTTGAGTCGCTTTAATAAAAAATTCCTATTAATAATCATTCTCGAACCCCAACTACACGGACTTTGATTACAACTTATTTGGAACGTAGGTAGCTGAGAAAAATTTGAGTCCACCTCTTTTAAAATTACCTATGAATTGTCACTCCCAACCCGAACTACGCGGACTTTGAGCCCAAAATATTGGGTACATAGGCAACAAAGAAAGGTCCGAGTCCGCCTTTAATAAAGAATACCTATTAATAATCAATCACGAACCCCAACTACACGGACTTTGATTAAAACTTATTTGGAATGTAGGTAGCCGAGAAAAATGTGAGTCCACCTTTTTAAAATTACCTATGAATAATCAATCCCAACCCGAACTACGCGGACTTTGATCACAAAGTATTCGGTACGTACACCGCCGTGAAAGGCTTCGAGTCTACTTGTTAAAAAAGATACCTATGGATAATCAATCTCCCACCCCAAAATACGCGGATTTTGATCCCAAAGTATTGGGTACGTAGGCAGCTAAGAAAGGCTCGAGTCCGCTTTTAATAAAAAATACCTATTTGTAATTAATCTTGAACCCGAACTACACGGACTTTGAGTACAAAATATTGGGTACGTAGGTAGCCGAGAAAGATTAGAGTCCACCTTTTTAATATTACCTATGAATAATCAATCCCAATCCGAAGAACGAGGACTTTGATCACAAAGTATTCGGTACGTACACACTGTGAAAGGCTCGAGTCGACCTTTTAATAAAGATACCCGTGGATAACAAATGTCCAACCTGCAGCTACGCGGACTTTGTGCCCAAAATATTGGGTACATAGGCAACAAAGAAAGGCTCTAGCCGCTTTAATAAAAAATTCCTATTAATAATCATTCTCGAACCCCAACTACACGGACTTTGATTACAACTTATTTGGAACGTAGGTAGCCGAGAAACCTTTGAGTCCACCGCTTTTAAAATTACCTATGAATTGTCACTCCCAACCCGAACTACGCGGACTTTGAGCCAAAAATATTGGGTACATTGGTAACAAAGAAAGGTCCGAGTCTGCGTTTAATAAAAAATACCTATTAATAATCAATCACGAACCCCAACTACACGGACTTTGATTAAAACTTATTTGGAACGTAGGTAGCCGAGAAAAATTTGAGTCCACCTTTTTTAAAATTACCTATGAATAATCAATCCCAACCCGAACTACGCGGACTTTGATCACAAAGTATTCGGTACGTACACCGGCTATGAAAGGCTTGAGTCTACTTGTTAAAAAAGATACCTATGGATAATCAATCTCCCACCCCAAAATACGCGGATTTTGATCCCAAAGTATTGGGTACGTAGGCAGCTGAGAAAGGCTCGAGTCCGCTTTTAATAAAAAATACCTATTAGTAATCAATCTCGAACCCGAACTACACGGACTTTGCGTACAAAATATTGGGTACGTAGGTAGCCGAGAAAGATTTGAGTCCACCTCTTTTAATATTACCTATGAATAATCAATCCCAATCCGAAGTACGAGGACTTTGATCACAAAGTATTCGGTACGTACACACTCGTGAAAGGCTCGAGTCGACGTTTTAATAAAGATACCCGTGGATAACAAATGTCCAACCCGTAGCTACGCGGACTTTGTGCCCAAAATATTGGGTACATAGGCAACAAAGAAAGGCTCCAGCCGCTTTAATAAAAAAATTCCTATTAATAATCATTCTCGAACCCCAACTACACGGACTTTGATTACAACTTATTTGGAACGTAGGTAGCCGAGAAACCTTTGAGTCCACCGCTTTTAAAATTACCTATGAATTGTCACTCCCAACCCGAACTACGCGGACTTTGAGCCAAAAATATTGGGTACATTGGTAACAAAGAAAGGTCCGAGTCTGCGTTTAATAAAAAATACCTATTAATAATCAATCACGAACCCCAACTACACGGACTTTGATTAAAACTTATTTGGAACGTAGGTAGCCGAGAAAAATTTGAGTCCACCTTTTTAAAATTACCTATGAATAATCAATCCCAACCCGAACTACGCGGACTTTGATCACAAAGTATTCGGTACGTACATCGCTATGAAAGGCTTGAGTCTACTTGTTAAAAAAGATACCTATGGATAATCAATCTCCCACCCCAAAATACGCGGATTTTGATCCCAAAGTATTGGGTACGTAGGCAACTCGAGAAAGGCTCGAGTCCGCTTTTAATAAAAAATACCTATTAGTAATCAATCTCGAACCCGAACTACACGGACTTTGCGTACAAAATATTGGGTACGTAGGTAGCCGAGAAAGATTTGAGTCCACCTCTTTTAATATTACCTATGAATAATCAATCCCAATCCGAAGTACGAGGACTTTGATCACAAAGTATTCGGTACGTACACAAGCTGTGAAAGGCTCGAGTCGACGTTTTAATAAAGATACCTGTGGATAACAAATGTCCAACCCAAAGCTACACGGACTTTGTGCCCAAAATATTGGGTACATAGGCAACAAAGAGAGGCTCGAGTCGCTTTAATAAAAAATACCTATTAATAATCATTCTCGAACCCCAACTACACGGACTTTGATTACAACTTAGTTGGAACGTAGGTAGCCGAGAAAAATTTGAGTCCACTTTGTTTAAAATTTCCTATGAATAATAAATCCCAACCGGAACTACTCGGACTTTGATCACAAAGTATTCGGTACGTACACAGCTGTGAAAGGCTAGAGTTGACCTTTTAATAAAGATACCTGTGGATAACAAATTTCCAACCCAAAGCTACGCGGACTTTGACCCCAAAGTATTTGGTACGTAGGCAGCTGAGAAAGGCTCGAGTCGCTTTAATAAAAAATTCCTATTAATAATCATTCTCGAACCTCAACTACACGGACTTTGATTACATCTTATTTGGAACGTAGGTAGCCGAGAAAAATTTGAGTCCACGTCTTTTAAAATTACCTATGAATAGTCAATCCCAACCCGAACTACGCGGAGTTTGAGCCCAAAATATTGCGTACATAGGCAACAAAGAAAGGCCCGAGTCCACCTTTAATAAAAAATACCTATTAATAATCAATCTCGAACCCCAACTACACAGACTTTGATTAAAACTTATTCGGAACGTAGGTAGCCGAGAAAAATTTGAGTCCACTTTGTTTAAAATTTCCTATGAATAATAAATCCCAACCGGAACTACTCGGACTTTGATCACAAAGTATTCGGTACGTACACAGCTGCGGAAGGCTTGAGTCTTCTTGTTAAAAATGATACCTATGGATAATCAATCTCCCACCCCAAAATACGCGGACTTTGATCCCAAAGAATTGGGTACGTAGGCAGCTGAGAAAGGCTCGAGTCTGTTTTTAATAAAAAATACCTATTAATAATCAATCTCAAACCCAAACTACACGGACTTTGAGTACAAAATATTGGGTACGTAGGTACCCGAGAAAGATTTGAGTCCACCTTTTTTAATATTACCTATGAATAATCAATCCCAACCCAAAGTACGAGGACTTTGATCACAAAGTATTCGGTACGTACACAGCTGTGAAAGGCTTGAGTCGACCTTTTAATAAAGATACATGTGGATAACAAATGTCCAACCCAAAGCTACACGGACTTTGTGCCCAAAATATTGGGTACATTGGCAACAAAGAGAGGCTCGAGTCGCTTTAATAAAAAATACCTATTAATAATCATTCTCAAACCCCAACTACAGGGACTTTGATTAAAACTTATTTGGAACGTAAGTAGCCGAGAAAAATTTGAGTCCACCTTTTGTAGAATTACCTATGAATAATCAATCCCAACCCGAACTACGCGGACTTTGATCACAAAGTATTCGGTACGTACACAGCTGTGAATGGCTTGAGTCTACTTGTAAAAAAAGATACCTATGGATAATCAATCTCCCACTCCAAAATACGCGGACTTGGACCCCAAAGTACTGGGTACATAGGCAGCTGAGAAAGGCTCAAGTCCGCTTTTAATAAAAAATACATATTAGTAATCAATCTCGAACCCGAACTACACAGACATTGAGTACAAAATATTGGGTACGTAGGTAGCCGAGAAAGATTTGAGTCCACCTTTTTTAATATTACCTTTGAATAATCAATCCCAACCCGAAGTACGAGGACTTTGATCAAAAGTGTTCGGTACGTACCACGTGAAAGGCTCGACTCGACCTTTTAATAAAGATACCTCGTGGATAACAAATGTCCAACCCAAAGCTACGCGGACTTTGTGCCCAAAATATTGGGTACATAGGCAACAAAGAATGGCTCGAGTCGCTTTAATAAAAAAAATTCCTATTAATAATCATTCTCGAACCCCAACTACACGGACTTTGATTACAACTTATTTGGAACGTAGGTAGCCGAGAAAAATTTGAGTCCACCGCTTTTAAAATTACCTATGAATTGTCACTCCCAACCCGAACTACGCGGACTTTGAGCCCAAAATATTGGGTACATAGGCAACAAAGAAAGGTCCGAGTCCGCCTTTAATAAAAAATACCTATTAATAATCAATCACGAACCCCAACTACACGGACTTTGATTAAAACTTATTTGGAACGTAGGTAGCCGAGAAAAATTTGAGTCCACCTTTTTTAAAATTACCTATGAATAATCAATCCCAACCCGAACTACGCGGACTTTGATCACAAAGTATTCGGTACGTACACCGCCGTGAAAGGCTTGAGTCTACTTGTTAAAAAAGATACCTATGGATAATCAATCTCCCACCCCAAAATACGCGGATTTTGATCCCAAAGTATTGGGTACGTAGGCAAACCGAGAAAGGCTCGAGTCCGCTTTTAATAAAAAATACCTATTAGTAATCAATCTCGAACCCGAACTACATGGACTTTGAGTACAAAATATTGGGTACGTAGGTAGCCGAGAAAGATTTGAGTCCACCTCTTTTAATATTACCTATGAATAATCAATCCCAATCCGAAGTACGAGGACTTTGATGACAAAGTATTCGGTACGTACACACCGTGAAAGGCTTGAGTAGACCTTTTAATAAAGATACCGTGGATAACAAATGTCCAACCCAAAGCTACGCGGACTTTGTGCCCAAAATATTGGGTACATAGGCAACAAAGAAAGGCTCGAGTCGCTTTAATAAAAAATTCCTATTAATAATCATTCTCGAACCCCAACTACACGGACTTTGATTACAACTTATTTGGAACGTAGGTAGCCGAGAAAAATTTGAGTCCACCGCTTTTAAAATTACCTATGAATTGTCACTCCCAACCCGAACTACGCGGACTTTGAGCCCAAAATATTGGGTACATAGGCAACAAAGAAAGGTCCGAGTCCGCCTTTAATAAAAAATACCTATTAATAATCAATCACGAACCCCAACTACACGGACTTTGATTAAAACTTATTTGGAACGTAGGTAGCTGAGAAAAATTTGAGTCCACCTTTTTTAAAATTACCTATGAATAATCAATCCCAACCCGAACTACGCGGACTTTGATCACAAAGTATTCGGTACGTACACTGCTGTGAAAGGCTTGAGTCTACTTGTTAAAAAAGATACCTATGGATAATCAATCTCCCACCCCAAAATACGCGGATTTTGATCCCAAAGTATTGGGTACGTAGGCAGCCGAGAAAGGCTCGAGTCCGCTTTTAATAAAAAATACCTATTAGTAATCAATCTCGAACCCGAACTACACGGACTTTGAGTACAAAATATTGGGTACGTAGGTAGCCGAGAAAGATTTGAGTCCACCTCTTTTAATATTACCTATGAATAATCAATCCCAATCCGAAGTACGAGGACTTTGATGACAAAGTATTCGGTACGTACACAGCTGTGAAAGGCTTGAGTAGACCTTTTAATAAAGATACCAGTGGATAACAAATGTCCAACCCAAAGCTACGCGGACTTTGTGCCCAAAATATTGGGTACATAGGCAACAAAGAAAGGCTCCAGTCGCTTTAATAAAAAATTCCTATTAATAATCATTCTCGAACCCCAACTACACGGACTTTGATTACAACTTATTTGGAACGTAGGTAGCCGAGAAACCTTTGAGTCCACCGCTTTTAAAATTACCTATGAATTGTCACTCCCAACCCGAACTACGCGGACTTTGAGCCCAAAATATTGGGTACATAGGTAACAAAGAAAGGTCCGAGTCCGCCTTTAATAAAAAATACCTATTAATAATCAATCACGAACCCCAACTACACGGACTTTGATTAAAACTTATTTGGAACGTAGGTAGCCGAGAAAAATTTGAGTCCACCTTTTTTAAAATTACCTATGAATAATCAATCCCAACCCGAACTACGCGGACTTTGATCACAAAGTATTCGGTACGTACACCGCCGTGAAAGGCTTGAGTCTACTTGTTAAAAAAGATACCTATGGATAATCAATCTCCCACCCCAAAATACGCGGATTTTGATCCCAAAGTATTGGGTACGTAGGCAACCGAGAAAGGCTCGAGTCCGCTTTTAATAAAAAATACCTATTAGTAATCAATCTCGAACCCGAACTACACGGACTTTGAGTACAAAATATTGGGTACGTAGGTAGCCGAGAAGGATTTGAGTCCACCTCTTTTAATATTACCTATGAATAATCAATCCCAATCCGAAGTACGAGGACTTTGATGACAAAGTATTCGGTACGTACACAGCTGTGAAAGGCTTGAGTAGACCTTTTAATAAAGATACCTGGTGGATAACAAATGTCCAACCCAAAGCTACGCGGACTTTGTGCCCAAAATATTGGGTACATAGGCAACAAAGAAAGGCTCCAGTCGCTTTAATAAAAAATTCCTATTAATAATCATTCTCGAACCCAAACTACACGGACTTTGATTACAACTTATTTGGAACGTAGGTAGCCGAGAAACCTTTGAGTCCACCGCTTTTAATATTACCTATGAATTGTCACTCCCAACCCGAACTATGCGGACTTTGAGCCCAAAATATTGGGTACATAGGCAACAAAGAAAGGTCCGAGTCCGCCTTTAATAAAAAATACCTATTAATAATCAATCACGAACCCCAACTACTCGGACTTTGATTAAAACTTCTTTGGAACGTAGGTAGCCGAGAAAAATTTGAGTCCACCTTTTTTAAAATTATCTATGAATAATCAATCCCAACCCGAACTACGCGGACTTTGATCACAAAGTATTCGGTACGTATACTGCCGTGAAAGGCTTCGAGTCTACTTGTTAAAAAAGATACCTATGGATAATCAATCTCCCACCCCAAAATACGCGGATTTTGATCCCAAAGTATTGGGTACGTAGGCAGCTGAGAAAGGCTCGAGTCCGCTTTTAATAAAAAATACCTATTACTAATCAATCTCGAAGTATTCGGTACGTACATTGCTGTGAAAGGCTTTTGTCTACTTGTTAAAAAAGATACCTATGGATAATCAATCTCCCACCCCAAAATACGCGGATTTTGATCCCAAAGTATTGGGTACGTAGGCAAACCGAGAAAGGCTCGAGTCCGCTTTTAATAAAAAATACCTATTAGTAATCAATCTCGAACCCGAACTACACGGACTTTGAGTACAAAATATTGGGTACGTAGGTAGCCGAGAAGGATTTGAGTCCACCTCTTTTAATATTACCTATGAATAATCAATCCCAATCCGAAGTACGAGGACTTTGATGACAAAGTATTCGGTACGTACACAAACTCGTGAAAGGCTTGAGTAGACCTTTTAATAAAGATACCCGTGGATAACAAATGTCCAACCCAAAGCTACGCGGACTTTGTGCCCAAAATATTGGGTACATAGGCAACAAAGAAAGGCTCCACCGCTTTAATAAAAAATTCCTATTAATAATCATTCTCGAACCCAAACTACACGGACTTTGATTACAACTTATTTGGAACGTAGGTAGCCGAGAAACCTTTGAGTCCACCGCTTTTAATATTACCTATGAATTGTCACTCCCAACCCGAACTATGCGGACTTTGAGCCCAAAATATTGGGTACATAGGCAACAAAGAAAGGTCCGAGTCCGCCTTTAATAAAAAATACCTATTAATAATCAATCACGAACCCCAACTACTCGGACTTTGATTAAAACTTCTTTGGAACGTAGGTAGCCGAGAAAATTTGAGTCCACCTTTTTTAAAATTATCTATGAATAATCAATCCCAACCCGAACTACGCGGACTTTGATCACAAAGTATTCGGTACGTATACCGCCGTGAAAGGCTTCGAGTCTACTTGTTAAAAAAGATACCTATGGATAATCAATCTCCCACCCCAAAATACGCGGATTTTGATCCCAAAGTATTGGGTACGTAGGCAGCTGAGAAAGGCTCGAGTCCGCTTTTAATAAAAAATACCTATTACTAATCAATCTCGAAGTATTCGGTACGTACATTGCTGTGAAAGGCTTTTGTCTACTTGTTAAAAAAGATACCTATGGGTAATCAATCTCCCACCCCAAAATACGCGGATTTTGATCCCAATGTATTGGGTACGTAGGCAGCTGAGAAAGGCTCGAGTCCGCTTTTAATAAAAAATACCTATTACTAATCAATCTCGAACCCGAACTACACGGACTTTGAGTACAAAATATTGGGTACGTAGGTAGCCGAGAAAGATTTGAGTCCACCTCTTTTAATATTACCTATGAATAATCAATCCCAATCCGAAGTACGAGGACTTTGATCACAAAGTATTCGGTACGTACACAGCTGTGAAAGGCTCGAGTAGACCTTTTAATAAAGATACCTGTGGATAACAAATGTCCAACCCAAAGCTACGCGGACTTTGTGCCCAAAATATTGGGTACATTGGCAACAAAGAAAGGCTCCGCCGCTTTAATAAAAAATTCCTATTAATAATTATTCTCGAACCCCAACTACGCGGACTTTGATTACAACTTATTTGGAACGTAGGTAGCCGAGAAAAATTTGAGTCCACCGCTTTTAAAATTACCTATGAATTGTCACTCCCAACCTGAACAACGTGGACTTTGAGCCCAAAATATTGGGTACATAGGCAACAAAGAAAGGTCCGAGTCCGCCTTTAATAAAAAATAACTATTAATAATCAATCTCGAACCCCAACTACACGGACTTTGATTAAAACTTATTTGGAACGTAGGTTGCCGAGAAAAATTTGAGTCCACCTTTTTTAAAATTTCCTATGAATAATCAATCCCAACCCGAACTACGCGGACTTTGATCACAAACTATTCGGTACGTACGCTGCTGTGAAAGGCTTGAGTCTACTTGTTAAAAAAGATACCTATGGATAATCAATCTCCCACCCCAAAATACGCGGATTTTGATCCCAAAGTATTGGGTACGTAGGCAACCGAGAAAGGCTCGAGTCCGCTTTTAATAAAAAATACCTATTAGTAATCAATCCGGAACCCGAACTACACGGACTTTGAGTACAAAATATTGGGTACGTAGGTAGCCGAGAAAGATTTGAGTCCACCTCTTTTAATATTACCTATGAATAATCAATCCCAATCCGAAGTACGAGGACTTTGATCACAAAGTATTCGGTACGTACACAGCTGTGAAAGGCTCGAGTAGACCTTTTAATAAAGATACCTGTGGATAACAAATGTCCAACCCAAAGCTACGCGGACTTTGTGCCCAAAATATTGGGTACATTGGCAACAAAGAAAGGCTCCAGTCGCTATAATAAAAAATTCCTATTAATAATCATTCTCGAACCCCAACTACGCGGACTTTGATTACAACTTATTTGGAACGTAGGTAGCCGAGAAAAATTTGAGTCCACCGCTTTTAAAATTACCTATGAATTGTCACTCCCAACCCGAACTACGCGGACTTTGAGCCCAAAATATTGGGTACATAGGCAACAAAGAAAGGTCCGAGTCCGCCTTTAATAAAAAATACCTATTAATAATCAATCACGAACCCCAACTACACGGACTTTGATTAAAACTTATTTGGAACGTAGGTAGCCGAGAAAAATTTGAGTCCACCTTTTTTAAAATTACCTATGAATAATCAATCCCAACCCGAACTACGCGGACTTTGATCACAAAGTATTCGGTACGTACACCGCCGTGAAAGGCTTGAGTCTACTTGTTAAAAAAGATACCTATGGATAATCAATCTCCCACCCCAAAATACGCGGATTTTGATCCCAAAGTATTGGGTACGTAGGCAGCTGAGAAAGGCTCGAGTCCGCTTTTAATAAAAAATACCTATTAGTAATCAATCTCGAACCCGAACTACATGGACTTTGAGTACAAAATATTGGGTACGTAGGTAGCCGAGAAAGATTTGAGTCCACCTCTTTTAATATTACCTATGAATAATCAATCCCAATCCGAAGTACGAGGACTTTGATGACAAAGTATTCGGTACGTACATACTCCGTGAAAGGCTTGAGTAGACCTTTTAATAAAGATACCCGTGGATAACAAATGTCCAACCCAAAGCTACGCGGACTTTGTGCCCAAAATATTGGGTACATAGGCAACAAAGAAAGGCTCGAGTCGCTTTAATAAAAAATTCCTATTAATAATCATTCTCGAACCCCAACTACACGGACTTTGATTACAACTTATTTGGAACGTAGGTAGCCGAGAAAAATTTGAGTCCACCGCTTTTAAAATTACCTATGAATTGTCACTCCCAACCCGAACTACGCGGACTTTGAGCCCAAAATATTGGGTACATAGGCAACAAAGAAAGGTCCGAGTCCGCCTTTAATAAAAAATACCTATTAATAATCAATCACGAACCCCAACTACACGGACTTTGATTAAAACTTATTTGGAACGTAGGTAGCCGAGAAAAATTTGAGTCCACCTTTTTTAAAATTACCTATGAATAATCAATCCCAACCCGAACTACGCGGACTTTGATCACAAAGTATTCGGTACGTACACCGCCGTGAAAGGCTTGAGTCTACTTGTTAAAAAAGATACCTATGGATAATCAATCTCCCACCCCAAAATACGCGGATTTTGATCCCAAAGTATTGGGTACGTAGGCAAGCCGAGAAAGGCTCGAGTCCGCTTTTAATAAAAAATACCTATTAGTAATCAATCTCGAACCCGAACTACACGGACTTTGAGTACAAAATATTGGGTACGTAGGTAGCCGAGAAAGATTTGAGTCCACCTTTTTAATATTACCTATGAATAATCAATCCCAATCCGAAGTACGAGGACTTTGATGACAAAGTATTCGGTACGTACACAGCTACCGTGAAAGGCTTGAGTAGACCTTTTAATAAAGATACCAATGGATAACAAATGTCCAACCCAAAGCTACGCGGACTTTGTGCCCAAAATATTGGGTACATAGGCAACAAAGAAAGGCTCCCAATCGCTTTAATAAAAAATTCCTATTAATAATCATTCTCGAACCCCAACTACACGGACTTTGATTACAACTTATTTGGAACGTAGGTAGCCGAGAAACCTTTGAGTCCACCGCTTTTAAAATTACCTATGAATTGTCACTCCCAACCCGAACTACGCGGACTTTGAGCCCAAAATATTGGGTACATAGGTAACAAAGAAAGGTCCGAGTCCGCCTTTAATAAAAAATACCTATTAATAATCAATCACGAACCCCAACTACACGGACTTTGATTAAAACTTATTTGGAACGTAGGTAGCCGAGAAAAATTTGAGTCCACCTTTTTTAAAATTACCTATGAATAATCAATCCCAACCCGAACTACGCGGACTTTGATCACAAAGTATTCGGTACGTACAATCGCCGTGAAAGGCTTGAGTCTACTTGTTAAAAAAGATACCTATGGATAATCAATCTCCCACCCCAAAATACGCGGATTTTGATCCCAAAGTATTGGGTACGTAGGCAACCGAGAAAGGCTCGAGTCCGCTTTTAATAAAAAATACCTATTAGTAATCAATCTCGAACCCGAACTACACGGACTTTGAGTACAAAATATTGGGTACGTAGGTAGCCGAGAAGGATTTGAGTCCACCTCTTTTAATATTACCTATGAATAATCAATCCCAATCCGAAGTACGAGGACTTTGATGACAAAGTATTCGGTACGTACACAGCTGTGAAAGGCTTGAGTAGACCTTTTAATAAAGATACCCGTGGATAACAAATGTCCAACCCAAAGCTACGCGGACTTTGTGCCCAAAATATTGGGTACATAGGCAACAAAGAAAGGCTCCAGTCGCTTTAATAAAAAATTCCTATTAATAATCATTCTCGAACCCAAACTACACGGACTTTGATTACAACTTATTTGGAACGTAGGTAGCCGAGAAACCTTTGAGTCCACCGCTTTTAATATTACCTATGAATTGTCACTCCCAACCCGAACTATGCGGACTTTGAGCCCAAAATATTGGGTACATAGGCAACAAAGAAAGGTCCGAGTCCGCCTTTAATAAAAAATACCTATTAATAATCAATCACGAACCCCAACTACTCGGACTTTGATTAAAACTTCTTTGGAACGTAGGTAGCCGAGAAAAATTTGAGTCCACCTTTTTTAAAATTATCTATGAATAATCAATCCCAACCCGAACTACGCGGACTTTGATCACAAAGTATTCGGTACGTATACTGCTGTGAAAGGCTTGAGTCTACTTGTTAAAAAAGATACCTATGGATAATCAATCTCCCACCCCAAAATACGCGGATTTTGATCCCAAAGTATTGGGTACGTAGGCACCGAGAAAGGCTCGAGTCCGCTTTTAATAAAAAATACCTATTACTAATCAATCTCGAAGTATTCGGTACGTACATTGCTGTGAAAGGCTTTTGTCTACTTGTTAAAAAAGATACCTATGGATAATCAATCTCCCACCCCAAAATACGCGGATTTTGATCCCAAAGTATTGGGTACGTAGGCAGCTGAGAAAGGCTCGAGTCCGCTTTTAATAAAAAATACCTATTAGTAATCAATCTCGAACCCGAACTACACGGACTTTGAGTACAAAATATTGGGTACGTAGGTAGCCGAGAAGGATTTGAGTCCACCTCTTTTAATATTACCTATGAATAATCAATCCCAATCCGAAGTACGAGGACTTTGATGACAAAGTATTCGGTACGTACACAGCTGTGAAAGGCTTGAGTAGACCTTTTAATAAAGATACCTGTGGATAACAAATGTCCAACCCAAAGCTACGCGGACTTTGTGCCCAAAATATTGGGTACATAGGCAACAAAGAAAGGCTCCAGTCGCTTTAATAAAAAATTCCTATTAATAATCATTGTCGAACCCAAACTACACGGACTTTGATTACAACTTATTTGGAACGTAGGTAGCCGAGAAACCTTTGAGTCCACCGCTTTTAATATTACCTATGAATTGTCACTCCCAACCCGAACTATGCGGACTTTGAGCCCAAAATATTGGGTACATAGGCAACAAAGAAAGGTCCGAGTCCGCCTTTAATAAAAAATACCTATTAATAATCAATCACGAACCCCAACTACTCGGACTTTGATTAAAACTTCTTTGGAACGTAGGTAGCCGAGAAAAATTTGAGTCCACCTTTTTTAAAATTATCTATGAATAATCAATCCCAACCCGAACTACGCGGACTTTGATCACAAAGTATTCGGTACGTATACTGCCGTGAAAGGCTTCGAGTCTACTTGTTAAAAAAGATACCTATGGATAATCAATCTCCCACCCCAAAATACGCGGATTTTGTTCCCAAAGTTGGGGGGGGGGGGGGAGGAGAGAAAGACGCCCGCCCTCTTTTAAAAAAAAAAAATACTAACTAATCAATCTCGAAGTATTCGGTACGTACATTGCCGTGAAAGGCTTTTGTCTACTTGTTAAAAAAGATACCTATGGGTAATCAATCTCCCACCCCAAAATACGCGGATTTTGATCCCAATGTATTGGGTACGTAGGCACCGAGAAAGGCTCGAGTCCGCTTTTAATAAAAAATACCTATTACTAATCAATCTCGAACCCGAACTACACGGACTTTGAGTACAAAATATTGGGTACGTAGGTAGCCGAGAAAGATTTGAGTCCACCTTTCTTTTAATATTACCTATGAATAATCAATCCCAATCCGAAGTACGAGGACTTTGATCACAAAGTATTCGGTACGTACACACCGTGAAAGGCTCGAGTAGACCTTTTAATAAAGATACCCGTGGATAACAAATGTCCAACCCAAAGCTACGCGGACTTTGTGCCCAAAATATTGGGTACATTGGCAACAAAGAAAGGCTCCGAATCGCTTTAATAAAAAATTCCTATTAATAATTATTCTCGAACCCCAACTACGCGGACTTTGATTACAACTTATTTGGAACGTAGGTAGCCGAGAAAAATTTGAGTCCACCGCTTTTAAAATTACCTATGAATTGTCACTCCCAACCTGAACAACGTGGACTTTGAGCCCAAAATATTGGGTACATAGGCAACAAAGAAAGGTCCGAGTCCGCCTTTAATAAAAAATAACTATTAATAATCAATCTCGAACCCCAACTACACGGACTTTGATTAAAACTTATTTGGAACGTAGGTTGCCGAGAAAAATTTGAGTCCACCTTTTTTAAAATTTCCTATGAATAATCAATCCCAACCCGAACTACGCGGACTTTGATCACAAACTATTCGGTACGTACGCTGCTGTGAAAGGCTTGAGTCTACTTGTTAAAAAAGATACCTATGGATAATCAATCTCCCACCCCAAAATACGCGGATTTTGATCCCAAAGTATTGGGTACGTAGGCAGCCGAGAAAGGCTCGAGTCCGCTTTTAATAAAAAATACCTATTAGTAATCAATCCGGAACCCGAACTACACGGACTTTGAGTACAAAATATTGGGTACGTAGGTAGCCGAGAAAGATTTGAGTCCACCTCTTTTAATATTACCTATGAATAATCAATCCCAATCCGAAGTACGAGGACTTTGATCACAAAGTATTCGGTACGTACA
The DNA here is from genome assembly GCA_030674075.2 of Linum usitatissimum. NCBI lineage: Eukaryota > Viridiplantae > Streptophyta > Magnoliopsida > Malpighiales > Linaceae > Linum > Linum usitatissimum. The sequence goes on from JAUJYP020000654.1 coordinate 291,009, forward strand.
CAGCTGTGAAAGGCTCGAGTAGACCTTTTAATAAAGATACCGTGGATAACAAATGTCCAACCCAAAGCTACGCGGACTTTGTGCCCAAAATATTGGGTACATTGGCAACAAAGAAAGGCTCCAAGTCGCTATAATAAAAAATTCCTATTAATAATCATTCTCGAACCCCAACTACGCGGACTTTGATTACAACTTATTTGGAACGTAGGTAGCCGAGAAAAATTTGAGTCCACCGCTTTTAAAATTACCTATGAATTGTCACTCCCAACCCGAACTACGCGGACTTTGAGCCCAAAATATTGGGTACATAGGCAACAAAGAAAGGTCCGAGTCCGCCTTTAATAAAAAATAACTATTAATAATCAATCTCGAACCCCAACTACACGGACTTTGATTAAAACTTATTTGGAACGTAGGTTGCCGAGAAAAATTTGAGTCCACCTTTTTAAAAATTTCCTATGAATAATCAATCCCAACCCGAACTACGCGGACTTTGATCACAAAGTATTCGGTACGTACACTGCTGTGAAAGGCTTGTGTCTACTTGTTAAAAAAGATACCTATGGGTAATCAATCTCACACCCCAAAATACGCGGATTTTGATCCCAAAGTATTGGGTACGTAGGCAGCTGAGAAAGGCTCGAGTCCGCTTTTAATAAAAAATACCTATTAGTAATCAATCTGGAACCCGAACTACACGGACTTTGAGTACAAAATATTGGGTATGTAGGTAGCCGAGAAAGATTTGAGTCCACCTTTTTTAATATTACCTATGAATAATCAATCCCAATCCGCAAGTACGAGGACTTTGATCACAAAGTGTTCGGTACGTACACAAACTCGTGAAAGGCTCGAGTCGACCTTTTAATAAAGATACCGTGCATAACAAATGTCCAACCCAAAGATACGCGGACTTTGTGCCCAAAATATTGGGTACATAGGCAACAAAGAAAGGCTCGAGTCGCTTTAATAAAAAATTCCTATTAATAATCATTCTCGAACCCCAACTACACGGACTTTGATTACAACTTATTTGGAACGTAGGTAGCCGAGAAACCTTTGAGTCCACCGCTTTTAATATTACCTATGAATTGTCACTCCCAACCCGAACTATGCGGACTTTTAGCCCAAAATATTGGGTACATAGGCAACAAAGAAAGGTCCGAGTCCGCCTTTAATAAAAAATACCTATTAATAATCAATCACGAACCCCAACTACACGGACTTTGATTTAAACTTATTTGGAACGTAGGTAGCCGAGAAAAATTTGAGTCCACCTTTTTAAAATTACCTATGAATAATCAATCCCAACCCGAACTACGTGGACTTTGATCACAAAGTATTCGGTACGTACACCGTCGTGAAAGGCTTGTGTCTACTTGTTAAAAAAGATACCTATGGGTAATCAATCTCCCACCCCAAAATACGCGGATTTTGATCCCAAAGTATTGGGTACGTAGGCAGCTGAGAAAGGCTCGAGTCCGCTTTTAATAAAAAATAAGTATTAGTAATCAATCTCGAACCCGAACTACACGGACTTTGAGTACAAAATATTAGGTACGTAGGTAGCCGAGAAAGATTTGAGTCCACCTTTTTTGATATTACCTATGAATAATCAATCCCAATCCGAAGTACGAGGACTTTGATCACAAAGTATTCGGTACGTACACGGCTCGTGAAAGGCTCGAGTCGACCTTTTAATAAAGATACCTGTGGATAACAAATGTCCAACCCAAAGCTACGCGGACTTTGTGCCCAAAATATTGGGTACATAGGCAACAAAGAAAGGCTCGAATCGCTTTAATAAAAAATTCATATTTATAATCATTCTCGAACCCCAACTACACGGACTTTGATTACAACTTATTTGGAACGTAGGTAGCCGAGAAAAATTTGAGTCCACCACTTTTAAAATTACCTATGAATTGTCACTCCCAACCTGAACTACACGGACTTTGAGCCCAAAATATTGGGTACATAGGCAACAAAGAAAGGTCCGAGTCCGCCTTTAATAAAAAATACCTATTAATAATCAATCACGAACCCCAACTACACGGACTTTGATTAAAACTTATTTGGAACGTAGGTAGCCCAGAAAAATTTGAGTCTACCTTTTTTAAAATTACCTATGAATAATCAATCCCAACCCGAACTACGTGGACTTTGATCACAAAGTATTCGGTACGTACACTGCTATGAAAGGCTTGTGTCTACTTGTTAAAAAAGATACCTATGGGTAATCAATCTCCCACCCCAAAATACGCGGATTTTGATCCCAAAGTATTGGGTACGTAGGCAGCTGAGAAAGGCTCGAGTCCGCTTTTAATAAAAAATACCTATTAGTAATCAATCTCGAACCCGAACTACACGGACTTTGAGTACAAAATATTGGGTACGTAGGTAGCCGAGAAAGATTTGAGTCCACCTCTTTTAATATTACCTATGAATAATCAATCCCAATCCGAAGTACGAGGACTTTGATCACAAAGTATTCGGTACGTACACAGCTGTGAAAGGCTCGAGTAGACCTTTTAATAAAGATACGTGGATAACAAATGTCCAACCCAAAGCTACGCGGACTTTGTGCCCAAAATATTGGGTACATTGGCAACAAAGAAAGGCTCCAGTCGCTTTAATAAAAAATTCCTATTAATAATCATTCTCGAACCCCAACTACGCGGACTTTGATTACAACTTATTTGGAACGTAGGTAGCCGAGAAAAATTTGAGTCCACCGCTTTTAAAATTACCTATGAATTGTCACTCCCAACCTGAACTACGCGGACTTTGAGCCCAAAATATTGGGTACATAGGCAACAAATAAAGGTCCGAGTCCGCCTTTAATAAAAAATAACTATTAATAATCAATCTCGAACCCCAACTACACGGACTTTGATTAAAACTTATTTGGAACGTAGGTTGCCGAGAAAAATTTGAGTCCACCTTTTTTAAAATTTCCTATGAATAATCAATCCCAACCCGAACTACGCGGACTTTGATCACAAAGTATTCGGTACGTACACTGCTGTGAAAGGCTTGTGTCTACTTGTTAAAAAAGATACCTATGGGTAATCAATCTCCCACCCCAAAATACGCGGATTTTGATCCCAAAGTATTGGGTACGTAGGCAGCTGAGAAAGGCTCGAGTCCGCTTTTAATAAAAAATACCTATTAGTAATCAATCCGGAACCCGAACTACACGGACTTTGAGTACAAAATATTGGGTACGTAGGTAGCCGAGAAAGATTTGAGTCCACCTTTTTAATATTACCTATGAATAATCAATCCCAATCCGAAGTACGAGGACTTTGATCACAAAGTGTTCGGTACGTACACAGCTGTGAAAGGCTCGAGTCGACCTTTTAATAAAGATACATGTGCATAACAAATGTCCAACCCAAAGCTACGCGGACTTTGTGCCCAAAATATTGGGTACATAGGCAACAAAGAAAGGCTCGAGTCGCTTTAATAAAAAATTCCTATTAATAATCATTCTCGAACCCCAACTACACGGACTTTGATTACAACTTATTTGGAACGTAGGTAGCCGAGAAACCTTTGAGTCCACCGCTTTTAATATTACCTATGAATTGTCACTCCCAACCCGAACTATGCGGACTTTGAGCCCAAAATATTGGGTACATAGGCAACAAAGAAAGGTCCGAGTCCGCCTTTAATAAAAAATACCTATTAATAATCAATCACGAACCCCAACTACACGGACTTTGATTTAAACTTATTTGGAACGTAGGTAGCCGAGAAAAATTTGTGTCCACCTTTTTTAAAATTACCTATGAATAATCAATCCCAACCCGAACTACGTGGACTTTGATCACAAAGTAATCGGTACGTACACTGCTGTGAAAGGCTTGTGTCTACTTGTTAAAACAGATACCTATGGGTAATCAATCTCCCACCCCAAAATACGCGGATTTTGATCCCAAAGTATTGGGTACGTAGGCAGCTGAGAAAGGCTCGAGTCCGCTTTTAATAAAAAATACCTATTAGTAATCAATCTCGAACCCGAACTACACGGACTTTGAGTACAAAATATTAGGTACGTAGGTAGCCGAGAAAGATTTGAGTCCACCTTTTTTGATATTACCTATGAATAATCAATCCCAATCCGAAGTACGAGGACTTTGATCACAAAGTATTCGGTACGTACACAGCTGTGAAAGGCTCGAGTCGACCTTTTAATAAAGATACCGTGGATAACAAATGTCCAACCCAAAGCTACGCGGACTTTGTGCCCAAAATATTGGGTACATAGGCAACAAAGAAAGGCTCGAATCGCTTTAATAAAAAATTCATATTAATAATCATTCTCGAACCCCAACTACACGGACTTTGATTACAACTTATTTGGAACGTAGGTAGCCGAGAAAAATTTGAGTCCACCACTTTTAAAATTACCTATGAATTGTCACTCCCAACCTGAACTACGCGGACTTTGAGCCCAAAATATTGGGTACATAGGCGACAAAGAAAGGTCCGAGTCCGCCTTTAATAAAAAATAACTATTAATAATCAATCTCGAACCCCAACTACACGGACTTTGATTAAAACTTATTTGGAACGTAGGTTGCCGAGAAAAATTTGAGTCCACCTTTTTTAAAATTTCCTATGAATAACCAATCCCAACCCGAACTACGCGGACTTTGATCACAAAGTATTCGGTACGTACCTCGTCGTGAAAGGCTTGTGTCTACTTGTTAAAAAAGATACCTATGGGTAATCAATCTCCCACCCCAAAATACGCGGATTTTGATCCCAAAGTATTGGGTACGTAGGCGGTGAGAAAGGCTCGAGTCCGCTTTTAATAAAAAATACCTATTAGTAATCAATGCGGAACCCGAACTACACGGACTTTGAGTACAAAATATTGGGTACGTAGGTAGCCGAGAAAGATTTGAGTCCACCTTTTTTAATATTACCTATGAATAATCAATCCCAATCCGAAGTACGAGGACTTTGATCACAAAGTATTCGGTACGTACACAGCTGTGAAAGGCTCGAGTAGACCTTTTAATAAAGATACCTGTGGATAACAAATGTCCAACCCAAAGCTACGCGGACTTTGAGCCCAAAATATTGGGTACATTGGCAACAAAGAAAGGCTCCAGTCGCTTTAATAAAAAATTCCTATTAATAATCATTCTCGAACCCCAACTACACGGACTTTGATTACAACTTATTTGGAACGTAGGTAGCCGAGAAACCTTTGAGTCCACCGCTTTTAATATTACCTATGAATTGTCACTCCCAACCCGAACTATGCGGACTTTGAGCCCAAAATATTGGGTACATAGGCAACAAAGAAAGGTCCGAGTCCGCCTTTAATAAAAAATACCTATTAATAATCAATCACGAACCCCAACTACACGAACTTTGATTAAAACTTATTTGGAACGTAGGTAGCCGAGAAAAATTTGAGTCCACCTTTTTTAAAATTACCTATGAATAATCAATCCCAACCCGAACTACGTGGACTTTGATCACAAAGTAATCGGTACGTACAACTGTTGTGAAAGGCTTGTGTCTACTTGTTAAAACGGATACCTATGGGTAATCAATCTCCCACCCCAAAATACGCGGATTTTGATCCCAAAGTATTGGGTACGTAGTACCGAGAAAGGCTCGAGTCCGCTTTTAATAAAAAATACCTATTAGTAATCAATGCGGAACCCGAACTACACGGACTTTGAGTACAAAATATTGGGTACGTAGGTAGCCGAGAAAGATTTGAGTCCACCTTTTTTAATATTACCTATGAATAATCAATCCCAATCCGAAGTATGAGGACTTTGATCACAAAGTGTTCGGTACGTACACAAACTCGTGAAAGGCTCGAGTCGACCTTTTAATAAAGATACTCGTGCATAACAAATGTCCAACCCAAAGCTACGCGGACTTTGTGCCCAAAATATTGGGTACATAGGCAACAAAGAAAGGCTCGAGTCGCTTTAATAAAAAATTCCTATTAATAATCATTCTCGAACCCCAACTACACGGACTTTGATTACAACTTATTTGGAACGTAGGTAGCCGAGAAACCTTTGAGTCCACCGCTTTTAATATTACCTATGAATTGTCACTCCCAACCCGAACTATGCGGACTTTGAGCCCAAAATATTGGGTACATAGGCAACAAAGAAAGGTCCGAGTCCGCCTTTAATAAAAAATACCTATTAATAATCAATCACGAACCCCAACTACACGGACTTTGATTTAAACTTATTTGGAACGTAGGTAGCCGAGAAAAATTTGAGTCCACCTTTTTAAAATTACCTATGAATAATCAATCCCAACCCGAACTACGTGGACTTTGATCACAAAGTATTCGGTACGTACACTGCTGTGAAAGGCTTGTGTCTACTTGTTAAAAAAGATACCTATGGGTAATCAATCTCCCACCCCAAAATACGCGGATTTTGATCCCAAAGTATTGGGTACGTAGGCAGCTGAGAAAGGCTCGAGTCCGCTTTTAATAAAAAATACCTATTAGTAATCAATCTCGAACCCGAACTACACGGACTTTGAGTACAAAATATTAGGTACGTAGGTAGCCGAGAAAGATTTGAGTCCACCTTTTTTGATATTACCTATGAATAATCAATCCCAATCCGAAGTACGAGGACTTTGATCACAAAGTATTCGGTACGTACACACTCGTGAAAGGCTCGAGTCGACCTTTTAATAAAGATACTGTGGATAACAAATGTCCAACCCAAAGCTACGCGGACTTTGTGCCCAAAATATTGGGTACATAGGCAACAAAGAAAGGCTCGAGTCGCTTTAATAAAAAATTCCTATTTATAATCATTCTCGAACCCCAACTACACGGACTTTGATTACAACTTATTTGGAACGTAGGTAGCCGAGAAAAATTTGAGTCCACCACTTTTAAAATTACCTATGAATTGTCACTCCCAACCCGAACTACGCGGACTTTGAGCCCAAAATATTGGGTACATAGGCAACAAAGAAAGGTCCGAGTCCGCCTTTAATAAAAAATAACTATTAATAATGAATCTCGAACCCCAACTACACGGACTTTGATTAAAACTTATTTAGAACGTAGGTTGCCGAGAAAAATTTAAGTCCACCTTTTTTAAAATTACCTATGAATAATCAATCCCAACCCGAACTACGTGGACTTTGATCACAAAGTATTCGGTACGTACACTGCTATGAAAGGCTTGTGTCTACTTGTTAAAAAAGATACCTATGGGTAATCAATCTCCCACCCCAAAATACGCGGATTTTGATCCCAAAGTATTGGGTACGTAGGAACCGAGAAAGGCTCGAGTCCGCTTTTAATAAAAAATACCTATTAGTAATCAATCTGGAACCCGAACTACACGGACTTTGAGTACAAAATATTGGGTACGTAGGTAGCCGAGAAAGATTTGAGTCCACCTTTTTTAATATTACCTATGAATAATCAATCCCAATCCGCAGTACGAGGACTTTGATCACAAAGTGTTCGGTACGTACACAGCTGTGAAAGGCTCGAGTCGACCTTTTAATAAAGATACCTGTGCATAACAAATATCCAACCCAAAGCTACGCGGACTTTGTGCCCAAAATATTGGGTACATAGGCAACAAAGAAAGGCTCGAGTCGCTTTAATAAAAAATTCCTATTAATAATCATTCTCGAACCCCAACTACACGGACTTTGATTACAACTTATTTGGAACGTAGGTAGCCGAGAAACCTTTCGAGTCCACCGCTTTTAATATTACCTATGAATTGTCACTCCCAACCCGAACTATGCGGACTTTGAGCCCAAAATATTGGGTACATAGGCAACAAAGAAAGGTCCGAGTCCGCCTTTAATAAAAAATACCTATTAATAATCAATCACGAACCCCAACTACACGGACTTTGATTTAAACTTATTTGGAACGTAGGTAGCCGAGAAAAATTTGAGTCCACCTTTTTTAAAATTACCTATGAATAATCAATCCCAACCCGAACTACGTGGACTTTGATCACAAAGTATTCGGTACGTACACTGCTGTGAAAGGATTGTGTCTACTTGTTAAAAAAGATACCTATGGGTAATCAATCTCCCACCCCAAAATACGCGGATTTTGATCCCAAAGTATTAGGTACGTAGTCAGCTGAGAAAGGCTCGAGTCCGCTTTTAATAAAAAATACCTATTAGTAATCAATCTCGAACCCGAACTACACGGACTTTGAGTACAAAATATTAGGTACGTAGGTAGCCGAGAAAGATTTGAGTCCACCTTTTTTTATATTACCTATGAATAATCAATCCCAATCCGAAGTACGAGGACTTTGATCACAAAGTATTCGGTACGTACACAGTACCTGTGAAAGGCTCGAGTCGACCTTTTAATAAAGATACCCGTGGATAACAAATGTCCAACCCAAAGCTACGCGGACTTTGTGCCCAAAATATTGGGTACATAGGCAACAAAGAAAGGCTCGAGTCGCTTTAATAAAAAATTCCTATTTATAATCATTCTCGAACCCCAACTACACGGACTTTGATTACAACTTATTTGGAACGTAGGTAGCCGAGAAAAATTTGAGTCCACCACTTTTAAAATTACCTATGAATTGTCACTCCCAACCCGAACTACGCGGACTTTGAGCCCAAAATATTGGGTACATAGGCAACAAAGAAAGGTCCGAGTCCGCCTTTAATAAAAAATAACTATTAATCATCAATCTCGAACCCCAACTACACGGACTTTGATTAAAACTTATTTAGAACGTAGGTTGCCGAGAAAAATTTAAGTCCACCTTTTTTAAAATTTCCTATGAATAATCAATCCCAACCCGAACTACGCGGACTTTGATCACAAAGTATTCGGTACGTACACTGCTGTGAAAGGCTTGAGTCTACTTGTTAAAAAAGATACCTATGGATAATCAATCTCCCACCCCAAAATACGCGGATTTTGATCCCAAAGTATTGGGTACGTAGGGAAACTTTAGAAAGGCTCGAGTCCGCTTTTAATAAAAAATACCTATTAGTAATCAATCTGGAACCCGAACTACACCGACTTTGAGTAAAAAATATTGGGTACGTAGGTAGCCGAGAAAGATTTGAGTCCACCTTTTTTAATATTACCTATGAATAATCAATCCCAATCCGAAGCACGAGGACTTTGATCACAAAGTATTCGGTACGTACATACCGTGAAAGGCTCGAGTCGACCTTCTAATAAAGATACCCGTGCATAACAAATGTCGAACCCAAAGCTACGCGGACTTTGTGCCCAAAATATTGGGTACATAGGCAACAAAGAAAGGCTCGAGTCGCTTTAATAAAAAATTCCTATTAATAATCATTCTCGAACCCCAACTACACGGACTTTGATTACAACTTATTTGGAACGTAGTTAGCCGAGAAACCTTTGAGTCCACCGCTTTTAAAATTACCTATGAATTGTCACTCCCAACCCGAACTATGCGGACTTTGAGCCCAAAATATTGGGTACATAGGCAACAAAGAAAGGTCCGAGTCCGCCTTTAATAAAAAATACCTATTAATAATCAATCACGAACCCCAACTACACGGACTTTGATTAAAACTTATTTGGAACGTAGGTAGCCGAGAAAATTTGAGTCCACCTTTTTTAAAATTACCTATGAATAATCAATCCCAACCCGAACTACGCGGACTTTGATCACAAAGTATTCGGTACGTACACCGCCGTGAAAGGCTTGAGTCTACTTGTTAAAAAAGATACCTATGGATAATCAATCTCCCACCCCAAAATACGCGGATTTTGATCCCAAAGTATTGGGTACGTAGGTAACCGAGAAAGGCTCGAGTCCGATTTTAATAAAAAATACCTATTAGTAATCAATCTCGAACCCGAACTACACGACTTTGAGTACAAAATATTGGGTACGTAGGTCGCCGCGAAAGATTCGAGTCCACCTTTTTTGATATTACCTATGAATAATCAATCCCAATCCGAAGTACGAGGACTTTGATCACAAAGTATTCGGTACGTACACAAACTCGTGAAAGGCTCGAGTCGACCTTTTAATAAAGATACCTCGTGGATAACAAATGTCCAACCCAAAGCTACGCTGACTTCGTGCCCAAAATATTGGGTACATAGGCAACAAAGAAAGGCTCGAGTCGCTTTAATAAAAAATTCCTATTTATAATCATTCTCGAACCCCAACTACACGGACTTTGATTACAACTTATTTGGAACGTAGGTAGCCGAGAAAAATTTGAGTCCACCACTTTTAAAATTACCTATGAATTGTCACTCCCAACCCGAACTACGCGGACTTTGAGCCCAAAATATTGGGTACATAGGCAACAAAGAAAGGTCCGAGTCCGCCTTTAATAAAAAATAACTATTAATCATCAATCTCGAACCCCAACTACACGGACTTTGATTAAAACTTATTTAGAACGTAGGTTGCCGAGAAAAATTTAAGTCCACCTTTTTTAAAATTTCCTATGAATAATCAATCCCAACCCGAACTACGCGGACTTTGATCACAAAGTATTCTGTACGTACACCGCCGTGAAAGGCTTCGAGTCTACTTGTTAAAAAAGATACCTATGGATAATCAATCTCCCACCCCAAAATACGCGGATTTTGATCCCAAAGTATTGGGTACGTAGGTAAACGGAGAAAGGCTCGAGTCCGCTTTTAATAAAAAATACCTATTAGTAATCAATCCTGAACCCGAACTACACGGACTTTGAGTAAAAAATATTCAGTACGTAGGTAGCCGAGAAAGATTTCGAGTCCACCTTTTTTAATATTACCTATGAATAATCAATCCCAATCCGTAAAACACGAGGACTTTGATCACAAAGTATTCGGTACTTACACTAAGGCCGTGAAAGGCTCGAGTCGACCTTCTAATAACGATACCCGTGCATAACAATGTCCAACCCAAAGTTACGCTGACTTTGTGCCCAAAATATCTGGTACATATGCAACAAAGAAAGTGCTCGAGTCGCTTTAATAAAAAATTCCTATTAATAACCGTTCTCGAACCCCAACTACACGGATTTTGATTACAACTTATTTGGAACGTAGTTAGCCGAAACCTTGAGTCCACCGCTTTTAAAATTACCTATGAATCGTCACTCCCAACCCGAACTACGCGGACTTCGAGCCCAAAATATTGGGTACATAAAAACAAAGAAAGGTCCGAGTCCGCCTTTAATAAAAAATACCTATTAATAATCAATCACGAACCCCAACTACACGACTTTGATTAAAACTTATTTGGAACGTAGGTAGCCGAGAAAATTCGAGTCCACCTTTTAAAATTACCTATGAGTAATCAATCCCAACCCGAACTACGCGGACTCTCGCTCGCAAAGTATTCTAAGAGTGTCACCGCCGTGAAAGGCCGAGTCTACTTGTTAAAAAAAGATACCTATGGATAATCAATCTCCCACCCCAAAATACGCGGATTTCGATCCCAAAGTATCGGGTACGTAGAGCTCAGAAAGGCTCGAGTCCGATTTTAATAAAAATACCTATTAGTAATCAATCTCGAACCCGAACTACAATGGACTTTGAGTACAAAATATTGGGTACGTAGGTCGCCGCGAAAGATTTGAGTCCACCTTTTTTGATATTACCTACGAATAATCAATCCCAATCCGAAGTACGAAGCATTTCCTCATCACAAAGTATTCTAAGATCACACACAATGTGAAAGGCTCGAGTC
>JAUJYP020000655.1:0-145000 GCA_030674075.2 Linum usitatissimum
AAGCTATCAAATATTAGAATTAAGTCATAGACATATATGAACACAAAATAAATAAATAATATTGTTACTCGGTGAATATTCATATAAATAATTTGTTACTATGTATCTTCGGTGGGATATTAGTAGAAAACAAACAAAAATGAAGATTCAAGAAGTAAACATATGAATTAGCTAATAGCCCACCTTAATGACTCATTTTTAAATAGTAACAATAGCGTTATGAAAAAGTAAGAAATGAAAATGAGAATCACAAATTTTTCTCTAGTATATGTATTCAAAACATAAGATAAAAGGAAAAGTACGTAATATTCAAATGGGTAAATACTTAATTTAAAAATATGGCAATATACATATACTCAAAGAAAAAAACGCGTAGCGGATATAATAAATCTCGAGAATTGTCAAGAACAACTTGCGTGCAATTTCTATATTATAGGAGAAAAAAAAATTGATGTTGATATAATAAGCTAAAATGTAAGGAATCGAGTAAAATCAATGTAATAACATTTGAAATCGTAAACTAAATCTAGTTTTTTGAAACAAAAATAAAAAGAAAGTAGGTAGAAGAAAAGAGAATCGAGTAAATAGCAATCAAATATCAATCTTTGTAAACTTTTGAGAATCGACACTCGTGCGCAATAATAAAATCGCAAAAACGGGCATCGGTAGCATAAGCATGAACTCACTGGCCATATGTATTGTTTTGTATGCACTTCGCTCATGATTACAAGTTAGTTTCTCGACCTGCAACTTGGTCGATAACGTGTTATAAAACTAAACTCAAAGAAAAGACAAGAACAAGAGAAATATGGAGAGTGAGAGAGTTTCTTATTGGGAGGGTGTATGGAATGCTACAAATGAGAGCTCTATTTATGCGGACTATACTCTCTAATATTATTACACATAAAGGTCGGAAAATAAATACAATGAAATATATTGAAGAATATAATAAGGAGTTACACATACGTGCATTCACTATAGTACTTATATTCATAACAATAATCTCACATTGAATAATTTTATTAAGAACGCAATTCATTTTATTATGGAAAATACATCAAATGAGAGTTTTAATATCACTAAAGAAATCGCTTAGATGGCTACCAACTAATCATAGCGGAAATACGAAAGCATCTACCATTCTAAACCGACTCGTTTGCATATAAATCAGTTAATAAAGGTTTTCACGATTTACCTCTTAAAGCATGATTAATAGTTCGACGACTAGCATTTATCGAAGCCTTTAAATCGATTGCGACTCTGTGAGAGCTCATCGGTAGCCCATCTACTCACCCATGCTACTGCTCGATCTCCTTTGTCAACGCTAGCTAGAACGCTTGATAGAAGAATGACAGAATTTGGTGGCTAGGTTTTTCATCAACGTCCGACGTCTCTCAAAGCTTCAACAACCGTTATAGCTAATAGTATATTTATAGAGTTTCTTATAAACTATAACTCTATTAGCCACCACCCCACTAACCCTAATCTATTTTGGATTAGATATTGATCCTGGCCCATATTATAAACGTGTGACTTTATGAGACTCTATCCGATTAATTGTGGCTCAAATCATTAATTAACAAAGTGACATTTAACAAGACATATTCCATCTCCTCATCGATCCGAATTAATTCCAATTAATTCGGCTCAACACTTTACTAATGTTTATACAAATTTAACCGAAGAACGTAAATCCTTCACCAATCAACTGCAATTCCCTCGTGATTGAGTCTGGAATGACTAGAGGCCACTGCCAATGAGGGGATGTCAGGGAGGAGATGGTCAAAAAGCAAAATGAAATGTTAATAAGTCAGTCATTCAGTATCAAGCCAGGAGATGGTCAAGAAGCAAATGAAATATTAATAAGTCAGTCATTCAGTATCAAGCCAACAAAACTAATATATATACTATTATTATAGCTCAAATTTATATTCTTTTTTAAGACGTATATTTCGGTAGAATACATATATCTGGTACAACTATTATTTGATGGCTTTTTTTAATAAAAAATAATGTTGAATTAACACAAAAATATATCGAATAATGTAATTAAATCATCCAAATTTATTTGATTTAAATCGGTTAACCTTTCATCAATTGTTTTTATTCTATTTTTCTTTTTTAATTTTCTTTATCTTATATTTATATTTTATAATGGCGGAGGAAGTTTTTTTTCTATGATTCTTCCGATTCTGACCCTTTTATTTTACTCTGGTGAACAAAGTCCCTCTATGAGGAGAATACAAATTGATATGTGAAGATTGAATGTAATTGAAAAATCAAAGACCCTTTATCTCATTCTTCTTTTCCTTGATCGTAGCCATGAGCATATTCCAATCTTTATCTTTAGCTATATATGAAGAACGAATACAAACCAACATACAACTTTCATACATGAACACTAACTCCATGCAGCTCCTAATCCTATGGGAATATTGACGGTTTTATTTTTCCTCCTCCACACATATAGTAAACAACTGGACCATAATTAAACGTATTTCTGATTCTTACCTAAATGAAGCAGAAATCATATAACATAACTTGCTCCAACGAGATGAATATCTAATGAGATGTTGGTTGTAATTCAAAATTAATATATATGCATCCATCTACCAACTAGAGGGAATCGCATAAACGAGAACGATAACCAATGAAGGAGAATATGAGCAACCCGTCGAAGTCCAAACTTAAGCAACAACTGACATCGGAGGACCGGCAGAAACTGAAGGCGAAATTGAGATGGGTGTAGTGTTTATATCGAGTGCATGTTTCTATTAGAGTGTTATCCTCTTTTTAAATACAATATCAACAAAAAATTATTACTAACATTTCATGGTTATACTTTTTAGAAATTTTATAAAGTCTTCGAATACAATTAATATCGATATCATTAGATTCGTCTTAGCAAAAAAACACTACATCATAAATTCAATTTCTAAATTGTATCACAAACTCTAACTTCTGACTATAAATCAAATTAATAAATCTTAAACCCCGAATATTAAACCCTAACTCGATAGGTTAATACTATATCATAAACTCTAAATACAAACCTACAACCTAAAATTATAATGTTAAATACAAATATGTCAAAATGTGGTATGGATACCTTTAGGAAAAGTAGAAAAGGGCAAGAGTATTATGTGGAGCATAATTTTGAGAAGTTTGGTACTAAATGTTTATTAGCCAATGAAGTAACAACAAAAATTCTGAAAAGTTTGGTACAACCTGGATATTGTGATCAAATCAGATCCCATGGATTTCGAAGGTCGATCGTACGTTCGGTGGAAGTCAAAGTTTTCAGAGAAAGAAAAATTCGAAAGTCGATTCTTTTGGCTGAAACCCAAGCTCGTAGAGACGGAGGGGGGGGGGGGGGGCTTGTGCCTCTCCTTATCATCACAAATACAAATTTTGTACCGTCAATCTAAATTGGATGAATCCTAAATCTCGTTCCTACCACGGCGACATAACAACATTAGTTACCCTCCCTGGTGTATAAACAACTCCTTCAATTTCAAAATCTTATAATCGTTGCAAAAATTCAATATAAATGAGAAAATAATTTATATTTTTACACGAACGTAGTTATTGAGAAAATTCATATATAATTATGCTTGAGAATAAAATGAACAAAATGAGCATCTTATAAAGTCGTCATAATATAATTAATATCGGTATCATTAGATTCATCTTAGCAAGAAAAACATTTTTATATAAAAAATTAAAATAAACTTGAACAAAATAAATCAGTTTTAAAATAGTAATAATAAAAATAATTTTTCTACAGCCATCTTCACTCCCAAAATTTATTTAGAAATTTCTAATTATGTTCACATTGCCACATCAACAAATTTTGTAGTTCATGAACAATTTTCAACTACCTCCATCCATAAATATTTTAGCAAATTCTATTTATTATTTATGTCTACCTTAACAATATTTTTCACCAATAATAATACATCATTCATAATATAAATATTAATCATAAATGTTTTTTTTTAAATATGATCCATTTGTCTATGTGGCATTGCTAATTGACTTTCTAATTTAGAATGATTGATAATTTATCAAGCTTATGAGAATGCCTAATAAATACTAATTAGGTGTCACATCACCCTCCACATCATTTTAACAATTGCTAAATTTTTGCACTATAGATGCCCTACTACCCAAACCGAGACCAAATCAAGAAATCTAGTACTATGTTTTCCGCATAAATCACTCAAATCATGGGGATAAATGATTTGTCGCCGATTTTAATTTGCATAAAGTGAAAATATATCCCAAAAACTTGTCATGTTTTTCATTAGTTTATATCATCGGATTTGGAATAAGTGAAACCAAAAAGAAAAAAAATGAATAATTAATGAAGAGAAAGAAATAGAGGGAAGAAAGAGAGATAATAAAATTCGGCAACAATTTAATTTGCTATCACTTTCATAAAGGGAAATGAATACCCTTACATGATATATTTGAGACCCACAAATACTTACAATCTGATGGTTTTAGTGTGCGTATTTTTAAGCGAGTTGTTATTTAATACCTTAAATTTTTTTTAGAAATGCCCAACTATTATAAATACTTTTAACTACTGATTATTAATTTAATATATATATCTAAAATTTATTTTTCTCAATTATTATCTCAAAGAAACTCTCATCGCTAGCCTTCCATCACCCGCCACCTATTCCTGGCGGCTGCCGATCATCTAGCTTAGGTTGGATAAATAAAATTGTTGGCTGTCCCAACTGTTCGGGGCCGGCGCCCGTTTCCGTCCTAGCCGGAATTAACTTAATAATTAAGAAAAAAGATAAATACAAAATTTTATGAGATAATTAAGGTGATGTGTAAAAAAATAATAATTAATGAACCCTACTCCATAACTAACTAAATCAACATGTGAAATAAATTAAATTATTATGTAATGACGGAGAGTTACCACCACCGATCACCATCATCGGCAAGACCGAAATGGGCGGTCAAATCGTTTCGGAACTCGCCGGCTATAGTAAGTCACTCCGTCGTTGTATAATAATTAATTAATGAACCCTACGTCATAACTAACTAAATCAACATTAAATGTGGAAATAAATTAAATTATTGTACATCACCCTACGGACCCAAACGGGTAGTCATCAGCTTGGAACCGGCCGGCGACGGCACGTTGCATCATTCTCGAGTGACTAGAGGACTTCAATTTTTTTTTTAAACAATAGATCTGACCGGTGATCTGATCGAAGAACCCATCTCGACCTAGTACCAAAATGGGATGGCCATCCGTCGCCCGTCGAAAAGAAACATAAAATGTTCAACGTAAAACCGGACCGCACGCTAATCTGTTACTACGAGTGAGTACCATTGACCATCCGAAGAAAATTATAAAATGATTGGAATTGCGTGTAGTGGTCGTCGCGATTGAGGCACCGTCGTCGTCATTGATGCGTGACGTAGTTGTTGCCAAGAATGTTTTTAAAGAGGAGATGTAGTTAATCAATAAGTTCCATTAAAATATGAATTCCATTTATAAGTAAGGGCATTTGTGTAATTGTAAGTGTTTTAGGGCGCTTTATTTAAAATTGAAGAGCGTCGAGTAGCAATTTAGATTTTTAATTAAAAAATACGGATTTAATTTTTGTCACTATAATTTACAAAATACTGCCTATTTGATCGCATCGACGTTAAATATTTTGAAAAATAGCCGATTTGATGGCTATCGCCTTTTCATCCTAAAATGTTGTTTTAATTGACGACTTTCTCCAATTCCCTCCATTTACACTTAATTTAAATATGTGGAGTGCCGTTAAACTTTTATACTTATTGAATGATCACTAACCTTTATTTTACTTCATAGAATATCACTCAACTTGTATTTTTGATTACCAAAGGCCACTCTATTCAAAATTCCAACGAAAAGCTTATTTGGCCTTTCCTGCGACATCCTAGTCATCATTCGTCATTTTTTATTTGTTTGGTTGATTTTTATTACCATGAGTGGGATCATTAATGTCGTTCAATATATATATACAGAATATTTTAAACTCTCAAACACGGCCTATTTGCTTGCTAAAGCTAGAAATGCAACCAAAGGTCAATAAGAGTCGAAAGAAACCTAAATTGTCGAAACCCTAGGCAACCAAAACCCTAGCCATTCGCCGCTGCCCCCCATGCTCGTCCGATCTACCTTCACTCCATACTATTGTTATAACTAATTCTCCCGTCGTTGTCTTCTCTCAAATGAGAGCCTCGTTCGTTCCACACCCCATCGACGAACCACCAACCACAAGGACAACTTCGCACAACCTCCGTTAACCGCCGACAACGGCTCCATCCTCAATGACGGCCGAATTCGCCGCCGCCGCAACCGTGTCACAAAAAGTCAAGAACCTCTCTCTGGATGGCAACGAAGAGGAGGAGATGATCCTAGAACAACTCGTTCTGATTCCCCCACAGTGGGAGTACAAGTTTTGTGTCGTAGGCTCGTTCATCACAAAGCGGAAGGTCAACTTTCAAGTTATGTCTTAGAAATCGTCCCAACTTTGGGAGCCGGAGCGTGGCGTGGAGATCGACAACCTCGGTAAATGCCTAATTCTCTTTCGTTTCTTTCACAGGCACGATGTTTGCATCTTGATTGATCTCAGCCATTGGAACTATAAGGGCCTTCTCTTGGTCGCACACGCAGCCCGTTGTGATGAAAATCCGGGAAGTAGATGCGATCGTCATTGACGTCCACTCATCACTAATAATAAACAGGATGTTGCCTTTTAGTCCATGTTTGTTTTCCGTTTGAATACAAACTACAAAGTTGAGTGGTCAATGTGACAAATCTTAGAAGGTTTATGTATTTAAGTCCAATTTTATATCTAGGCTCTTCGACTCCTCCACCCTCTTTTAGCTGCTTATTTCCTCCCCCACCCACTACTCCCGCTTTTATTCTTCCGCCATTTTTTCGCACACGAACGAAGGCATACACCACACCAAAACCCTACTCACTTGGACAATGAAACAACCGATGGCCGGACTGGCTATTCCGGCCGTCGTTCATGGCGGCGACCGAGCTTCCCCCCTTACCGTTTTCATCGACACGACCCTAGATACTCATTTGGCTATCACCTTTTCCTCCTCCGACACCGTCGTGGATCTCAAGAGTGAGTAACTTTTTAAGCTCTCTTTTCATTCGTTACTGATTATTGTTGATCGTGGAACGAATACTAACTTCATACCTTCTTTGAGACGACTCAAAACTGCAGAGAAGATCATTGAAGAGCATCCATTGTGTTTCCCCGAGAATGGAGCGATAAAAATTGATGGGGTGAAGGTATGGAAATCCTTTTGGTCGTTTTTTTTATTTTTAATTTTTTTTAACGTTCTAGGGTTTTGAATCGGAAGCCGCATTTTTTGGTAGGTTAAAATGGGAGGGTTGTATTATCACTTGGCGGAGTCTATGCTTGTGAAGACCGTATTTGATGAAAGAATTGAGAAGAGTTTCTTTCAGCCGCCGAGGCTTCGTTATTGTTTGTAAGGATAAGGAAATCCAAGGTATTCGGAATCACGGAGATGAGGCAAACTTGGATGTTGTGATTGTTAAGAAGAATGGTTTCTATGATGAGGGTGCCGCTCTTGTTCTGGATGGCGATTGTTCTGAGTCTCGTAGAGAAGAGGAAAGTGATGGACCAGCTCAGAATATTGATGCTCAAGCAATAGAAACTCTGATTGATGGCCGTGTATTGCAAGGAGGAGATTTAAATGATCCGTTTACAAGTGATGGACAAGCTCAGGATTTGGGAAATAGAATGGATGACAGCGTATTGCAGAGAGGAGATTTGAATGACAATTCTAATGTGAAGGAAAAACTCAAGAAGGGGAAGAGAAGCGAAAAGGGGGATGATGATGATGTGTTGATGAATGAATTGATGATAGAAGGAGGGGACAAAGAGACACTAGTACTAGCACTTGCTCCACGTGGAACATCTAAAGTCCTTGAAAATGCTTCACTGAAGTTCAAGTGGAAGATGGCGAACCCGGTAAGGAAGAATCCAACAAGGATGATTTGGTCGTTGAGCCAACCGATAAACCATCCATGGGAACTTCCGAACACGAGTCCGTTGTGAAGAAGCGTAAGACCGGAAAGGAGAGGCTAAATGAAGGGAGAACCATAGTTACAGAATCTCACCGAAATGACTCTTGAGCCTTCTTCAGTGTATGAACTACCCGCAGATGTTGACAGAAGATTAAAAGGAAGAAGAAGCCCTCCAAGAAACCGGAGGAAGAAATCAATGATGTTGAAGAAATATTGCAAAAGCAAGCTAGAAGAGGCAATGGAAATGTGGTCTCAAAACTCGAATGATACTACTTCGAGCCTCTTGCGTATCTCAACCGGCTATAGGAGATGCTCAACAACTCGCCAATGCTAATGTTGAAGGCTCGGATGCTGAAGTGAAGAAGAAAAGAAAGAACAAGTCTTTTAAGAAAAAGGATAAACAAGGCAACGTGCTTGTCACAAGTTCCTTGCTGGCTGACACTAGTTCGGTGAATGCTCGTACCGGTAAAAAGAAAACTTCTGAGGTTAGTAGAGCTTGGAATACAAGCAAAGGTGAAAAGAAAAGGAAAGTAGAATATGTTGACTTGGATAACGTCACAACCAAGTTACCCGAGGCTCCAAATTTGACAGGGAAACGTGGGTCTGAAGCGAATCCTCATGCCGCACAAGTCTCGAAGCCAAAGGAGGTTGTAGAGCATTATTCTGAAAGTTTTACCAACTCGACCTCCAAACCGAAGAGAAGAAGTATCAATGTGAAGGGTTCTAATGCCCATAGAAGAGAATTTTTGAATACCTCGATGATACCTCGTGTTTCCACCATACCGGATTCATGTGTTGATGTTTCATCAAATCCAGATGGAGAAAGTGATGCAGGTTAGTGTTTATATATATATATATATATATATATATATATATATATCAATCATATATATAACATAACATATGAATGTAACATAACTTGTTTAGTTTGTTAATCGAGATTCCGACGACGAGACGCATTCCATTGTAATTTGTAAGTAATTGTGGTTTGAATGAAGTTGGCCGGTACTTTATCATCGTGCATTCCATTGTAATTTGTAAGTAATTATGGTTTGAATGAAGTTGGCTGGTACTTCCTTTCTCATCGTGCATTTCCATGGGCGCCATTTTGAAAAGTCTCGATGAATAGAATCAACAAGGCCAAGTTTGATGCGCAGAATCTTATGTCCACCACCTTGTAACTACGATCAGCATGTTCTTGTTATGGTTTTGGTCTTTTGGAGTTATGTAGTATGGATGTTTAAGTCGATAAATTCCGTGATGGGTCGTCTATCGTATATCGAATTCGGACCTTGGCTTCTACCAATTAATATGATCTTTAGACGTTTCGTCGTATGTATGCATGCTCCCGGCTTGTTTGTCATATAAATATATTAGCCAAGGAATTCTCTCCTTTGAAAACGAACTTCAACCATGAAAATGACAAAATTTGACAACTTAGTTTCAACACTCATATTTATCACTTCCCCGCAACACCCCGCCGATCTTGATCGAACCTGCGGTAGTTGATGGATCGACAACTCTTTCAAAATTCAACTCCTTGTTTGCCCTAGTTCTAGCTGCTCTCTAGTAATTCTCTTGGGCCGTGACTTCACTACTCCCTAATCTTAGCACAATGTTAATGAATCCCACCAATCTTTGACTTATTTCCACAACTCAACTAACCAGCCATTACAAATTCGACTACATTGCATTCATGCCGTACATCCAACTTCTTATTTTGAATATTATAGATAGTAGTACATTGACTCGTTCTAGTATTAACTATTAATCGGTTTTGATTTTATTTCATTTTTATTTTTATTTTTATGTATAAAGTTTATAGTTGTCACAAACCGCCTCGCCTTAGGGACACTCTTGCGATCTAAAACCATTGAACATGTGTGCATTCCTCTCCTTCCAAAGAAACCGAACAGAACACACCACTTGTTCCAAATCAACTTTAGTCCCCGACCGACTCACCGAATTGAACCATTCCATACAATCCTCCGAGTTTCGATTCTCAAAACAATGCGCGAGCGAAGAGAGACTCCAAATACGCCGAGACCATTGACATTCACCCAAAATATGAATATGAGATTCCACTAATCCACAAAAGGGCAACCTTCACCAACCTGGAATACTTCTCCCTGAATGTCGCACCTGTTGCGAGTGAATCCCTAAGAAAACACCACATGAATTGCTTTACTTTCGGAGCAATATGAAGTAACCACATACGTCTCCATAACTTTGCATCCCCAAACGCCAAGACTCCAGACTCAAGATTAGAAGTCATAATCCACTTCTGATAACCAAATTTAGTAGAGTATCTGCCATTAGTACTATGGCACCAAACAAGACAATCACAATCACCCACATCCCGAAAGGGGATTTGCAATATAGCTTCCGATATGGCCGTATAAAAATATCATTCGATAATTGCGGAATTCCATTGTTCGGTGTGCGGATCAATCAATTCCCTCGCAAATGACATCAACAACCTAAATTATGAGCGGAGAATGGATAAAATTATCAAGAATGGATTGGAGCCAACTATCTCTCCAAATTTAAATTGAAGCTCCATTCCCAACTTTCCGACGGAGCCCACTCCAAAGAAACTCGAAGCGTTCTATTTTGCTTTGGAAAACAAACAACCAACTAATTAAATACTACCAATAATTTATTTCATACTACTTCTTTTGTTTATTCAATTTCCCATCCATATATATTTTCTTCTTTAATTTCTTCCTGTCTCTCCTTTGCTCTTCTTTGTTCTGTTCTGTTCATAATTTCAAACAAAGCACTTCAGGGATTCGGCTACACGAATGAGGTTGCATATGTTTTGGGGGAACTCCAACCGTCGGTTGTATTCAAAAGTTCAAAAACCCCATCTATCTTTTCTTCTCTTCACTAGGGTTTTCTTGATACGCTTAGTGTATTATAGATGGTAAGACACATGTAAACTTTTGCAATTTTAAGCAAACACTTGTGAAATATGTCATGTTGAGTTTCAAGAACCTCAAGATGTCGTTTTATCCGTAATTGATACTATGACCATTCATTTGATTGGCTATTTCAAGTATTCAGGAGGAGATAACTTTGACTCGTATCCTTTTCTTCTTTTTATTCTGATGTATTTAATTTCCTCCAATTTGTTATTGTCTTTGTTTTTTCTTTTATTTTGTCTGTCTCAACTACATTCAGTGTGACTCACGGTCAAACACTAACCGTAAGAGAGTAGTGCAATGGATAATATAATAGGTCGGTCAATGGTTTGTGAATCATCATCCCAATTGAAGAACCGATTCTCTCAACGGTCAAAAGTATAATAAGCAAAGCAAATCAATTAAGAATTTGTAAATCGTATGTCATCTCAATTGAAGAGTTGGTTCTTCTAAAAAAAATTTTGGGAGAAAATGAAGAAGAGATGCATTGCATGGTAAATATGGTGACAGAAGATTGTGTCTTCTTTATGCAAATTAAATATGAATAAAAATATTAAAAAGGGTGAAATAAGAGAATAAATATGAAAAATGTAGTAAAGATACATATGATGAGCATGGTTGTAAGAGGTTCAACTTTCCTGATGCAATAATAATTTTTTTTTGTTACTTTTATATATAAAAAAATTAGAGAAAAAGTATAAAGAATAATGATCTAAAAAGGTCAATTTATTCACGGACTAAATTTTTTTGTGGAATAGAATTTAAATTTGACAATCAACTTAATGGTCAAACTTAATACCAATGACCTTTCATTCTCTTTAGGATCGCCATTTCATTGTATTTAGGTATGGTGGAGATTCCTCGCTTTTCCCTCTTCCTTTTTTACATGACTGGCTTGGAAATTCGCTAACCTATCAATTTGGATGTTAAGAAAGGGACAACAGGGTTTCAAGATGATGATGTCGACAACTATGTACAGAGTATAACTCCTACTATTAGTTTTATTTATACATCATTTAATCTTTGCTTTTCGAAGCGTAATTTGTTTCAAATACCCATCGTTGATGCGGAAAACCAGAGGATGGCTTCTAGATCTAAAAATTTTAAGAGTGAGTTTCGGGATCCGGAGAGCGAGAACGATTGTGAGGATGATCGAGATGAAATCTCAGTGGAGATTTTGTCGATTCAAAGACTCGTCGACACGAAAGTGAAGGAGCTCTATGAATCAAAGTAGGTTGGTAGATATTTGAATTGTTTGCACATAAATTCCCGTAAATGGCAGTGTAGTGTGTTTTTCTCTTCGGCGATTTATGTTTCCTAAACATTATGATATGCCTACTCTCAATGGTAAATCTCATTCCATTGACACAAAAATTATAAGTGGAACATTCTCTCTGATCCTAGTATGCGTGAAATCGATCGTGTGGTAATAATAATAACACTACAATTGGCGAAATAGTTTGTTTGATGATTGAGTCATTATCTTCGTTTCGTTTGTGTATGTTTGTGAGTGTAGTTGATAACAGTTGAGTTTTCAAGGGATTTTTTGGAGTGGAAGCATCAGACTGTGAAGCTTATTCAAGTTGCCGACAACATCCACCAGAAGAACAAGTCAAAAAAGGAATTATTTGTGGAAGTAAAGAAACACAAAATCAAGGCTCATATGTACATGGGAAATCTGACCCGCATTTGCAAAGGCCACCATATTCAATTGTGAGATGTGTGCACGTTCGAGGTGATGGACGTCGACGGCAATGTACTCGTGCTCAATGTTTCCATTTATCGGTCTTATTGGATGACAAAATTAATGACAAACTCCCTTTTGGTTGTTGGTTGACCCTATGACCTCTATAATACCCTAATTCGTTTTGTATGTGCTCTAAACGTAGCGAGTGCTTCCGGTCCGTATGAATGCGGGACCCAATTTCGTTTAATAATTAATTAAGATGAAGGAACCGAACCATAAATGAACAAACAAATAAATCAACTCGCATGCATGACATTCTTAGATCAAGATCGTTTACTTGATACCGTACAAGAATACATTCTTAGATCAAATAAATTATAGCTAATTAAGCTACTTAAAAGAGGAGAGACAGAGTGGTCCTCTAATTAATTAAATGATTAATTTCCGGGCAAAATATCTTACTATTGAAAATGGTGATCAATTGCGACGGAACCTCGCATGTGTTGTTCCAAAAACAAAGTTAAATCGCGACGACGACAACTATCTCCTTTTCCATGCATATACCTGTTGGCTTCCACAGCATATCGGACTTCCGGACTGTACAAATGAGATGCGCATGCTGCTTTATATGCTAACCTCTCTAAATCACCTGTACGTTTGTTGTTGTAGTAGTAACATATTCTAATTATTCATGAATTATGGTTTTTACTCTGAAATCAAACCAACTAATTCTCAATATCTCATTACCGTACGATACGTACCTGCCGCGATATCTGATGCAAGCTTGTTCTTGCTAAAGTGGCGATTCTTCCACCATTTACATCTTAGTTTCCATGATTCCCTGTTTACAAGGAAACCCGGCCGAGATTCTAATTCTTCTTCTCCTTTTGGTGAAGACACCATTCCATCCTCTTCCCGTCGTCGAGCCAGTACTCCGACAAAGCATAAAGCCAACTCTCTCCAAACATTGTTTTCTTCTCCCATCACAGCATCTAAATGCAAAGCTATCATTTCTATAAGGGCTTCTGAGCTATACATTCCTGCAACAATTAACAATATTTATTAAATATTGCTACTTTGACTTTAGATATATACAAGTAAGTAATAAAGTAATTAAGTAAGATTCATATATATATATATATACAAACAAACATTTTTAAACCTAGTTGATGCAGTCTCACAAGCTTTGCCATAGACTGTGTACATGTAGGATCACTCTTCAATGTGCCCTCATAACACCTCGACAGTAAGTCGCTGTTGTTTGGATTGATATTCTCCAGGAGACAGGATTTCAATCTGTACGTACGTATGGAATTCAAAATCAAGTTAATTATTAAATCCGTCCGAGTTAATTAAAACATATAAACAATGATATCTAATTAATTATACCTACCTATGGGGGAAGCGAGGCACCACTTGAACTGCTGCAGAAATTGTCCAACTCTCTAAGGGCCTCTTTCCAGTCATTCCTTATCAGCAATAACTATATATATGTACATAGGTTAAAAAGAATCAGTACGTACGTACTCATCATCTAAATTCAAGCATATAGAAATGAAATTGTCTCTCTGTACTGTACGTACCTGAACTAAAGGAAGCAGGGCAGCCAGTACAGGGGGTGTTGAGGAAGCAGCTCTTGACAGATACATTACCGCATTTTTGTATTCTTCACTGTTAACTGCTTTCTCCATACCACACTTATCACCAACTATTGGCCTCAACCATAGATCCATTTTCTCTTGACAAACCCATAACATTTTAAGATATCAGATTGTGGCTTAGCAGCTTATACAAATTAAATTATTTGACACAAATACAAACAGTTGTAATTAAGGAAAATGCGTTTACTACTACTTACCAAGACTTTCTGTAGAGTAAACATCATCATCATCATCATCATCAGCCTGATCATCGGAGACCTCGTCGTAGTCAAAATAAAAGCCTCGAGGCTGCCTAAACTGAATATCTTCTTTATGAAAATCCATACCATTACCATCTAACACTTGTTTATTTTTCATGTCAGGTTCACATCTCCAAGATTTCGTATCATTACTCACTGACACATAATTCCTTTGATCATAGTCATAAGAGTCACAAACAAACCCTGAAGCATTACTCACTGGCACCGAATTTCCTTCAGAATCATTATAAGAGTCACAAACAAAACCTGAATCCGGTATATCTGAATGTGAACCAGTGTCAGCTTCCATATCTGAAGGGATATGATGATGCAGTTGGTTGGAACGCTTCAATTGCATGTCTGGTGAAATGCCAGAGTACCACAACTGATAAAATATGAGGCCAATGATCATGTTGAACATTGGATGACCCTCAAATCGACGTTCCTGGATTAGGCTGAGAAAAATAAGGAAACATTTTTAGAATCAAATGGACATGCATGGTATGCTCATTTAGGGGAGAACCTTAAATAACAAAATACCTTGTCTATTTCAAGCAAAACCTAAAATCAATTATTAATTATTTTAGTATTATATACTAAAATGAAAATCTAATTGATTGATTGCTATTACATACGTACTAATATGAGCAATTTTTGACATTCTTCATAGCATACTTTCAAAAGTTTTATATATGATGCTAAGAAATATATATAAAAAAAAGTGGAAACTAATGAAATACACTAGGTACCTTCTAGCATTCTGGCATTCCTGCTCAACATGACCTTGCATAAAATTAAAAAGGATAGCTTCCAGTCGAACAACAAACTGAACCTGCTCTATAGAAATTACTTCAGATCACATGACACCAAAACTGATATATGCTTAACAGTAGATAATGGAGAAGAAGAGATATGAGCAATCACGTCACCTCATTCATAGAACTATTTGTCCCTGTATGCGACAACTTGATTCCTATCCTTGACATCCAAGCATCAAAGACACGACCAATAGTTCTAGCTCTGAGACAATCGCCTTCTATATGCTGAAGTAACTTGAGTAAAACCTACAACTCGACATTAATATTAAAGCATTTTAAACTAACAGAACTTCACACAAGTTACCATCCATGCATGTTATGTTCTTCAGAAGGTATTTCAATAGACAAATATAACAATGACCACTCTTTCATGTGGAACTTAAACAAAGAAACCAGATAATAAAGGCATAAACAATCAAGAAGAGAATTATTATACCCAATACTTGAAGCGATGGATGTGTGGATCCTGATTTTGTGTGTCTCTTAACAAGACACTTAATACACCACTTGCTGAAATCCAATCGTGCCGTCTCACAAACTTGGACAGGAGAGTTGTGAGTTTGATACGATTTTCTGGTCGCAAGGTTGTTGAGGCTAGTCCAAGTACAGAAGAAGGGTTTCCCAATGATAATAAGACTCTTTTGTAAAGCCTTTGTGCCAATTTGACCTGAAATTCATCATTAGAATCCTTTATTATCCTCCGTTTCTTTGATTTGATAAGAATAATTCCATCCGAGTCGGACAGGTTTTTCAACCCTCTGCCTTTCACACCCTTCATATATAACCAAGAAGAAGAAGAGAATAAGAAAAAAAGAAGAAAGAAGAAGAGTCGCAAAAATCAGAAAGATCCTTCTTCTCTGTCCAATATATAATAATATATAAATTTATATATGGAGAATGAAGAGAAGAAATCAGAACAGAACAAGGTTGCGATTTTTGAATTGACGCCGGCAGCAGAGGCACCAGGAAAACTTGTGCTACCCTACACTCTGCGGGATACACCAAGGGTTTGTTTGAGCTGGATTTTTATTACTTATTAACATAAAGAAACCAATAGAAAACTGCCACGTATTATGTTATATGTACCAGCTATACCTAGGTGGGGACGTCTCTCTTTCTCACTTTTGCTAATTATGGCAGTCAAATCTATTTGTATATATATCGGAGAATTCTTTACATATGTATATATGGTACTTTCGACATTAAAAGTATTTATTTCAAGAATTTAAAATCGAAATAATAAATCCTAAACACCTTATATGCAACCCTAAATACTAAATAATATTGTTAAACCCCTAAACACTAAATTCTAACCCTCAAACATTAGATCACAAAACCATATTCTTCATCCTCCAAACTCTATTTTTTTATCATAAATTTAAATTAACCAATCATAAATCCCTTAATTAGACTCTAAACAATTACCACTATGTTTTAAACACTAAACAAGAACCTCCAAACTCTTAGTTTTAAACATAATTTATAGCAAAAATGTGATTGGTGTACACATATGTACCGAAATCTTTTTCCATATATATATATACACATTTTCAATCTCTACACCACACAGCCAATCAAAATTTTTTAAAGTAATTTTCATTTTGTTAATTAAATTCCCCCTAAACAACCTCCACGATCTCTAGAACGGGCTATTTCTTTCTTTCTTCTCCTCGGCCTCTCTTTCTTTCCTTCAATATCTGTTGGTTTTGTTGTTGAAGATAAATAATCCTCTTGCGTTCCAACTTCTTCTCTTTGTCTTTAGTTCGTTTGTGTATGGTTGTGAGTGTAGTTGATACCAATTGAGTTTTCAAAGGCTTTTTTGGAGTGGAAGCATCAGTATCGTCAAGCTTATTTAAGTTGCCGATAACATCCACCAAAAGAACAAGTCAAAGAAGGAATGGTTTGTGGGAGTAGAGAAACAAAAAATCAAGACTTAAATGTACATGGGACATGTGATCGGCCGGCATTTGCATATGCCAACCATATTCAATTGGGAGATGTGTGCACATTTGAGGTGATGGATGTGGACGATAATATACTCGTGCTCAATGTTTCCATCTCCCGGTTCGGTTGGATGACAAAATTAATGACAAATTTCCTTTTTGGTTGTTGGCCGACCCTATGAGCTCGTAATACCCTAATTTGTTTTGTATGTGCTCTAAACATCTTTGTTTTTAAAGCCAATCCCTTTGTGAATTGGATGTGGACACTTATCATACTAGTTATATCTTTTTTGTTATTTAACATTGGAGTCATTATCATCCGTTACCTTCGTCTCTTATTTTATTCATAACAAGGTTGTTGTTGGTGACGGGGGAAACCATACAATAAGGGATGGAAGAAGGGGGGGGACCAAGCCTTCAATGACGGTGTTGAGGAAAACGGAAAGAAGACGATGCTGGTGTAGGTTTTGGTCAGTATAAGGGTGTTAATGAGGGCAGACCTCAACAATGAGAAAGGAGCGAGGTAATCATCTATGACAGACCTAAAGATTATAGTCAAGTTCGACTCAGCGAAAACATCACCAGTGCCCAACAAACTCAAAGATGATGAAAAAAAGGTGTTGACTTCATGCACAGAGGACGTGGTTGGAAGCCGTAAGTACAAAATTGTACTTAGTTACAATTGATTAAAATGAAAGTAGGTGTTGTAATTATATCAAGTTATTAAAATTTGGACCGATCCGAATAATGTCCCAATCATTGGTGATAGCACTACGACTATGTAAGAATTCTCATAAAACTCATAGGTGATTATTGCGTTACTACTATTCGTAATGTTTGGTTAGTCTTCATACTATCACATTACTAAGCTTACTCTGTATGACAACAAATTGTTCTGGATTCATGTTATCTCATTTCCACTTAACTTTCCATATTGTAGCTGGAATGTCGTTATTTCGTTCGGTGTACTACTGTTAATATTTTACTAATAATTTTGCCTACATATTTTTTCATATCTTTTCCCCTGTCCATGGTGGTAGTCTCTATGATAATCACTACTACGTTTCGTCATCGACTTGAAGAATAAGCGAAGGTATTGCCGAACGACTTGGACGTAAGGAAATGTTACGAGAGCAGCCCCATCTACCATGCAACTTTCAAGAAGTTGATTGAGTACATGGAGCGGTTTCTCAAGGTAATGAAATGCAAGGACATCGCTGATTTCAAATGAAGGGTGTTCGATGCTACTTCGGAGCACTATAATGGCGGATTCACACAAGAGCAAGGGGGGCTATGGAATCAAATGCGGGTTCTCAAAGCCGAATGATCGTACTTTGCATATCGCTTGATTAGCGATATGACCAATAATTAACGTGGTTTCATGGTTTGGATGCGAGAAAGTTCCCAAGAGAAGGAGCCTACCGACATTCCCCGAAAGAGGAAGCCTAGACGTCCAAGGAAACACGCCCAACAAAGTTGTCTCGTATGTAGCCGTGTAATGTAGTTGTTCCATTTGTACTCCGGAATAGTACCATGGATTGTGACTCGTAGTATTTTGTACCCGGTTATGACTTGTTAATACTATGAACCACTCGACTAGTAACTATAGTATTTTGTACCCGATTATGACTCGGTTAATACTTTGAACCACTATGTTAATAACCGTAGTATTTTGTACCCATTTATGATCGGTTAATACTATGAACCACGCTAGTAGTCCTTGATTTTGGAACCCGCTAAGCTGTTTCATATGCGTTTTTTTATCGAGCGTACCAATGTTTTAATATATGCATTATTATATTAAGTACAATTTAGATCCTTGAAAATGACCAAATACATTTAAATAACCTACCATAGTTGAATTAAATAATATGACATATTCATTAAACGGATCAAATTTATGGATAGCTACTATAATCTAATTCAAATTATATTGGATAGCTTAAAATCAAGCAAAATCAAACTGCGAAAGAAGGAAAACATTCCAACCATTTTTAGGTAAATGTTGGTTCTAAAAGAGCCGTTTATGATTTCCAAATATCATAACAATGTTTTAATATATACGCTATTATATTCAGTAAATTTAGATCATTCAAAATAAGCTAATTCAGTTAAGAAACCTACCATAGTTGAATTATTCCGTTTAAAATTTCCCAAAAATTCAACTATAGAATTTCCAACAATTAATGGAAAGATACGCAGCGATCTATAGGCACACAATTTAATGTTGAGAGCAAACACACGTCTTGTAGTTATCAATTGATACAAAAGAGTGGGTAAAAAAATAATTTGAACGACCATAAATTTGTGCCCGATTGTTCGATTGAGACGATATTTATTTTGAAATCGCATAACTTTTCGAGATCTACACATTGACAAACTACCAAAGGCGGTTTGTGCTAAAAAATTTGTTGTGAAATTAGGCCGTTTGCACAAAAAGAAGGATGTTGGGTTTGAGTTGGGTTTACTAGTTACGTGGCTATGAGATTCTTTTTTCATGTACATATGCATAACTTTGTCTTCTTTTCTAATTTTAGTAATAAAATTTTGAACCATTCTAAAACAACTAAGGGGTAGGAGAACACAATCAAACAGAAGGAATGAATGAAATTGGTATTTTGTAATCAACCAACTTTTGATAATTGCACTTTAGTCACTTGATTATTTAATGAAGGGTAGTGAACTCAGACTCGATATTTGGTGAATTGGGTTAACCGAAATCGGTTAAAATGATGGGTTAAAAAACTTCACTCCATTCAACTTATGAAGCGGTGGAAAAGAATAATTAGAAATGTGCAAAGCCAATGAAGCAAAGGTGGGTTGCACGCAGAAAACGATGTATGACTCGATAGTTATCTATTTTTATAATTGCGTTATGGAGGATATCTAGCACAAAAGTGTATAGTTAAAATGACTTTGAAGAAATTTACCTCATCAGGATGTGAATTTCTCAAAAGTGATATTGATTTAATTTTTGGGTCAAAATACAGAGCAATTTGCGAGATGAGAAATGACGATTTATCAAATAGAAGTTATCCTATAATATCAATATCTTGCAAAATTCGAAACAAGCCTAAGCAAGTTGAAGAAGTAATATGCCATTCATTTTCAAACATAATTAAACAGATGACCAACCATCCAACACAGAATCCTCCAAAACGTCCAAGCAATGAATCAGCAAAATAAAAGGGAAATTTGAAGCGAAAACAACCCAAAACAACACAAGAATGCTCCCCATGCACCCCTACTGTACTAGTACTGCTACTACTACCACTACTACTAGCTTTCCTTGAAATCAATTCTTTCGGACCTTGAGCACCTTGATATCATAGACAACTCCCTTGTCACTATCTTCGAAATTCGGTGGAGGTGGCGGTATCATAGCCACCTCGCCACTGCCACTACTGCATAAATAAACAAAAACAACAACATCGATCATCCTTTATTATGAAATTAAATACAAATAATATTTTGGAAGAAAACAAACAATTGATTAAGTCTGTCTTGGGTGAAAACCAACCTCTTCCATACTGGACGAGGGATTGTTAGCCTTACACTATCGCCTGACTGCCTACCTACACTTTGAAAATAATCCCATAAGCCAAAAAAGATAAAAGAAAAGAAACACAAACAGACAACAAACAGTAAGTAGGAATGGATATGATGTTACCATTCAGAGCAACATTCCATTCCTCCATCACCCCTTCATTGCCTGCAAATGTAAACAACAATACAATACATGTTAAAAATAAAATAATAAAAAAACAGTAATGCATGGATCAACAATACTTACCCAGCTTAAAGCTTAATGGACCGCCATCAACATTTGAGTCAAACACTTTTCCACTAGCCTTCCATTTTCCAGTATAAGACACTTTTACCTAAAAATACAATACAACAGTAGTAGGGAGGCGAGAAACAGAAATCATATTTCAAATATCACAAAACTACCAATAATGCAAAATCAGAATCAATATCTTACCTTTTTCCCCAAAGAAGCCACTTTTCCCTTTTTCATTCCTACTTCGAGCTGCTCAACATTGATAGTTTCTTCCGTTTCAGATTTTCTCTCACGCTTATTGCTCTTGTTCTTAAGAGACAATTGTTCCTCAACTGCATTCCCTTTGGTTTGCATTTTGCTCTCTCTCTTATTTTTAACCTCACTGCAGGTCTTATTTTTAAGAGGTTTGGGAAACGTGAGCAAAGATC
The DNA here is from genome assembly GCA_030674075.2 of Linum usitatissimum. NCBI lineage: Eukaryota > Viridiplantae > Streptophyta > Magnoliopsida > Malpighiales > Linaceae > Linum > Linum usitatissimum. The sequence continues at coordinate 21,559 of JAUJYP020000655.1, forward strand.
CAGTGAAGAAAAAACCATCATCATCATCCTCCTCATCTTCTCCAGCCAATTTTTTATGCTTCCCATTATTATCAAGTACTGTTTCCTTTTCCAAGTTATCACATTGCCTACAATAACAACTAGGATTGTAGTCATCCAACCAATGACCAGTATATACTCGAACACACATACAAATAAAAATAAAACTATCAACAACCGCACTGCATTTGTTTACCTTTCCATAGTACTACTATCAGCAACGCCATCTTTCTTATCTTCTGTCTCCAAATGTAACTTGGCATCCTCATCTTCAACTTTCAAGTCAATCCGTGGGGTAGCATCAGCACCAAAATCTTGATGATCATCATAATCATCCGAGTCGCTGATCACCTTATATGCCTTCCGGTTAGCTTTTATTCTTTTCGAACGTCTCCTTTTGTTTGTCTCGTAAACTAATTCAAAACAATATAATATATAAGTTGATGACTATTAAACAAACTTGAAAAGTTCAATGTATTCAATACCTGATGAATCAGGTTCGTAGTCAACGTCTTTTTCAGGATCCTCATCATTTATAAAACTATCATTCTCTGCTTCTTCATCCTTACTAGGATCAAAGAACACCTTTGGCTCGGATTGGGCGATATCCTCACCGCGACTTACACTAAAAGTGATGGAGGTAGACACAGTGAAGGAAAAACAAACAACATAACAAATTGGACGTAATTAAATGCGGAGAAAAGGATACGAGTCAAAGTTATCTCCTCCCGAGCACTTGAGATAGCCAATCAAATGAACGGTCATAGAACCAACTACAGAGAAAACGACGTCTTGACGTTCTTGAAACTCAACGTTGATCTGGCAAGTCTCACAAGTGTTGGGGATCAGATTACAAAGTTTCACGGGTGCCTTACCATCTACAGTACACTGTATGGAGCATTTGACAGAGCTGTCATTGCTACTGTTATCCAAGATGGCCTGAAAAAAGAAATAACAAGTCTTTTACTTCAATAAAAATCAATCATTGGTGGAAGATTGATATTATAAGGCGGCAGAAATCTGAAGAAGAGAAAGAGATGGGAAGATTAGAAGAGACCTGGGTAAGTCTGAGTTTTGGACCTCCAGGGGCATGGTAGAGTGGTTGTCCTGGTTTAATAACAGCTGCTGGAATAAGAAGAAGAAAGTTAGTTAAGAAATAAACAAGTAGTGGTTTAGAGAGAAAGTGTAGGTAGGATAGGAATGTTGCTAACCCCAGAAAGCCATTGTTTTGTGTGAAGCAGCGGCAAAACAGAGAGGAAGAAGAAACCCTAGTGTGGTTGTGCCGCTGCCGCCGTATCCCTATTGCCCTGCTCTGCTCTGTTTGGAATTATGACTGGGGCGGAAACAATATATATATATATGGGACTCGATAGAAGGAAGAAAGAGTAAAATTGCAATTTAATCCTCTCTCTATTTTACTTTTGCAAATTTTTCCCGCGTCCTGACAATTCTGCCCTTGATTTTTACTGCAACTAGTAAAAAGAGGTTTTATTGACTATTGAGGTCCAAATAAAAAAAACATGCTGATATTCTTGAATTTCAAGGCCTTGGGGAGTTTTGTATGGTTAATAGCTGCAAGTTCATCTCAGCTGTTTGACCACTCTAAATGACTTGACTCAAGCTACAAGCCCTAATTAGAGTAACCACATCAACATAAACAACTTGTGTATAACAAGCACAAATATAGACTTGGTACAGTACATGAATAGATAAAAGTTTGTTGATATTCTTCGAGATGAACAACTATTATTAACCAATGCACTCAAGTTTAAATCTAAAAATATTGCATTTCCAATCAAAGCTCATACTTAAATAAGCAATATATATTTACATATATATTATCTTACTAACCGAAACCCAAATCTAAAATTTAACCAACATCAACAAGCCAATTGTACAAAAAGTAAGATAGGGCTAGATACATATTACTACCCAGATTACTTGCCGTAAGATAGATGTTGCTAATATCCTTACCAAAGCTCCTCACGATGGTTTTCTTGGCAACAAAAACCATTGGACATACTCGATTGGGTTTAGTCGGAACCTACCTGATTAAATCGAGTTTAGATGAGAAGAAGAAAGGCAGTAGAGCATCACAAGAAAGAAACTAGGGTTTGTTTAATTCTTTCATTGATTCTCAAGTTAGAGAGAATGGTCTTGAATTTGGAGGCCCCAATTATATTCTTATTATTTAGTCACCGTATTTTTTACGATCTACAATTAAGTTCTTGGTCATGTCACCATCATGTAATATCAAATCAATTACAAATGAATCGTATTTCTCTCAATTGAAGGCTTATGCTCTCTTCTTCTGCACTTGTCCCCTTTCTTCTTTTCAACTTCAACTCTACTCTCTCTTTCTCTAACTCTCATTCGCTTTTATAATTTATCCCTTATGGTCAAAGAATAGCTTTTTTGATCTAGTCAATTTCCCACTGATCCAGAAATAAGTTAATATTATATCATGATCCTTAAAGATATACATACCTTCCCTAATAGATGACGTCCTCCTTCCAGTAAAATTTGTAGATGATTACTTCTCTTTCTAGGAGAGACAGATGCAACTCTATTAATAGTTTTCGAAACCAAACTCTAACCCTATCCGCCAACAAATCGTACAAAACCCTTGAATCTTACACGCAGTCCATCCCTCCCATCGTCCATCACGAAACTCATACTCACCAATCAATTTCTGCCATCTCCTCCGCTATCGCCTAACCATCCCTAATGGGCGACCCGACACCACCATAACGCCCGGTAGCTAGCCAAATCGAAGCTCGGAAGCCTCGTTCAACTCTTCCAGCGCCAGGGAACTTGCCGCTGAGAGCAGTAGCATCAACAGCTGGTGAAGTCGACAACGGGATGAGAGGAGAGATTACACAGCGTGCACGTGGCAAGCAACAATGGAGCAGCAGCGGTGCCGATCCCCTAAGTGGCAGCGCTTTCACTGGTGGATTTCGGCAAACAACCTCCAACATGGAGTTACGAGTTGTGCACCGTTGGGATCTTCTTGACAAAAAAAGAGATCAAATTGAATCAAGTACGTCGCAGCCTCCCTAATACCTGGCAATCAGAACAGGGTGTTGAAATCACAGCCATGGAAGACCAACGAATCTTGTTCCGGTTTGCGCATAAACTGGAAATCCCACATGTCGTCGACAATGGACCTTGGTTCTTGGACAACCATATTCTGAATCTGCATGAACTGATCTAGGGCGAAGAACCAGGGAGTGTTCCGTTAGAGAAGGCAGACTTATGGATCCAGGTACATAACCTACCACGTAGGTTTTTCTCCGAGCCGGTGGGACGAGCGTTGGCCGACTCAGCGGGATCCTATGTGCGGTATGACGAGAAAAACAAGAAATTCTCGCCCACAACCTACATACGTTTCAGTACCACTTTGGATGTGAATAAACCGTTGTTGAGAGAAAGATTGTTCTGCTTGCACGATGTAATGTAAATCATGAATACAAGAATGAAAGATTACCTTGCATAAGGGACATATATTGAAAAGAATTCTCCACTCCGTTTCAAATTCCCAGAAATTGAGTTTCTATTTCACTAGGATGACTCAATTAAAACGCCATCATGAAAAGAACTCAAACCCTAATATACATCATAATGGAGCATATCCATCAAGGCTACCCAAAAATTACAACAACCAGAGAAGCAAGAGAAAAACATGTCAAAGGAGCCGGCAATATCTGACCAAGAGGAATCAGGGAGGAAAGTGGAACAAAATGACATGCTTGTATTATATGCGTAGGAGACCGACATCAAGGAGGAGAGGAGACAAACAGAATACAAACGTCGTCGCTGCGAAATATTCAACCTAGAGCCAATTGATACAATAGAGACTGAAGGAAGACAAGTACAGCTCAACTTCGGTTTGGGAAAGATTCCGGAACCCACAGCCAGCCTTCTAGAGGCAGCCGGTCATGCTAAATACGTGGTAGCTTGGAGAACCATAGTACTAGCGTTATGATGTTTCCAATAAGGACATGTTGTCCATAGCTAGTTTTACAGGCTTTGTTGATTTATTTTATTGTCGGCTATCTAGTGTCATTGATCTCATTGCTATTGTCCATGGACATGAGAAAAAAGATTGGGGTTCTTATTTTTTACAAAGATATGCAATCCATACAGTTTTGCTTATAATGTTTATCGCTTACTTCTTTCTTCCTACTTTACTATTCACTCCTCTCTTGCTAATGGCACTAGCCAAGTAGTGGTATACTACAATCGGGTAGCCTACTAGTATTATTTTATATTATCAAACATGAGCTGCTATTATGTTGGGTTCTTCAAGTAATCTCATTATCAACATGTGTTTATTAATATTCAAAACACTTTGTGTTTCAACAATTGTTTATTAATCAGTTATGCTCATAAACAAAAACAAGATTTTTAGATCTCTGTGGGAATTGTCTCTGCTTCCTCGATGGATCCGGCTGAGACAATTCCCAAAATTTCAATAGCACAAGATTTTAAGAGGTAAGATTTTATTGGTGTGTTTTGAATTTAATAGCGTAATTATCGACTATCGAGGTGGCACCGTGCTAACTGGTGGTGTGCCATGAATTAAGAGGAATTTATTGCGCCAATTAAGAACAATTTTAATTGCTAATTAAGTTGATCATGGGGTTCGTTGAAGATGAACAGTCGAAAAGTGAGTGTATTATAGACAAAATGCCATCTATTTAAAATTAAGTGACTTTAGCGCGGCTAAAATTCAAATTATTAATTTTATTAACGAGTCATATTTTTACCTAGCTAATGCTCGAGCCAATTTTGTGAGATTGTAAAACCAAATCCACCCTAGCTTAAGCTCAGTTGAATATTGAAACATCGGAGATTTTGGAAATCTATACCACTAAAGTACTCTTTTCCTACACGTATCGCTCCTCCTACCACATCCACCGCACACCTCCTCCTCCATCTCGTCGCACTAAAAGTTATCAAGCATTCGCTCTAACTCTTCGCAAAGTGTTGATGGAATCAGAAAATGGAGCAAAACAAGGGCACGGTTCTACAAAGTTATTATGGATCTCATCTAGCATTACCATATCTCTATAACATATCTTGTGCGTATCGACTACTGAGAGAGCTAGGGGCTTTGAGGGGGCTAGGGCCAGATGAACGATTCACATCCAATCAACCAAACCAATTGTAGGAAATAATTTAGATGCATAACAACTAATCGTAACGGAAATACGAAAGCATATAACATTCTAAACCGACTCGTTTGCATATAAATCAATAACAAAGGTTTCCACGATTTACCTCTTGAAGCGTGATTAATAGTTCGAAGACTAGTACTTGTCGAAGCCTTTAGATTGATTGCAACTTGCGAGAGCTTCACGTGTAGCTCCTCCACTCGAGTCCACGCTAGATGGGTTTCGATTCTCCTTCGTCAACGCCGCTAGAACGCTTGATCGAAGAACGGACTTTCGAGATTTTGGTGGTTAGGGTTTTCTATCTATTGGCATCCGACGGCCTCTCAAGACTTCAAATAAACTCGTTGGTTGTAATTCAATATTAATATATATGCATCGATCGACTAACTAGAGGGAATCGCATAAACGAGAACGATAACCAATGAAGGAGATATATGAGCAACCCGTCGAAGTCCAAACTTAAGCAACAACGACACCGGAGGATCGATAAACCGGAAGGCAAAATTGAGATGGGCTCTTTTAGCTTAAAAGTTTTAGGGTGTGCAGCAGATTGAAGGAGATGAAGTGGGAGTGAAATTTATTAGAGATCGGAGAGAGTAGCAAAGGAAATCGAAAATAAAAGTTGAAATCTGAGTTTTTTTTATGGTTTTAAAAAGAAGATAAAGGTAATGGAAATTAATATATATATATATATAATAAATTAAATGGAAAGGAAGTTAACAGATTTAAATTGAATAAATTTGGATGATTTAATTGCGTTGTTAGACATATTTGGTTGTCAACTCAATATTAAATTTGGATGATCTAATTATGTTGTTAGACATATATGATTCAATAGTATTCTGCCAGTACTTCTGTAATCTTCTTTCGCCGTGTAAAAAATAAAAAATGTAGCATTTGTACCGGTGCATGTTTCCACCAAAGTGTTACCCCCTTTTTAAATACAATATCAACAAAAAATTATTATTAGCATTTCGTGGTAATACTTTTTAAAAATTTTATAAAGTCGTTAGAATACAATTAATATCGATATCATTAAATTCGTCTTTGCAAGAAAAAAAATTTATATGAATAATATAAAAAATTAAACTAAAATTGAACAAAACATATCAGTTTTAAAATACTAATAATAAGAATAATTTTTCTACAGTCATCTCCATCCCTAAATTTATTTAGAAATTTCTAATTATGTTCACATTGCCACAGCAACAAATTTAATAGTTTATTTAATGAACAATTTTCAACTATCTCCATCCCTAAATATTTTAGCAAATTCTACTTATTATTTATGTCTACCTTAACAATATTTTTCCATCAATAATAATACATCATTCATAATATAAATATTAATCATAAATGTTATTTTCTTAAAATATGGTCCATTTGTCTATATGACATTGCTAACTAACTTTCTAATTTAGAATGATTGCTAATTTATCAAACTTATGTGGATGTCTAATAAATACTAATTAGATGACACCTCACCCTCCACATCATTTTCACAATAACTAACAATTTGCAATGTAGATGTCCTAATATCCAAACCGACGCTAAATCAATAAATCTAGTACTATGCTTTCGGCTTAAATTACTCAAATAATGCGGATAAATGATTTACCGCCGATTAATTTAATTTGCCGTCACTTTCATACAGGGGAATGAATACCCTTATATGACAGATTGGAAGTCCACTTTTAAATACCCTAACTATTATAAATACATTTAACTACCCATTATTAATTAAATATATAAATCTAAAATTTATTTTTCTCAATTATTATCTCAAAGAAACTCTCATCGCCGGCTTTCCATCACCAGCCACCCATTCCTGCCGGCTGCCGATCATCTAGCTTAGGATGGATAAATAAAATTGTTGGCTGTCACAAGCGTTCGCCGGCGCCCGTTTCCGTCCCAGCCAGAATTAACGTAATAATTAAGAAAAAAAAGATGAAGACAAAATTTTATGAGATAATTAAGGTAATGTGTAAAAAAAGATAATTAAAGGATTTTCCACAATAAACTAATCCTAACAATAAATTTATGATTTAATAATTACTTAATGAACCCTACGCCATAACTAACTATGTGGAAATAAATTAAATTATTGTACAATGACGGAGTGATTTACTATTACCGGCCACCATCATCGCCAAACCGAAATGGGCGGTCAAACCGTTTGGAATTGGCCGGCGGTGGTAAGTCACTCCGTCGTTGTACAATAATTAATTAATGAATCCTACGCCATAACTAACTAAATCAACATTAAATGTGGAAATAAATTAAATTATTGTACAACGACGGAATGACTGACCACCGGCCAGACCCAAACGGGTGGTCGACCAGTTTGACACTGGCCGGCGATTGCACGTCGCAACGTTCTCTAGTGACTAGAGGACTTCAAGTTTTTCAAAAACAATAGATCTAACTAGTGACGGAACGGAGAGCCCGACTCGACTGGACCAAAACGGAATGGCCATCCGTCGTCTGTCGGAAAGAAACATAAAACCTACAACGTGAAAACTGGACCACTAACCTCTTACGGACGAGTGAGTACCATTGACCATCCTAAGGAGATTATAAAATGATTGGATCTGCGTGTGGTGGTCGTCACGGATTGAGGTACAGTCTTCGTCGTTGATGGTGCAGTAGTTTTTGCGAAGAATGGTTTTAAAGAGGAGATGTAGTTAATCAATAAGTTCCATTAAACTATGAATTCTGTTTATAAGCAAGGGTATTTGTGTAATTGTAAGTGTACTAGGGCGATTCATTTAAAATTGTAAAGCGTCGAGTAGCAATTTAGATTTTTAATTGAAAAATACGTATTAATTTTTTGTCGTTATAATTCACAAAATCCACCCTATTTAATCGCACGGAGTCTAAATATTTAGATGAATTATTTTTGAAAAATAGTTGATTTGATGGCTATTAGCGTCTTTCATGCTGAAGTGTTGTTTTAATTGACAGCTTTCTCCAATTCCCTTCAATTTTTTCACTTAATTTAAATATGTGAAGTGCCACTAAACTTTTTTAAACTTATTGTACAGATCACTAACCTTTATTTCCCTTCATAGAATATCACTCAACTTATATTTATGCTCACCAAAGGCCATTTCGTTTTAAATTCCAAAGAAAAGCTGATTTGGCCTTTCCTGCGATATCCTAGTCATCGTTCACCATTTCTTATTTGTTTGGTTGATTTTTATTACCATGAGTTGGATCATTATTGTCGTTCAATATATATACACAAAGAGTATTTGAAACTCTCAAACACGGTTTAATTGCTTGTTAAAGTTAGAAACGCAACCAGTATCGATGGAAGTAAAAAAAACCTAAATTGTTGAAACCCTAGCCATTTGCTGCTGCCCCATGCTCTTCCGATCTACCTTCATTCCACACAATTCTTATAAGTAGTTCTCCCGTCGTTGTCTTCTCTCGAATGAGAGCATGTTCTCGTTTCACACCCCATTGACGAACCACCAACCACAATGACAATTTCGCATAACCTCAGTTAACCGCAGACAACGGATCCATCCTCAATGCTGATCGCATCTGCTGCCGCCGCAACCGTTGCTCAAAAAGTCGAAAACCTCTCTCTCGATGACAACGAAGAGGAGGAGATAATCCTCGCACAACTCGTTCTGACTGTCGGTTTTGCATCGTAGGCTCCTTTACCTCAAAGAGGAAGGTCAACTTTCAAGTTATGTCCTAGAAACTGTCCCAACTTTGGGAGCTGGGGCGTGGTGTGAAGATCGACGACCTAGGTAAATACTAATAAATACTAATTAGGTGCCACCTCACCCTCCACATCATTTTGACAATAGTTAACATTTTGCATTGTAGATGTCCTAATACCCAAACCGACACTAAATCAGTAAATCTAGTACTATATTTTTCGCTTAAATGATTCAAATTCTGTTGATAAATGATTTGCCGTTGATTTTAATTTGCACAAGGTGAAGCGATTACTTCTTGTCTTTGTCTTGTCTTTCATAAGTTTATGTCACAGGATTTGGAATAAGTGAAATCAAATAGAAAAAAATGGCTAATAAATGAAGAGAAAGAAAAAGAGCGAAAGAAGGGAGATGATAAAATCGGACGACAATTAAATTTGCCTTCACTTTTGTAAAGGGAAATAAATATCCTCACATGACAAATTTGAGGTCCACATATATTTAAAGTCCGATGATTTCGAGGCGTGTATTTTTGAGTTGTTATTCGACGCCCGCGTTTTTTTTTAAAATGCCTAACTATTATAATTACCTTAACTGCCCATTATTAATTAAATATATACATCTAAAAATCTTTTTCTCAATTATTATCCCAAAGAAACTCCCATCGCCGGCCTCCCATTACCAGCCACCCATCCATGCCGGGTGCCGATCATCTAGCTCAGGTTGGATAAATAAAATTGTTGGCTGTCCCCAAGCGTTCGCCGACGCCCATTTCCGTCGTAGCCGAAATTAACTAAATAATTAAGAAAAAAAAGATAAAGTACAAAATTTTATGAGATAATTAAGGTAATGTGTAAAAAAAGATAATTAAAGGATCTTCCACAATAAACTAATCCTAACTATATATATGATTTAATAATTAATTAATTAACCATGCGGAATAACTAACTAAATCAACATTAAATGTGGAAATAAATTAAATTATTGTACAATGACGGAGTGACTTACCATCACCAATCATACCCAAACGGGCGGTCAAATTGTTTGAAACTGGCCGGCGACGGTACATCGCGCCATTCTCCTGTGGCCAGCGGACTTCAATTTTTTTTAAAGCAATAGATCTGACTAGCGACGGCCGGAGAGCCCATCTTGACCAAACCAAAACGGGATGACCATCCGTTTCAGTCCGGCCGAGATGGGCTCGCCGTCCGTCGCCTGTCAGAAAAAAACATAAAACCTTCAACGTGAAAACCGGACCGCTAACCTCGTTACGGACAAGTGAGTACCATTAACCACCCGGCGGAGATTGTAAAATGATTGGAGCCGCGTGTAATGTTGTCGCCGATTGAGGTACGGTGGTCGTCGTTGATGGTGCACTAGCCGCCGCCAAGAATGGTTTTAAAGATGAGATGTAGTTAATCAATAAGTTCCATTAAACTATGAATTCCGTTTATAAGTAAGGGTATTCGTGTAATTGTAAGTGTACTAAGGCGATTTATTTAAAATTGTAGAATGTCGAGTAGCGATTTAAATTTTTCAAAAACACAGATTCATTTTTTTGACGCTGTAATTTATAAAATCAGACCTATTTAATCGCGCGAAAAATACCGCCTAAATATTTAGATGAATTATTTTTTTTAAACAGCTTATTTGATGGCTATTAGCGCCTTTTCATGCTGAAGTGTTGTTTTGATTGACAACCTTCTCCAATTCCCTCCATTTTTCACTTAATTTAAATATGTAGAGTGCCACTAAACTTTTTTAAATTTATCATATAGATCACTAAACTTTATTTCCGTTCATAGAATATCACTCAACTTGTATTTATGTTCATCAAAGGCCACTCTGCTTAAAATTCCAACAAAAAGTTGGTTTGACTTTTCCTGCGACATCTTAGTCATCATTCACCATTTTTCATTTGTTTAGTTGATTTTTATTACCATGAGTTGGATCATTAATGTCCTTCAATATATACACACAAAGAACATTTGAAATCTCATACACGGTCTAATTGCTTGCTAAAGCTGGAAAAGCAACCAGTGTCGATGAGAGTCGAAAGAAACCCTAGGCAACCGAAATCCTAGCCATCTGTCGCTGCCCCATGCTTTTCCAATCTACCTTCAGTGCACACAATTGTTATAAGTAGGTACCCGTCATTGTCTTCTCTCGAATGAGAGCATGTTCTGTTTCACACCCCGTCGACGAACCACCAACCACAGTAACAACTTCGCACAACCTCTGTTAACCGCCGACAACGGCTACATCGTCAATGACGATCGCATTTGCTGCTGCCGCAATCGTGGCACAACAAGTCGAGAACCTCTCTCTCGATGACAACGAGGAGGAGGAGATGATCCTCGCACAACTCGTTCCGACTCCAATAACGCCGGCCCCTCCGGCCGGACCTCTTTCCCGCATTTTATATATTTTTCTCAAATCCTAGTTTGTTCGAATCGTTTTATATCCAGTTTGTTAGTGTATTCTTCCATTTATGTTTACTTTTTTCGTTCCAGTTTAGTGTCGTTTAGTTTTGTGCTATGATGTAAAAGTTGCTGTCTTTAGCCATAGAGATCCGAGTCCTTTTTGTTTTTGCACTTCGTTTATGTAGATCTTTGGTGGTTCAGCTTAAATTGTACCAGATCTAAGGTTTCTCTCTCAAATTCATAGTGTGAAGAAACGAGCGTGACTTTTTCTTTGGATTGGTTGGTTGCTCTTGTTGGAAACATTTTCTGTAAAATCAAATGGGTTGCTGTTTTCTTGATCTAGGCTTTTACTTCTTCTGGAGTTTGCCCTTTTGTCAATAAGAAAGGTTGAGCCTTTAGCTTTTAGGATTTGCAACCATTCTATTCTAGATTCTGTAAATGAAGACAGATAGATTCTGCGTTTGAAATCTGTTGCAATGCTGATTGATAGCTTCCTTATCTATTTATCGTATCACTATGTGGCTGAAAGGGAAGTCTAGTTTCCTTGTTTTCTGTAGACGAGGCAAGAAAAGAGTGTCATAAAGATAAATGCACACAACTGTTTCTACAGCTATCATTTTCAGCGTTTTGGAGTTTTCAGTTTCATTTTTATTATCAGATTTCTAAAATCTCTCATGTGTTGATGTTATCCAGGTATTGTAATTCTGTACTAGTGCCATGCTCAAGCAAATTCTCAGTAAAATTCCCTGCAAGTCTCCAAACTCTGACCAACTAGAAGCCACAGTGATTAATGATAATGGAAATCCTCCAAGCTTGGGCAATGGAGCTCCCTGTACCAATGGAGGAAACTCGTTTTCGAGTCGGTTGAATGTGGTTAAAAGGGTATCCTCAGTCGTTTTCCCTTCGAGCATTATGGCAGGAGTTGATGCAGTGGAGCCCCATCTATCCTTCAAGGATATGTTTCTTCAGCTGCGCAGAAACAGCATCTGTTTGTTAGTAAACTAAACCATTGCTGTGATGACTGATGAAGAGCAAGTGCTATGATTTAATAAATCATGGGAGGACAATGTAGAGGGAGGGTAAGTGCTTCGACGACGGGAAATATGATGGAGACATTTGATTAGTCTCTGGAAGTAAACCAGTAAATTAAATGTCTCCAAATAAATAAGATGGATGTGGACCAAATTAAACAACATGTCTCAAGCAGACAGTGATCGTGGTCAATTCGGTTATCGCCATGATTGGCTTGATTTGAAACCGTTGATGACTTTTCGGCCAACCTCTAGCCGTCGGGGTGTTGAATGAATTTGATCATGCTTACAAACCGGATGTGATGTTTCTCTCCGAAACACTAGTTGGAAAGTAGAAGATGGAGGCAATTTGCGTTCATTTGGTTCCGCCATTGGGTAGAAGTGGGGGACTATGTATCTTGTGCAAGGAGATGGAACAACTTAAAATTTACAATTACTGAGCAAAACTATATAAATGTCGAGGTGGGAATTAGAATGGTGATTCAACATACCGCAATGTTAGCGTTGGACCAAAAAACATAAAGGAAGGAGCAAAATATATTTTTTCCTTCACAAACACAAATATTGTATGTTATATTCTTTTGGATCCAATGACACAAATCTTGATATTTATTATAACAATTTTAGATAACGATTTTATCTTTTACATAACCATTAGAATTGTATTTGTGTTACCACAATGTGTTACATCATCGTTACGACACATAATGGATGATGTAAGTATTGTGTACGTGTTATTATCATATCAAAATCTTATAATCGTTGAAAAAATTCAATATAAATGAGAAAATAATTTATATTTTTACCCCAATGTAGTTATTGAGGAAATTCATATATAATTATGCTTGCAATAAAATGAACAACATAAGCATTTTATAAAGTCATCATAATACAATTAATATCAATATCATTAGATTCGTCTTAGCAAGAAAAATATTTTTATATAAAAAATTAAAATAAAATTGAACAAAACATATAAGTTTTAAAATACTAATAATAAAAATAATTTTTCGAAAACCCAAAACGACACTAAATCAATAAATCTAGATACTTGGATGAGTTTTTTTTTAAAAATAGCTGATTTGATGGCTATCGGCGCCTGTATTGTTTTGATTGACAGCCTTCTCCAATTCCCTCCATTTTTCACTCAATTTAAATGTGTGGAGTGCCACTAAACATTTCTAAATTTATCGTACAATCACTAAACTTTATTTCTGTTTATAGAATATCACTCAACTCGTATTTATTTTCACCAAAGGCCACTCTGTTTAAAATTCCAATGAAAAGCTGATTTGGCCTTTCCTGCGACATCCTAGCCATCATTCGCCATTTTTAATTTGTTTGGTTGATTTTTATTATCATGAGTTGGATCATTAATGTCGTTCAATATATATATATATATAAAGAATATTTGAAACTCTCAGACATGGCCTAATTGCTTGCTAAATCTGGAAACACCATCAGTGTCGATGAGAGTCGAAAGAAACCCTAAGCTACCGAAACCCTGGCCATCTGCCGTTGCCCCATGCTCTTTCCATCTACCTTCAGTCCACACAATTGTTATAAGTAGTTATCCCCTCATTGTCTTCTCTCGAATGAGAGCCTGCTCTGTTTCACACCCCAACGACGAACCACCAACCACAGTGACAACTTGGCACAACCTCCGTTAACCACTGACAACGACCCCATCCTCAATGACGATCGCATCTGCTGCCGACGCAACCGTGGCACAACAAGTCGAGAACCTCTCTCTCGATGACAACGAAGAGGAGGAGATGATCCTCGCACAACTCGTTCGGATTCCCCCACTGTGGGAGTACGAGTTTCGCGTCGTAGGCTCCTTTATCACAAAGCAGAAGGTCAACTTTCAAACTATGTCCTAAAAACTGTCCCGACTTTGGGAGCTGGAGCGTGGTGTGGAGATCGACGACCTAGGTAACCGCCTAATTCTCTTTTGTTTCTTTCACAAGCCCGATGTCTGCAGCATGATTGATTTTAGCCATTGGAACTATGATAGCCTTCTCATGGTGGCAGACGAGCTCCATCGTGACAAAAATCCGAGCAGCAAATGCGATCGTCATTGACATCCACTCATCTCTAATAATAAATAGGATGTTGGCTTTTAGTCCATGTTTATATTCCGTTTGAATACAAAAAAAAAAAGTTGAGTGGTCAATGTGAGAAGTATTACAAAGTTTATGTATTTAAGTCCAATTTTATATCTAGGCTCTTCGACTTCCTTTCAGCGGCTTATTTCCTCCCCCCACTATTCTGCTTTTATTCTTCCGCCATTTTTTCGCACACAAAGAGAAGGCATACACCACGCACCAAAACCCTACTCACTTGGACAACGAAACAACCGATGGCCGGATTGGCTATTCCTGCCGCCGTTCATGGCGGCGACCGAGCTTCCCCCCTTACCGTTTTCATCGTCACGACCCTAGATACTCATTTGGCTATGACCTTCTCCTCCTCCGACACCGTTGCGGATCTCAAGAGTGAGTAACTTTTTAAGCTCTCTTTTCATTCGTTACGATTATTGTTGATTGTGGAACGAATACTAACTTCGTACCTTCTTTGGGACGACTCAAAATTGCGAGAGAAGATCATTGAAGAGCATCCATTGTGTTTCCCCGAGCATGGAGCGATAAAAATTGATGGGTTGAAGGTACGGAAATCATTTTGTTCGTTTTTTTTATTTTTATTTTTTTAACGTTCTAGGGTTTTGAATCGGAAGCTGCATTTTTTGGTAGGTTAAAATGGGAGGGTTGTATTATCACTTGGCGGAGTCTATGCTTGTGAAGACTGTATTTGATGAAAGAATTGAGAAGAGTTTCTTTCTCGCCGAGGCTTCGTTATTGTTTGTAAGGATAAGGAAATCCAAGGTATTCAGAATCATGGAGATGAGGCAAACTTGAATGTTGTGAATGTTAAGAAGAATGGTTTCGATGATGAGGGTGCTGGTCTTGTTCAGAATGGCGATTGGTTAGAAATGAGAAACGAGCCTAGTAGCTTACATAATCAGAACGGCTCTAGTGGTGCTGATGGCCTTGCTGTTGAAGTTGCTGAGATGGCTCAACTTAGTGGTGGTGTTCGTGGCGACAATGTTAAGTCCATTGTTGAGACTGACTCTCGTAGAGAGGAGGAAAGTGATGGACGAGGTCAGGATGTGGAAGTTCAAGCAATAGAAACTCAGATTGATGGCTGTGTATTGCAAGGAGGAGATTTAAATGATCTGTCTAAAAGTGATGGACAAGCTCAGGATTTGGAAGTTCAAGTAATGGGAAATAGAATGGATGGCAGCGTATTGCAGGGAGAAGATTTGAATGACAATTCTAATATGAAGGAAAAACTTAAGAAGAGGAAGAGAAGCGAAAACGGGGATGATGATGATGATGATTTGTTAATTAATGAATTGATGATACTAGTTCTAGCACTTGCTGCACGTGGAACATCTAAAGTCCTTGAAAATGCTTCAGCTGAAGTTCAAGTGGAAGATGGCGAACCTGCTAAGGAAGAATCCAACAAGGATGATTTGGTCAGTGAGCCAACTGATAAACCATCCATGGGAACTTCCGAACACGAGTCTGTTGCGAAGAAGGAGAGGCTAAATGAAGGGAGAACCATAGTTACAGAATATACTGAAATGACTTTTCAGCCTTCTTCAGTGTCTGAACTACCTGCAGATGTTGACAGGAAGATTAAAAGGAAGAAGAAGCCCTCCAAGAAACCGGAGGAAGAAATCAATGATGTTGATGAAATATTGCAAAAGCAAGCTAGAAGTGGCAATGGAAATGTGGTCTCAGAACTGAATGATACTACTTCTGAGCCTCTTACAGTATCTCAACTACCTATAGGAGATGATCAACAACTTGTCAATGCTAATGTTGAAGGCTCGAATACTGAAGTGAAGAAGAAAAGAAAGAACAAGTCATATACGAAAAAGGATAAACAAGTCAACGTGCTTGGCACAAGTTCCTTGCTGGCTGACACTAGTTCGGTGAATACTCGTACCGGTAAAAAGAAAACTTCCGAGGTTAGTGGAGCTTGGAATACAAGCAAAGGTGAAAAGAAAAGGAAAGTAGAAGATGTTGGCTTGGATAACGTCACACCCAAGTTACCCGAGGCACCAAATTTGACAGGGAAACGTGGGTCTGAAGCGACTCCTCATGCTGCACAATTCTCGAAGCCAAAGGAGATTGTAGAGCATTATTCTGAAAGTTCTACCAACTCGACCTCCAAGCCTAAGAGAAGTAACAATGTGAAGGGTTCTAATGCCCATAGAAGGGAAGTTCTGAATACCTCTGATAATACCTCTGTGTTTCCACCTCAGCAAAAATCGCCTTCCACCATACCGGATTCATATGTTGATGTTTCATCATATCCAGATGGAGAAAGTGATGCAGGTTAGTGTTTATATATATATATATATATATATATATATCAATTATATCACCCCTTTTCTCTTTGTTTTGATGATACCTATGAATAAAACTTAACTTGTTTAGTTTGTTAACCAGGATTCTGACGAAGAGACCTATTCCATTGTAATTTGTAATTAATTGTGGTTTGAATGAAGTTGGCTGGTACTTCCTTTCTATACGACTATCAGTGAAGATCAGTCTATCTATATAATGATAGCATGATGATTAATTAACTTGGGAAATTTGCATTGCTCATCAGGCATTTCCATGGGCGCCATTTTGAAAAGTCTCGATGAACAGAATCAACAAGACCAAGTTTGATGCAGAGAATCTTTTGTCCACCACTTCGTAACTACGATCAATATATTCTTGTTATCGTTTTGGTCTTTTGGAGTTATGTAGTATGGATGTTTAAGTCAGTAATTTCCAGGATGGGCTGTCTATCTTATATCGAATTCAGACATTGGCTTCTACCAATTAATATGATCTTTAGACGTTTTCGTCGTATGTATGCATGCATGCCCCTGGCTTGTTTGTCATATAAATATATAAGCCAAGGAATTCCCTCCTTTGAAAACGAACTTCAACCATGAAAATGACGAAATTTGACAACTTAGTTTCAACTCTCATATCTATCACTACCCGCAACACCCCGCCGACCTTGATCGAACCGGCAGTAGTTGATGAACTGATAACTCTTTCGAAACCCAACTCCTTGTTTGCCCAAGTTCCAGCTGCTCTCTAGTAATTCTCTTTGGCCGTAACTTCACTACTCCCCAATCTTAGCACAATGTTAATGAATCCCATCTCTGACTTGTTTCCACACCTCAACTAACCAGCCATTACAAATTCGACTACATTGCATTCATGCTAGAAAGGCGGCTTTCGCCTGTTGGAGTATGTGGAAGTGTCGTAATGATGCTTTTTCCAGGAACTTGGAAGTGGATCTCTTGGCGATGGAGTTTCATTTCCGTAAAGATTTTGGGATGTGGACTGATTACACGCAGGTGCCGCATTCTTCTGAGATGCTCTAGTCGCTTCTCATCCATTCGAGGCTCACCCGTTGATCAGGTACGACTTTACCATGTTGTGTGACGGTTTGTTTAAGTATGACGTCCGAAAGGCGGGATAAGGGTTAGTGTTGTGTAACTTCGGTGGGATTGTTATAGACGGGAGGGCACGTCGCTTTGTTTGTCAAGAGCTGTTGGTGGCAGACACTTGGGCCTTGTTTTTGGCCATCAAGTTAACCACCACTCTGGTAGGATCGATCACCATTTTGTCAGACTACAAGACTCTGATTTTAGCTCTAAAGCGGCCTTCGGATCGCTGGCCTTGGGCGTGTGCGTCTTTGGTTGCTTCGTTGGTGGATTTTCTTCAAACTGCTCCGCATGTTACGGTTGACTACTGTCATCGGTCCAGACTTGTTAGACACATCATATAAATTTTCCAAGATGGAGGTTCGAGACAAGTATAAAAATAAAGTTCGATGGAGATGTACATCAAGTTGTGACGAGGAGAAAAATAAAGAAGTCGAGCTAAAATGTAACGATAAAAAATCTCTAGAGAATTGTCGTTGAGGGGGAGTGTTGAGAATCAACTCCATTTCTCTAGAGTTCTCGAAATAAAAATCTGCATTTTGATATGACTAAATAAAATAATGAAAATAATGTAGGCCATTTGTAAGGGGATTGCTATAGAACGCCCTACATTTTATTATCAAACGCCCTAACATCGTCGTAATATTTAACTTCGGTAATAAAAATGACGTGAACGCCCATTGAATTGTAAACTGAAAATCGTCATCGCCGTCGTAGCCCTGCCGCCGGACACCCTCGTCGTGCGGTTGACGGTGGCGGCGACGACGGCGGCGACGACGGCGATGGCGGCAACGGCCACGACGGTGACGCCTTTGTTTGGCGGCCGGCGGCGGCGGTACGGAATGACAGTCGGCGTTGACCGCCGACGCCTTCGTCGAGCGGTCGGCACGCGTCCAAAATTTTTTTTTTTTTAATTTTCATTTGAATTTTAATTATATTTGTAATTTTTATATTTAGATTAGTGTTATTTAGTTTAATAAACTAGTAATTACATATCTATCGTAATTAATTATTTTGTAACTAAGTATGTATTTCATTAACGGATGTAAATTAATAATTAGTCACACTAATTAACGTGAATTAGTAAATATAAGTAACAATTAAATTGATAATTGTAGATATGATAATCAATAGTATTCGCAATTTCACCTAAACCCTAACATCATTAATTACTAACTTTCAAATATTAATGATAAATATTCAATTGTCAAGTAATTAATTTCCAAAATAACTGTTACTATTATTATTATTATTTATATTTACTAATTCACCTTAATTACCATAATTAAACTCTAATTTTGAAAAAATAATAAAAAGTAAGGACCTAAACCTTAACCGCTAAACCCTAACTGTTAAACCATAAACCCTAAAAAAAATTAATTAAATACATGGTCGGCATCCAACGCCTACGGCCGTACAAGACAGTTGGCATCCAACGCCTACGGCCGTACAAGGCGGTTGGCGTCCAACGCCTACGGCTAAACCCTGAATTCTAAATCCTATCTCTAAACCCTAACCCTAACTGCTAAACCCTTAAACCCTTAATTCTAAACCCTAACCCATCTAAACCCATCTCTAAACCCTAACCCTAACTGCTAAACCCTTAAACCCTGAATTCTAAACCCTAACCCATCTAAACCCCATCTCTAAACCCTAACCCTAACCGCTAAACCCTTAAACCCTAAATTTTAAACCCTAACCCCTAAACCCTTAAACCCTAAACACTAAATTTTAAACCCTAACCCATCTAAACCCTAATCGCAAAACCCTTAAATCCTAAACCCTAAATTTTAAACCCTAACCCATCTAAACCCTAACCGCTAAACCCTTAAACCCTAACATGAAAATTTAACTCCATGTCATTCATATTCAATGCAAATTAACTATCATGACACATGCATATTAATACATATCTTAATTAGTATTATGAAGGTAGAAGTAATTTGCACGAGATATGCATGAGACATGTTTGGAGTGTATTGCATGGGGCATGCATGTAAATGGAGTGAAATGTATGGTTTAGGGTGTAGCGGTGAAATGAAGAAACCCTAACCGCTAAACCCTAAATCCTAAATCCTATATCCTATTTCTAAATTCTAAATCTTAAACCCTAAACCCTATTTCTAAATTCTCAACTCTAAACCCTAAATCCTATCTCTAAATTATAGACCCTAAACCCTAAACTCTAAACCTTGTCTCTAAATTCTAAACCCTGAACTCTAAATTATAACCCCTAAACCCTGTCTCTAAATTCTGAACCCTAAACCTAAATTGACAAACTCTAAACCCAAACGTTAATTGTCACTATTATTACTCAAATTAACCAAGTATGTTAATTATCAAATTAATTGTTACTATCTTTATTAATATTTATTAATTAATGTTAATTACCATGACTTATTATTAATTTCAAAAAATTAATCAATTAAATATTCAATAACCAAATATTAATTATCACCTATTTACTAATTCACTGAACTAAATCTAAACCCTAATTATATTTAAATAATAACAATATAATAACTCAATCGACCGTCCTATTGTTTTACCTCGTCGACGGCGATGGGTGGCGGCGGCGGCGGGCAGTGATTTTAGAGATGTGTATTTAAAGATTAGGTTCGAGGGGCATTGATGTAATTTTATTCATTGAATTTAAATGATAGGACGTTGAGTAGTAAAATCTAGGGCGTTTTATAGCAATTCAGTTTATAAGTCGGTTAGAATGGCCTAGAAATATATCATGTAATATTTTTATGGTTGTTGAGTAGTATAAATAGGGGAGGATTGTTTGGAGTTGGAGTGTGCAGCAGAGTAGTGAAGAGTGTGAGAGAAATAGAAAATAAAGAGTGAGTGGCGTGAGGTTGAGTGAAAGTGGTGTGAGTGTTGTGTAATAATATAAGAGTTGAGTGACTAAGTTGTAAAAGTGAGATATATTGTAACATAAGTTATTCAAGTTATAAAAGAGTGCAGTTTAGTCACTCAATAACTCAACTTGTGATATTAGAGCCCAAGATTATGCCGAGTATACTCTGTGGTTGCAGCTAGTCTGATCTTCCATATCAGAAAAGTTATTCCTCGTATTTGTTATATTTTATTGTAGAGTGGTCGGTCTGGGACCGGCGTACGAGTTATTTGGTTTGGAACCAAAGTTACGTCGAGGTGTCGCTAGTGCGTAGTCTGGGACTACGAAGCTAATTGGTCTGGGACCAACTTATTTGGTTTGGAACCAAACTTACTTCGAGGTGCCACTAGTGCGTAGTCCGGGACTACGGAGCTAATTGGTCTGGGAACAAACTTATTTGGTAGATCGGGAGTTATCACCAAATCACTGTGCCAGATATGTCTACTACATTTGATTACATGGAGAGGCTCAACGGTAACAACTATAGTATATGGAGTACTCTTATGGAGTTCTACCTGCGTGGACAAGATCTCTGAGAGATCGTTGACGGGAGCCAAACCACGCCACCTGACGACGCCGAAAGTCTGTAGAAGTGGAACGTGAAAGCCGGGAAGGCATTGTATGCGCTATCAGTCGTCGTGAATGATTCGTTGTTGTCGCGAATCAAGAAAACTAAGACACCCAAAGACGCGTGGCGCTTACTGGCGAAAGTGTTTGTTCGCACAAATGACGCCAAGTTAGAAATTCAGGAGAATGAACTGATGTCAATCTCACAACAAGATATGATAGTGAGTAAGTATTTCACAAACACAAAATCCTTACGTCAAGAAATCTCAAAGTTGGATTCTGAAAATCGCACTAGCGGTACCAGGATGAAAAGGATTATTGTCCATGGGTTATGTCCCGAGTTCAACGGACTTGTAACGGCAATCAGAGGATGAGATAAAGAGCCGACGGTTGAAGAGCTGGAGAATGCATTAGCGAACTAAGAAGCTTTAGACAAACAGATGTCTGAAGTGAGAGTGACGGTGAAAGATGATGAAGAGGAAGCGCTCTTTAGTAAGAAGAAGGGTGTTGGACACCAGAGGCGTGCGAGACAAAGAGGCGACGATGAGCGAGAGAAAAATTGGTGAAGAAGACCCAAGAGTAAACGGGAACAAGAGAGAGTCAAGAGGAGCTCATATGATGATAGAGATAAAGAAGAACGACAACGTAACAATGCATGTTTCGTTTGCGAAAAAAAAGGTCACTATGCTCGAGACTGCTGGCATAGGAAGACGATTGAAGCAAATGGTGCTACATCAAACGTTGTTCATGAAGGATACTTTAGCGAAGAAGAGTTGGATTTTAAAGCTACTGTAGCCACTGCATAAATAATTGAGGAAAAGTTGAGTGATGATGGATACATGAGTGACGAAGAATGGAAGTAAGAAGAAATGGCCGCTTCAACTCAGATAATTGAAGAAGAAAGTGAGTGGGAAATTGACGATTCCCTAGTTGTGCCGGAAATCAATAAAGAGGTTCAAAGTGGAGAGGAATACAAAAAAAATATCTATATGTAATGTTGGACATCCAAGAAGACAACGTTAAGGAAGTATAAGCTGAAAAAGTGCCACCACACGACATGGAACAAGAGAGAAAAGTTGACAAGAATATCGGGGAGCATAACCAAGTTGAAACAAAGGTCCTTACGGAAGATATGGCTAAAGAAAAAATCAAGTTGAAACAAAGGTCCTTACGGAAGAGATGGCTAAAGAAAAAATTAAGGAAGCTTATGAAGATCCAATCAAAGATCATATGAAACTGCGAGGATTCGTGAAGATGAAAAAGATAAATAATAAATCCAAGTATTTAATATTAATTAATCAATTACCAATAGTTGCAAAAACCAGAGTGAGCGGTGATCAAGTGGAAGAGAAAAAAGATCAAATTAAACAAGAAATTCTCGTGGAGAAGATATGAAAATATTATTCACGGAAAGCTCAACACAGTGAAGACATCGTATAAATTTTCGAAGAAGGTGGTTCGAGACAAATATAAAAATAAAGTTTGATAAAGAGGTACATCATATTGTGACAAGGAGAAAAATAAAGAAGTCGAGCTAAAAAATAGCGATAAAAAATTTCTAGAGAATTGTCGTTGAGTGGAGAGTGTTGAGAATCAACTCCATTTCTCTAGAGTTCTTTCAATAAAAATCTGCATTATGATATGATTAAATAAAATAATAAAAATAATGTAAGCCTTTTGTGTAAATCGGTTAGAATGCCCAAGAAATATGTCATGTAATATTATAATGGTTGTTAAGTAGTATAAATAGGGGAGGAGTGTTTGGTGTTGGAGTGTGCAGCAGAGAAGTGAAGAGTGTGAGAGAAGTAGAAAATAAAAAGTGAGTGGCGTGAGGTTGAGTGAAAGTGATGTGAGTGTTGTGTAATAATATAAGAGTTGAGTGACTAAGTTGTAAAAGTGCAATATATTGTAATGTAAGTTATTTAAGTTATAAAAGAATGTAGTTTATTCACTAAAAAACTCAACAAAAGCTTTATATGTATCTTACTTGGCAACAAAGTTAATATAAAGTAATTTTTAATGATGGTTTAATTAAAAAAATTGTTGGTCTGTTATATGATTTTCTAGTGTACTATGGATTAAATAAATATATATACATAATTATGTTTTAAAAAAAAATTAAACTTAGACTTGGCGACCGTTCAGTTTAGATTTGAGTAGTTTATATTATTTCACACATGTTGTAGTTTTGGGTTTGAGTAATATCTGTCTAATCATTCATTTTGGTAGTAGTTGTCATATCCTATCCATACCCGTCAAATTTTTTCGATGAATATACTCGCCATTTTTAGTTATAAATGTAATCGAAAATTAAACTTTGACATTTAAAAAAAAACCAAGATACTATATTATTTTTCAAACACTTCAACTTTGTGAAACATTAATAGACCTACGATCAAATTATATAATTGTAATATTTGATTATTTTATACACAATATTTTATACAAATAAAATTAATTAACCGTGAACAATATGATTGAATATAATTTAATTTTTTATTGCATAATTTAGTTTTATGATGCGGTTATGCTCTACATAAATTTCAATGTTGGATTACTATACTAATTTTTTTATCAAAAATAAATTAAGCCTATCAAAATTGATGTCGTTTGGATTCAAAAAATTATAATGAACAATATCTATAGAGATAATAGTATGTTTTAAGTAATATATAAAAAATTATGGAAGGAAAATAAATTCAAAGAAAAAAATATGAGAAGAAAATTAAAATACTAAAAATAAGAAGGATGTTAAGAAACTAAAAGAAGAAGAGCAAGAATATGAGAGGAGAAGAGTATTCTTATTGATGTGTCTCAAACATACAAGAGTGAGCACTATTTATAGGCTCATGATACATAACCCCTAATGACTAACATAATTACACTTGAATAGGAGATAATGATATTGATTCCCATGGTTAATGTATAGGTTACACAATGGGCATTCATGTACCATAATATCAATATTCATAACAAAGGATAAATTATTTTGTAGGAAATTGTTTTGCTTCATAAATGTATATTTTTAAGTCAAAAATCAAAATCGGACTTTGGACTCCATTTGGATTTATTCAAAATACTTATTTTCACTATAATATACTTTTGAAATATATTATCCCAACTAATATTTATATATGGAAATGACTATTGTACTCCCAGAGTATTACATACTCCCACCTATGTGGATTCATCTCAACCCTCCATTTTTAAATAAAATCTAGATGGTCAATGTAATACCCCGATCCTAGTACGAAAAAAAATAATAATGTAAAAGTTTCTAGGAATGGTAACATTTTGGCCGATCGTACTAAAAGTACCAGTTAAATTGATTTAGTACACGGTGGTGGACAGATTCATGATAAGTAATAGTGTAGTCTTATAATATTGGTCTCATCATCTTTTATATGGGTCAATACCTGCCTTATAATGTTAAAAATATGAGTCAAGAAAGGGGTGGGGTAATTGTTTTTGGTCTATGAGATAAGAATGTCTAACATATACCCATATAATGGATAACCATTATTATTTTATTATAAACCCTTATACACATTGTATGTCTAGGGAATGAGACTTTCCCATGTAGGAATAGCTACGTGGTCTTAAGGAGACAAAATAAGACAAAATTGTTCAATTGTATCCATTAGGCACCCCATTTGGAAAACCAAAGCATGTAGTGTATTCTCTTGTATAAAAGGGGCATACATCCATTTAATGTCAAGACACACAAACACACTATAGATTCCCGAATAGATAACACCTAAGAGGAATTTAGCATCTGATTTAGTATATGTGTTAATATGAGCAGTAGCTGTTGCTGATTATTTAATAAATCTGGTAATTGATTGATCACCTAGTTAGGGCCCGTATGCTGGCAATTTTGCTTATTGGACTTCTGTTACGCGGTGGGCCTTGGTAAATGCTACAACTAACTATTGTTGTGGGCTTTGATGAGCGCCATACTAACTCTACGTCGGCCAATTTAGTGCCACTAACTCTACGTGAGTCGTCAGCATATGTGAGCCGGGATCCCAAATAAAATATGGATATAAATTAGATTATAGAACTAGTCTTATGTGTTATATGCTGTATACTTTCTATATGCTTATTTGTACCTTAGAGTGACTAGGACATAGATCCTCACTCAGTGATTAGCACTGGCCCTTATTTTCCATTTCAGAGCGACAATAGGCTTTACTGGTTCACACACTGCAAAATGGTATCATCAAGCTCCGGGGTCGGTCATAATGGTGACGGCACCAGGTAGATATCGAAGATTGTGTCTTGATCCTCGTTTTGTGTTTAAAGATCGTTTGAGACTCTTACTTCCATCATGTGCATATGTTATGAGTGGTTATGTACTAGTATAATGTGAGATATGGTTTTGTAAAATATAGTGGCTTTGAGGGCAAGTATATGGTTACTGTGGTCCGAGCCTGTAAAGCTCGAGACTTCTGTTTTATATGTATATGTATCCTGCTGGAGTTCTGGTATAGTGTACTGTATTGTGAAAAATCAATAAGTCATATATGACATCGTGAGAAATTTTTGTGTTGACGAATTAATTATATGAGTACGTATAAGCACAATCCTAGATTATGATGATGGAATTAATTGGATGAGTGTAAACATTAAATGATATATACGATATAAGTAGCGTAGCACCCTATTATTACAACCCTATTTTATTTTTACACGAACTTGTTAGTAGTATGGGTGTTACAGTCAATAATTATTATATTTTGAAAATTAAAATAAATGAAAAACAAAATTGCTGAAACATCACTTCATTTAATTTATATAAACACGAAGACATGATATTTTTTATCTTGTCATGCTATTCAACACCATAACATCATCCATCATTCTATTTCAATCCATTGTCTTTTGTAAATTCATTTTAAGTGATTCTAATTAATCTTTTTGAAATTATACTCCCTACACTTTATTTAATTCCTCATTAATGTCAAATACAATGTCATTGAGTCAATCCAAAATGCATCGTATAGTAGAACATCTATTCAACTATGGATCAGGGACATATACAAGGTGAAACTAAGTTTGGTACAACTTTCAGATATTATAAATGCATTTCCAGAGCAGGTACGATGCAAGTAGTGTCTTTTCTAATCTTATCAGTACATATTATCTTCAATATTACTTTCTAAATAACCTCCAATATTCTTTTCAGTTATCTTCATCCACAATTTACGTTGAGACTATCAACCAATAATAAATCTACACATATTTTCTTAAAGAGTTTAAACAAGGCATTTCACCACTTAAATGGTGAAATAACATTCGATGAAGATATTAAAACCAACAATCAAAAGTCTTATTTGAAAATGACATAAACAAGGTTTGAACAATGAGTTTTCAGCTCGTGCTAATCCACTTTCTTCATCCGCAACAAAATCGACTTCCAACTATAATGCCCCCTGTTGTACATCGTCAGAGTGTAAGTGCGTATGTGTCCATTTTGCTCGCAGTTGTCCTTCCTACATAGAAGGGAAGTCCCCCAACTCGTCTACAAATTTGTCGAATGCTTCACCACGGAACAATCGAGCGGCACTCATTTCAAGACTTTCAAATTGTTTGTATGCCACTGTGGCCATGCCTCAATTGGAATGGTAATCCAACTTAAATTCTTCTTCCCTCATTGCTCTTGTCCACCAAAAATAATGGGTATCTTAGAATCATCTTGAACTGTAGTTGAATAAGCATTCTGCAATAATCTCTTCGAGAATGGATATATGCTTCTCCGGTGCATTGACTATAGCCATGTCCATACATGTTTCTTGTCGACAATGACATCGATGGGAATTGAAATGGATTTTTCTTCGGTGTTCTCCAACGCGACGATCATATGTTTATCAAGCAAAGAAGCAGAATGAGAAGATGATTCTGTTACTGGAAAAGTAGGACTATATATAGCTGATTAAGAAAATTGTTTAATGATCTGAATAAGGATAAGTATTTCTAAATAATATTCAAAAATGTTACTTTCCTTTTTTTTATGTTGGAATGATGGATAGAGTGATCGAATGATGGATAGAGTGATCGAATGATGGATGGACTGATGGTGTTGAATCACAAAATGTAATTCATAATGCTTTGAAATTATATTAATTATGTTAGAATGATTATAAAAAATATTTCCAAGCGCAAATTGTAATATAACAAGATAAATTTATCATGTTTATATAAATTTAATGGAGTGATGTTTCAGCAATTTTGCTTTTCATTTATTTTAATTTTTAAAATAAAATGATTATTAACTGTTTAGATTTTATCCTAAAAATGAAGGGTTGAGATAAGTCCACGTAGGCGGGAGTATATAATACCCTAAGAGTACCGAATTCGTCACCTTATATATATAACCTATATAATATAAACTCAACACCTAATTGCAAAAAGGTAAATTTTAACCTAATATTTATATAACAATCACAATTGTTGAGAGAACATTTTTCGCAATGACCTATGTAAACAATAAATTTCAAATTCGAATAGAAGATAAAATGGTGAGTGATTATTTAGTGGTGTATATAAATATGTATATTATTTTGCAGTTTATACAAAAAATGTATTGTACAATACCTTGAAAATATGAAAACTCGCTATAGAATTGAAACGATATGAGCTCGTGCAAACTGACATTTTCATTAGGATGAAGGATGCTAACAATAAGTACAACAAGTAGGGCCTAAAGATCAGGAGGATCTAGCAACAACAGCCATGATCTCCATACCCAGTCGCCTGGAAATCAGCAACTCATAACAAACCAACACAGAGGACTAAATTGTCAACAATCTAAAGCTACGGTGGATCGAAATGTAACAACTAGAGAGTTCTTCATAAAACGATGCAGTTTAACTAACGGTCTAAAACTTAACGGCTACGTCAAACGACGTAGCTTCAATAACGGTCCAACAAATCCTCCCCTGAACTGAGCACCAATCTTAGCTGAGGAACTCAGTTCATCATTGCTGGGTTTCACCAGCAAGCTCCATCATTCCCAGCTTGCCCCTCAGTAGTTCAAAGGTGTCGATCTTCAACTCTTTTGTCATGATGTTTGCCACCTGTTCATGCGTTCCACAGAACTCCAACTTGACTGTCCCTTCATTTGCTAGATCTCTTAAGAAATGGAATCTCACATCTATATGCTTGCTCCTGCCATGTAACACTGGATTCTTTGACAGCTTGATTGCTGAGTTGTTGTCACATAGGATAGTTTTTGATGTTGCTGTACTCTCTTTCCACTCAGTTTGCTCCAGAATCCTTCTCATCCATACGCCTTTGCGTTGCACAGAATGAAGCAGCTACGAACTCTGCTTCTATTGTTGACGACGTCACCACTGGCTGCTTCTTTGATGACCATGAAACCACCCCTCCAGTCAGGAAGAACAAGTAGCCACTAGTGCTCTTTCGATCATCCAGATCACCAGCATAGTCACTATCTGTATATCCTACCAAGCTTTGTTCTCCCTTTCTTCTTTTGTAGTAAATTCCAAAGCTTAAAGTCCCTTTCAAATACCTCATTACTCGTTTGGCCGCCAACATGTGCTGTTTGGTTGGTGCCTCCATGTACCTGCTAAGAGTGCACACTGAGTACATTATGTTAGGTCGAGTTGCTGTCATGTATAGCAGACTCTCTATTAACTTGTTTATAGTCGGTAGCCGAGCGGCACTCCATCTCCAGCCTTTGAGAGTTTTGAGCTAGGAACCATGGGATTCCTTACCATATTGCACTCTTCCAGGTTAAACTTCCTCAGAATCTCCCTTGCATATTTCTGCTGGCCAATGAATATTCCATCATCATTTTGTGTGATCTCTACTCCCAGAAAGTACCTCATTTTACCTAGTTCAGTCATTTCAAACTCAGACTTCATCGATACCTTGAACTCCTCAATGAGTTGTCTACTGTTGCTCACATACATCAGGTCATCCACATATAGGCTGACTATCAGAATCCCCTCCCCAACCTTCTTGATGAATAAAGTGTATTCATGATTATTCCTTTTGAAGCCAGCAGCTAGAAAGTAGGCTTCAATTCTGCTATACCGAGCTCTTGGAGCTTATTTCAGTCCATAGAGAGCCTTTTGCAGTATGTACACTTTGTTTCCTCCCCAGCAACCTCAAACCCTTGAGGTTGCTCAACATAGACCTCCTCAGTTAGCTCTCCATATAAGAAAGCACTCTTGACATCTAGTTGATACATAGTGAATCCATGATGTGCAGCATAAGCCAACAGAATCCTAATAGTGTCCAAGCAAGCAACATGAGCAAATACCTTTGTGTAATCAATGCCATACTGCTGAGAGTATCCCTTGGCCACCAACCTTGCCTTGTACTTATCTACTGATTCCTCTTCCTTGAGTTTGGTTCTATAGGCCCATTTGATTCCAAGAGGAACAACATTCGTGGGACAAGGAACTAATTTCCAAGTACAAATCCTGTGTATGGCTTCCATCTCCACCTGCATAGATGCACTCCACTTAGGATCAAGAACAGCTGCTTCATACGTTTGTGGATCCTCTAAGACTGCCACCATAGCACACCAATCAGTGGTTGTCCAGTTGCAGTCATACTCACTTAAGTATGATGGAGGCCTCCGAACCCTTTGACCAATGCCTTCTCCTTCATTCTATGGGGTGCCTGTTGGAGTGGAGCTCACTGAGTGTTGAGATCGTACAGGAGTGTGAGGGGCTTCCTCTTCTGGTTCCTGTGTGCTTTCCTGAAAGTCTTCCTGAGATTCTTCCTCATCAGTGTCGTATAGATCTTCTTCCTTTCCATCCCACAATATATCTGTGAGGACTGGCTGAATATCCTCCTCCCAGTGCCATCCTTTAGTCTCATCAAAAACCACATCTCTGCTAATTATTACCTTCTTGGTAACTGGACTATAGAGCTTGTATGCCTTGGATTCCATAGAGATGCCTAGAAATTGGCATGCTATGCTCTTCTTGTCAAGTTTCTTCCTTTGCCGATCGGGTATATGGGCATAAGCCAGGCAGCCAAAAACCCTTAGATGAGACATTGATGGTGGTGTGCCTGTCCAGATCTCTTGTGGTGTTCTTCCTTTATTGGTTGAGGTTGGACTACGATTGAGTATATGTGCAGTCCAAGCAACTACCTCAAGCCAAAACAATGATGGAACCTTGCTGGCTTCCATCATACACCTTACCATATTCATCACTGTACTATTTTTCCTTTCTGCTACCCCATTTTGCTGGGGTGTAAGAGTAGCTGTAAGCTGCCTTCTGATTCCAACTTCTTCACAGAGACTGCGAAATTCATGCAGCATGAATTCTCCTCCTCTATCAGTTTTAAGACATGCAATGGATAGACCAGTCTCCTTCTCTACTTGAACCTTGAATCTTTAGAATATTTCAAAGGTTTCTGATTTGTTCTCCATGAAGAAAACCCACAACTTCCTACTGTAATCATCAATAACAGTCAAAATGTACCTCTTCCCTCCATTAGAGGAGGGTGTGATTGGTCCACACAGATCAACATGAAGTAGCTTCAGCTTCTGATCTGCCCTCCAGTCACTCTTCTTTGGAAAAGCCTTTTTTCGTCGCTTTCCCACCAAACACGTTTCACATACTCCAATGGTTCCTTTAAGACTTGGCATGTCTTGAACTCCTTTTCCTTTACTCAGACCTAGCAAACTCTCCTGGTTTAGATGTCCAAACCTGCGGTGCCACAACAGCAAAGGTGCAGTTGATGCTCCTTCCACCTGCAGGCACTGAACACTTTCCCTTCCATCTTTGCTTTGTCTAGTGTCTGCATGCAAAACAAACATCCTGTTTGTTTTCATCTGAGTTGTCAGCAACAAACCCTTTTGTTCATGAATCAACTGACAGTAGCCATTTCTAATTGTAAAAACGACTCCCTTTTCCTGCAGCTGTCCAACACTCAGTAGATTAGTCTTCAATCCTGGTACATAAAACACATCCTGGACCACTAGGGACACCTGATTCACAGATAGCTTAATTGTGCCTCTTCCAACCACATTCAGTCTGTAATTGTTTCCCAGCCTCACACTGCATCTAAAATTACTGTCTACAGAGGTGAACCAGTCCTTGTTCCCGCTCATGTGGTTACTGCATCCAGAATCTAAAAACCACCAGGCATGATGGTTTTCAAACTCTCCTACTTGATCAACTGATGCCATCAGCAGAACATCCTCTGTCAAATCTCCATAGGACCTGTCTTGCACAGAAGACTGGTTTGAGTAGGAAGAGTAGTGAGCTTGCTGGTTTGAATACCAATCTGGACACTCACTCTTATAGTGCCCTAACTTGTGACATTTGAAGCACTCAACTGACTCCTTGTTCCAACCTCTACCAGTCCTTCCTCTACCTTTGACAGCATAACCATTCCTACCATATCCTCTACCACCTCTTCCTGCAGAATCATGCATCACCCTAAGGGCATGATTTTCCCCTTCCTTGAATTTCTTCTAGAAATTTTGTTCATGCACCAGCAGTGAGCTCTGGAGTGCATCAACTGACAGGAGCTCAATGTCTTTTGACTCCTCTATCGCACATACTACATAGTTGAACTGCTCAGTCAACGTCCTTAGTATCTTCTCCACAATCTGAGCATCAGTCAGATTTTCTCCACAACTCCTCATTGAGTTAGCCACCACCATCACCCTGCCAAAATAATCTGTGACGGTTTCACCTCCCTGCATCTCTAGTAGTTCAAAATTCCTCCTCAAAGCCTGCAGCTGGGATTTCTGAACTCTAGCACTGCCTTGGAACTTGGTTTTCATGGCATCCCAGAGTTCCTTGGTCGTGCCCTTGTTGGTGATGGTCTTCAATATGGTTTTGTCAATCAAACTAAACAAATAGTTCTTCGCCTTCAGGTCTTTTAACCTCAATTCCTCCAGGTTTTTGGTCTCAACTTCAGATAAAGCCTTTCCTTTAGCCTGATCTTTGAACCCCTCGCTAACTACCTTCCAATACTCCTTTGAACGGAGCAGGTTCTCCATCAGCAAGCTCCAGTGATCAAAATCACCATCAAACCTTGGTATGCACACCTGTGCAAAGCTACTGGCCTCACTCATCTTTCCAGTAGTCACCTCTTCTCTAAACTCTCCTTAATTTTCACTCAACTTGATTACAGTTCGCTTAGATGCTCTGATATCACAATGAAACGATATGAGCTCGTGCAAACTGACATTTTCATTAGGATGAAGGATGTTAACAATAAGTACAGCAAGTAGGGCCTAAAGATCAGGAGGATCTGGCAACAACAGCCATGATCTCCATACCCAGTCGCCTGGAAATCAGCAGCTCATAACAAACCAACACATAGGACTAAATTGTCAACAATCTAAAACTACAGTGACTGAAATGTAACAACTAGAGAGTTCTTCATAAAACGATGCAGTTTAACTAACGGTCTAAAACTTAACGGCTATGTCAAACGACGTAGCTTCAATAACGGTCCAACAAGAATACTAAAAATAGGCAAAATTACTGAATTGATTTTTTTTTATCTCATTGTATAAAAACATCACTTGATTTAATTTATGACTACGCCATTAGGAATATTCGTCGGCCCTAGAAAGGTTTGTAAACTGGTTGGTGATGTCATTGTCAGCAGGAAGCTAATATGTATGCCCATACAATGGTGTATAGCAATTCTCATTGGCGTAATCATGTTGTATAAATGGACCGTTTTTTTGTTTTCTTAATCGAAAAAACTCAGTCAATCTATTAATCTATAATATTTCAGATTTTGGTTTAAAAAAAAAGACCGTTAGTAGTGATTTAGACTACTAAGTTAGTAGATTGGGCTTTTGCTAACCCGTAATATTGTAGATTTGGATTTTGTTAACCTGCTTTGAAGATAATTTTTCTGTAATGACTGGTTTAGAAATCCAGGAACACTGTAGTCTTAGACAATTATCAACATTCAATAGATTTGTTATTTTGGTAATTTCAACTTGAAGCATTTTAGTATATGGCACCTGGACCTACAAATCAACCACGCTCGCAGCTTGTTATTTCCCGCAAAGTGACCCGGCATATATCCCTTTTGAAACTTGGACTATTCATGTCGATGCAGCTATTCGAGTTATTGCATTTACTCTTTTATTTGACACTATTAAATTCGTGGTTTGTCGTTGTTTTAACTTTTTAATCTTTGGGACTGGACAAGTTCCCCACATTACACATACCCTCTTCTTTTAGAGTTCTTAACTGGCAAACTTTATACATTATATAGATTCGATATTTGGAAGGTTTCATCATCCACTCACTCTATAAAGGTTATTTGCTTAATCAATTCTACTATCACCAACATAAGGGTGAGGCATGTACTATTGAAATGTCAAACTCTTTTAATGAATTACTTTTCATTTCTTTAATTCATATTTTTCATTTTGATAATTATCTCGATCATTTTATGATACATGAACTTTAAATTATCTGAAGAATGTCTCTTTATTTTTTTTATTCATGTAATCTCTAAAAATATATAATCTCATCTTTCAATGAAGTAACCCACAAAAGATAGGGCAAGAATTTCCAAAGGAAGTAGGGAATCGCCCATCTCCGACGATACACCTACCTCACCCGATTAACATCAAATCTTCGGTTTCTTCACCAATTTTCGGTACCACTAAACCGACTTCCAGAAAATCTTCAGGCGAGTTCGGCTGCCGAAGTCGTATTTATTCTACGACTTAACCGCCGTGTCACCAGTATCTTGCTTTTCAACGTAGACAGGTTAACCGAGATACAGACTCCAAGCGGTAGAAACCCTAGATTACCTCGATCATGAATGTAGTAAGTCGAGGATTCTCTTCTCACTGCATTTTCTTTTTAGTAACCATTGTGGGTCCGTCCTATTACAGTGTTAGGAGTTTGATTTATTAATCGAGTCATGGGATGCTTGGAAATTCAATCATGGAGCTGTAATCATACATTTCTTTTATGTTTCTTTACTGGTTTACTTTGGTTCTATTTT
This sequence comes from Linum usitatissimum, assembly GCA_030674075.2. Taxonomy (NCBI): domain Eukaryota; kingdom Viridiplantae; phylum Streptophyta; class Magnoliopsida; order Malpighiales; family Linaceae; genus Linum; species Linum usitatissimum. The sequence continues at coordinate 55,853 of JAUJYP020000655.1, forward strand.
GTTTGGTGTTTCTTAGTGGCATCAATCAATATCTGCAAAAGACAAATGGTTCTTACTAAAGACAGTAGATACAACTTGCTATACTGACATTGAACCTTTCTTTTGTCGACCTTGCATTTCCTGAATCTCAAGCATTTCATTTGATGTTGCATGTCAAGAGGTAGTTATTACATTGCCTTCTGCATTTTGCTAACCATCATACTCAAGGGGGGTTATCTGCTCTCAAACCCAGAACTGTGACTGAAAATTTGATGTCCTTTTGCTCGTCTTTTTTTCTTCAGTCTTGATCCTTAACTATACCATTCTACTATGATTGGATTTCATCCTTTATTTATACCATTCTACTATAATTAGATATCATATATCAGTAGATTGGATAGTTTGGAAACAACATCCCTCCAGTATTTCCTTTGTTCCACTCTCCTTCTGTGATGTATGAATATTTCTTCCTGTCCTTCTAATACTTGTGGGATTTATGATTGAACTTCATACCTAGGTATATATTATATCAAGAACCTTCTGACTTCTCTGATCCTTCAGGCGGGATAACTTATTCAGGTACTTGCTTCTTCTGGACTATTTACTAGTCTGTCCTTGATTCATTGTAATACTTCAACTCACATGGCCCATCAATTCATAATAACGAATTAGTTACACGGTTCTAGCTTCTTTCAAGGAGCAGACTTTGGCTGAATATTTGCAATAATTACTAGAGTACCAGGCAACGTAATAAGTTATTCCCAACTGTATTTTATGGCAAAGAACAATTCTAAGTAACGGCCTACCCACAACCCTTTCATGGTTGCTGATTGTAATCTGGTTGTTTAACTGAAATTATCTCACGTTTACTGAGATTCTCTAATCTGATATTAAACCTTTGAAGCTCCGTATGTTTATGCACTTACAGTAGGTAGAAAATTGTTATTTACCTTTAAAAGTGCTTCACAGGTTATATATATATACAAAAAGAGATGAAAGAAAATGACTGTGAAATTAGTGTGGAGAAAGAGAAAGAGGGAAGGCGCCAAATGAGGAAATACTGGACGGGGGCTGAACATAATACAGAAAAGAGAGTGACGTCTTCTTATTTTACTACGAACGGTGAAGTTTGCTCGGAGAAAGATGAAAATCAGAGGAAGAAGAAGAGAGAGAGGAAATGGACACGATGTGAAAAAAAGAGTTGTGTCTCCTTATTTTAGCGATATAAAGGATGTTGAAGGAAGTTCGAAGAAAGGGAGAAAGAAAAGCAACGGGGGGAAGCAAAAGATGGATGGGCAGCATATTCAAAAGAGAGTTTCGTCCCCTTATTTTCAGAAGGAAAGTGATGGTGTCAAAGAAGGCAACGGGATAAACAGAAAAAGCATAATGGCAGATGCACAAAATGAAGAAGGTAAAGTTACTTCCTCTTATGATAACAATAATGACGAAGCTCACTATGAGAAAGTCGAGGCGAAGTTGGATAGTGGAGAGGTCGTGGATGGACAAGATCTCAAAAAACGAGTGGGATTTCCTGATTTTATTAAAGTAAATGATATTGAAGCTGGTGATGAAAAAGCAAGAGAGAAGAAGAGAAGAGGGAAGAGTAAGGTGGATGAACGAGTTGTTGAAAAGAGAGTAGTATCCCCCTATTTTCAGAAAGAGAGTGATGCTGAAAATAATTTAATAATACAGGAATACAGGAGGAAGAGGAAAAGCAGAATGGAGGCTGCACAAATTGCAGAGAGTAGACCGGCTTGGCTTTGTTTTAACAATGATAACGAAGTTTTCTATGAGAAAGAGGATCCAAAGGAGAAGATTAGAGGGGTGGATGGAAAAGATATGGATAAGACTGTGGTATCTTCTTATCTCGGGGAAGTAAATGATGCCGAAGCTAGTGATGCGAAAAAGAGAAAGAAGCATAAAAGGGAGAAACAAATTGTGGATGGAGAAAAGAGAGCGGTTTCCCCTTATTTTCAGAACGGAACTACTGGTAAAATTAATTTTGAAACAGAGTGCAATGGTAGGAAGAGGGGTAGTGCAATGAAGGGTGCACATGATGACGGAGAATGTGGAGTGACTCTGCCTTCTTTTAACACTAATCAAGTATGCTATGAGAAAGACGAGTTGAAGGAGAACAGTGAAGGGGTGGATGGACGAAGTGAAGAAAACAGAGTTCTATCTCCGTATTTTAGCAAAGTGAATGATGATGAGAAAGAGGGCGTTGGGGTCAAGAGAAAGGTGGTACTTGGACTACGTGCTGAAACAAGAGTGGTATCTCGTTATTTCCAGAAAAGAAGTGATGCTAAAATAATTTTCGGTGAAGAAAAGAGAGTTATATCTCCTTATTTTAGCAAAGTGAATGATGATGAGAAAGAGAGCGTTGGGGTGAAGAGAAAGGTGGTACTAGGACTACGTGCTGAAACAAGAGTGGTATCCCCTTATTTTCAGAAAAGAAGTGATGCTGCAATAAGTTACGGTGAAGAAAAGAGAGTTATATCTCCTTATTTTAGCAAAGTGAACGACGATGCTGAGAAAGAGAGTGTTGGGGTGAAGAGAAAGGTGGTACTTGGACTACGTGCTGAAGCAAGAGTGGTATCCCCTTATTTTCAGAAAAGAGGTGATGCTGAAAGAAGTTTCGGAAAAGAGGGCAACGGGAGAAAGATAAAAGGCAGAACAGAGGATGCAGAAAGTATAGCGACATTCTCTAATGTTACGAATAGTAATCAAGTTTGGTATGATGTAGAAGACAGTAAGAAGAATAGTGGAGAGGGTGTTGTACAAGATTCTGAAACAAAAGAGACTAGTGGGAGGGAGAAGAAGATGGTGGATGGAGAAATTGCTGAAAAGAGAGTGACATCTCATTATTTCGGGAAAGTAAGAGAGACCGAGGGGAGTACTTGCCAGAAAGGGGGGATGGAGTCAAATACAAAGAGAAGAAAGGACGAACAAAAAAGAGAAACTAGAGTTACAGCACCTTATTTTAGCAAACCAAATGATGTAGATATCCGAGACATGGAAGATAAGATGGAGAGAAAGAACAAAAAGAGAAATAGAGGAAATATAGATGGGGAGAATATTGAAATGATGGAAACAAAGAGGCAATCGAAGCAAGTAGTATTGGATGGCTCTCCTGAACGCATAATGTCGAAGAACAAGGCGCCACCAGAACAAAATTGTTTTCAAGAAGGTGCACCGACTGTTGCTTTGAGAAATTTGGAAACTATGTTCTCCCAATTTGCATATAAAGCCAATGGCCATGAGAAGAGTCTCAAAGGTATGAAATTTTCAAAACCACAATATGAGTTGCCTAATTCTGATGCGTGCGTTCGTATTGAGGAGAGAGTTAAGAATAGAGATATGGATGATGCACAATTAGCTGGAGGTAATGGTGCTTCTTCACGTATTAGTAAGGAGCCACATGAATCTAAAGGAAAGGAGGATCGCAATGTTTCGAAATCGACCAGAAGACAGTCAAATGGTAAAGGAAAACAAAAAGAAGTAAAAGCCCCAAAACCACGTAGACGAGTACAATCAGCAGTTGATAATGTTCCCGCTTCCTTTGAAAGGGTATCCAAATCTGCGGTATCAAAAGGTAGTAGTTCGACTAATCGTAGAAGTGTGAAATCAATGATAAAGAAGAAAAAAAGGAAGAATGTTCTTTCTGCTTCTGAGAAACGTAATGAGGCGTATAGAAGGAAAAGTCCAGATAACATGTGGAAGCCACCAAGATCTGTGCATGGACTACTGCAAGAAGCGCATGCGCATGACCCTTGGAGAGTACTGGTGATATGTATGCTCTTAAATGTAACTACTAGGGATCAGGTAAACATCTAGCTATTTTTTTATTTTAGCATATTATTGTTATTAATGTATCTGTATTCTGTCTGACCTGCCACGAGCATCCTCAGATGCTTGATACTAATACAACCAAATTGGATTGGAAATCGGAAATGGCAGGTTAAAGGAGTGTTGGATGACTTCTTCATGCTGTGTCCTGATGCGAAGACAGCCACAGAAGTTGATGTGTTGGAACTTCAGAAATTGATAAAGGGTCTGGGTCTATCCCGAATTAGGTCTGCAACGATAAAACGTTTCTCTGAAATGTACTTGTGGGAGGACTGGACTTACGTGACTCATCTTCATGGTGTTGGAAAGTAAGTGGGTAGTGTAAAGAGTATTTGAGAATTTGTAGACTAGGTATGGTTTAAAGAAACTTGTGATTGTGATTTTGCAGATATGCGGCAGATGCATATGCAATATTCTGTACAGGTATGTGGAAGCATGTGAAACCTTGTGATCACAAGCTAAATGACTACTGGAATTTCCTTCGTCAAGGTGGAGCGGATTGCCTGTGAGTTGAGTTGGTGTTCTGCTTTTGAAGGGGGCTGGCTGGCTGGCTGAGTCTGTAACTTGCTGTCTGACACATTTTGTGGATTTTGGTCCGACAAAAATTTGGGCGCCTCTTTATTTGGATGACTAGCTTTTGCAAGATGAACGAAATCATGTTTGGAGATGAGATACAGAGATGATAGTTCCAAGTATTATTTTTAATTATTTTGTTTCCCTTTTATAAAACTGTTTGCTACAACCTGCCATTGACGAACCAACCAAGCAGCTCCGGGGTTTTGCCTAGCTTTGTTTGTACATATACTCTTTCCTTTGTTACTCCTTGAGAAATAGCTTGTGTTTTGTCGCAAAAAATATAAAAATGATATGCCACAATTGTTACCAAATATGTAACATATATGAACTTTATGAACGGTTAAAAATTATGTAGACCATATGTGTTAACACCTTACAACTTTGAATTCAATATGAATAATAACCCTCATTTTTAATTTAATTTTTTATATAGAATTGCAATTTCTCACCCAAATTCTTATAAATCAATTGAAGACCTAGGGCTTTCAATAGAAACATAAAACAAAAAAGAGAAGAAACTAGTTCACATAAACATATGTGCAGAGAACCAAAAAAGTGAGTTCACATGTTTTAAGGAACCAAACCTTTTTATGCAATAGTTACTTTTATAAATATTATTATTTTAAAAAAATTGTAATTCAAACTCAAAGCGAATTAGTTTCAAGATTTTAATCACAATGGCCGTTTCGATATTTCAGACATATTTTGTCCATTTTTATTTTGGGATTTTCAGGTTTCTGACTACAGCGGCATTTTTGAATTTTTTTATATAAAATACTTTTTTTTACAAATGGTTTGTCTAAAACTATTTTGTTAAATGTATCTTCTTAAATTTTTTTTAAAAATAAATAAATTGTTATAATTTAAATAATATGACTGTTTATCATTTTTAAAATATATAACTAGCTATAATTAGTGATTATGATTAGTTTTAATTATAATTATTTATTAAAATATAACTGATTATAATGTAAAAAATATAACTGTTTGCAGAGTTTATGGAGTAGTTATCAAAAGTTCGCAATAAGTTATTGACTGTATCCAGCTTGAGATTGACATAATGTGGAGTGGCTACCCTTCGCTTCATTAGCACCCTAGGTTAGTCTCTTTGTTCTTAGTCTGTTGTTTTTCTTACTTTGTCTTCGAGTCTGTACGAACTGTAGCCTATTTGGCTATAGTTATTGGTGTTATAAAATGAGCTGATTATAAAAAAAAGTAGCTTTTAACTATCGCCCTAAATTTTAAAAAAATATCGCCCTAACATTTAAATGTTATACATGAAATTACACGAATGTCCTTGACATTACTTATTAAATAATCGAGTTTGAACCAATAAACAAGTCGGACCGCTGCCGGAGTGTCGCAGGACGGCCGTCGCCGCCGCCAAATCTCCGCCATCGCCGGACAGCCGTCGCCGCCGCCGAATCTCCGCCGTCGCAGGACAACCGTCGTTGAAGGTGAGTTCGAAAAAAAAATTGACCTAGTCTTCCAAACCGGACGGCCGGTTAGAGAATTGGCAGTCCAATTGGGACGACCGGTTCTCAAACCTGCAGTCCGATTTGGACGGCCGGTTCTCAAACCAACAATCCGATTTGGGCGGCCTGTTGTCAAACAAGCAGTCCAGTTTGGGCGGCCGGTTCACAAACCAGCAGTCCGATTTGGACGGCTGGGCTATATTTTTTTAATATCATAATAATGTGATTAATTTAATTAATTGATTATAATTTTATTTAATTATTATAAATACAAATTATGGATAATTACAGTATCATTAGTATTTTTGTACAGTAGTTGTATATGCAATAGTTATGTGATTAATTTAATTTAATTATTATAAATACCAATATTGATAATTACATTATCATTAGTATTTAGGGTTTCTAGAAATAGCGTAAACGATACTAATTCTTAAATCCTAATACCCGTTAGTGTTTAAGGTTAGGGTTTAGGATAACCATTTTAGGGAACGTGTCGATTGTCCTAATTGGGTTTAAGGTCTAGGGTTTATGGTTTCTAGGAATAGTGTAAACGATACTAATCCTTAAACCCTGCACCTGTTAGTGTTTAGGGTTAGAATTTAAGGAAACTGTCAAGTGTCCTAGTTGGGGTTTATGGTTTATAGGAATAGCGTAAATGATCCTAAACCCTAAACCCGTTAGTATTTAAGGTTAGGGTTTAGGGTAACAATTTTAGGGAATGTGTTCCGTATACAAATTGGGGTTATATGATTTATGATTTTAGAGTAATAACATAAACGATACTAATCTGTTTAGGGTTAAGGGTAAAAGGTTTAGGGTTTTAGAGTAATGTTATTGGGGAACGTGTTCAGTATAGAAACTAGGGTTTAAAATAGAGGGTTTATGGCTTCATGGAACTAAGATTTTAGGAATAGCGCAAATGGTACTAATCTTAAATCCTAAACCCTAAATAAGTTAGTGTTTAGGGTTAAGAGGTAGGGTTTAGGGTTTATGGTTTAGAATAATGCTGTCAGGGGACGTGTTCAGTATACAAATTACGGTTTAAGGTGTATGGTTTATGGTTTAAAGTATAGCGTAAACAGTATTAACTTGAAAAGCCTAAACCCTAAACCTACTAGTGTTTAGGGTTTAAGGTTAGCTCCACCCTAAACCTACTAGTGTTTAGGGTTTAGGGTTTAAGGTTATGGAGCTAGAGTTAGGGTTTATGATTTAATGTTTAGGGTAGGATTTATGGTTTATGAGAACTTATTGTATGACTCATATCTACATTCACTTAATTGTCCAAATTGTAACCTAGAATAATTGAAGACAATTTTTTATATATTCATATGGTGAAATACTAATTTTAATGTAACTACTCATAATGGGTATTTAACATAAGCAAATAAAATTATAATAAATAAATTACATAAAAATAACATATAAAACTAATGTAAAGAAAGAAAACTAATTGTAATGTAACTAATAATGGATATTTAACATAATTAAGTATAATTATAATCAAATTAATCATCTAACAATTACATATAAAACTAATCTAACAAAATTAATTATAATCTAACTACTCGTAATTAGTATTTAATATACAATTATAATAAATTATTTAAATAAATCACATAACAATTACATATAAAACTAATCTACAAAAACTACTCGTTATAAAATCAGACAAATTAATCTAATTAATCATTTTATTATTTCATATAGAACTACTAAAGAAAAATAATTGTTATGTAACATACGTAATGAAGTGTAATTATAAACAGTTAATTCAATTAATCATATCACTATTATGATAAAATTATTTAAAATTGAATTAGTACGATATAATTGCAAAACATATAATCATTACGAACTTAGATAATTAATTTTAACAATTTGACACAAAGAAGAGAAAAAAAGTATACAAAATTATAATTAATCATATCATTATCACCATAAAATATAACTAATATTATGTAATCATAAAATATATATTTATTACAATATTTAAAAAAAATCAGAAAAATTCACCCAGCCGCCCAAACCGGACGCCCGGTTAGGAAACCAGCGATCCAAATTGGACTGCTGATTTCCTAACCGGTCATTCTGTTTGGGCGGTTGGGTTACTAACAGGCCGTCCGGTTTGGGCGGCTAGGTTATTAACCAGCCGTTCGGTTTGGGCGGTTGGGTTACTAACCGGCCGTCCGATTTGGGCGGCTGGGTTACTAACCGGTCGTCCGGTTTGGATTGCTGGGTTACTAACTTGCCGTCCGATTTGGGCGGCTGAGTCATTTTTAACGTCCATAATTACAGAAAAAGTTATAATTAATCATATCATTATCACAATATAATTTTAAAAAATATAACTATTATTATATAATTATAAAATTTATAATTTATACAATATTTAGAGAAAAAATCGGAAAAATGGACCCAGCCACCCAAACCAAACGTCAGGGGCATTTATGGAATTTCATGTTTAAAATTTTAAAGTTAGGACGATTTTTTTTGAAAGTTAGGGCGATGTTTAGCAGTTGAGTAAAAAAAAGATATAATTGGCTATGATTATTATAATTATTGATTATAATGAATTATATTTGTAATTATAATTTGCTATAAGTATGATTAGTTATTAAAAAATGTCTTGTTATAATTTAGAAAATATAACTGGTTATAAATATTCGTCGGAAATGTCGTCGGCCGGCTACCGGATTCTCGCCGGTAAATTAACGGCCGGTCAATGTAGACTCGAAGGGGCAATGGCTTTTAAAAAATAATAAATTAAAATAGGATAGTGAAAAGATGTTATTACCTTTATTATGTAGATCGTTAGATCAGTCAATAACTAAAAAGTTGAGATCTAACGATTCAAGATCATTCTGAACATCCTAAAATAACTTATTCGCCTTGATTTTAAACCTACTCCGCTTCAATCATATTGTTTATTAACTTGATAAACTTGTCTGATACATTTACAACAAAATGACATATAAACAGATCCACAGACTATAAAAAACAAACCTGTCTGGGTTACAATAACAATCAATTCCATTCTAATACATCTGTTGACTAATACGTCTCGGCTATTGCTTCTCTCCAATTCTGCAAGTCTCCCATACAAGCCAAGTATAACATGATTGGTCTCATTCCACGAATTATGAACTATAAGTCTATAACCGTGGTTTCGAATCCATGAATATACCGCTGAAGACTACTTTGGTGGTATTTAATGACCAAACATTAATTTGGTAGTTAGTGTAATTGCTAAATAAAATTTAATAATGTCATATATTAATTTGAATTTTTTAGTCTTAAACAGTTAAACTTCTTATTAAACAATATAAAAAATGAATTTAAGTCGTTGGATTATAAAACTATGTGTGTGATTTCTAACCTACATTTTTTGATTTTTAATAGTTCTTTCTTTAAGTCTTTATACTATCGTATTGTTCGGTTTGGTTATTTTTTTTCGAAAGCAAACAAACATAAATGTTTATATATTATCATAGAAACAGTTAAAACATACACGGTATGAACGGTTCCTAAAGAGTACAATTTACATATAGATCACATCGAAAAAAATATTTAACCATAGGTTAAACTACATCACATCCTACAAATACTCTTTAGAACCACATTAAAATACACTATCAACCTCAAGACACTAGACTCTAAATTACCACTCCCTAACCAAGGAAAGGAAAACTGCCAACATTTACCTTCCAAAAGAAATTAACAAAATCCGAACAGAGAATATGAAAAAGCCAAAAGACACTCAAAGAAAGATACAAACTACTAGGCAGCTGCAGTAGAACCAAAACTGGGATGTTGCCGGAGCTGGCTGTCACTCCGCAACCCCAGGAGCCAACAATTCGATTGAGTGGATTGCTCTTAGTTGATCCGCCTGAACCACTTGAATCTGGATGTAGTTGTCTTTTTTAGGGCGACATAGAGGGTTTCCTTCCAAGTGCTCCTACCTCAGCTACGGTCTTCGCGATTCCGGATGCCCTAGCTGTGGGTTTATCGGCGGTAAGGTGGGGCGTCGCTGCAGCATCGAGGGAGTTGGGGACGACCTTATCGGTGGCGCGATGAGTAGCCAGAGTTGCGACGGAGATGTTAGGGGCGACGAAGGTGAGATGGCTGGTGCGTGGTTGAGTAGTCATCAAAGGCATGATTGATCGTTCGTGGTGTGGGGTTGCGATGGAAGAGGTTGGAAATGCGGCAGTGTGCGCCGAAAAAACCCTAAGACACCAGGGAGAGAAAAACCCTAAATCGTTAGGGAGCAGGTAGTTGTTACTTGTTCGGTTAGATAATTAATTTATCCTGTCGATAGTTCTCTATTAATTAATGTATTCACTTTTTATTAAAATTACTATGGTTCAATCGATATATAATCTTGTCCCTTAATCACAAAATCCGGAATTTGATTATTATCCATATGAATAGAATACACCTTGGGCCAAACATTTACCGCCTTGCCATCCGCGATATGACGAGGCCTACTCATTTTTTATACTATCTTCATCATTTTAAAACATTTAAACTCGTTAAAAATGCTAATACACCCTACATCCCTAATTAAGGTATTATTTTATTATAAATCTAATTAAGGTATTTTACTTTGGTGTAGTTACCGGTTTTCATCCGGGCCCAATGGACATTGAATTTTATTATTTATTTAAAAGTTCAAGTCTCGTTTTATGACTTGATATATTTTTAAGATGAACCAAGAAAGTTGAATTTGGGTGCTTAAAAGTGAGATAAGAATAATGAAAATAAATTCGAGAATTTGAGTATAATTTTAGCTAAATTCCAGATAAGTTGGATCAACTGAATAATTTATCCGGTCCTATTCTCTCATTTGAATTTAATTTGGTTTGGTATACCAACTCAATTCGCGAGTATAATATCGAGTCTAATTAGCCTAATCACATAGTCTGATCATAAATATTTAAGGAGGAAAGTTTTTATTTAATTACAATCCAATTAAGTCAATTATCGGTCAGATTTCGGTCCAACCGGTTTGATTTGGGTGTCATTTCATGTAAAAAGATGGGTTTTCCCTTGTGTATTAATGGAGATGTTTACTTGTCAATTTAGGGTTGGCTTACGACCAAACCGATCATGTCAGATGGCTGGTCGGATAGTCTGAAATTTAGATCGATTTAGGGATCATTTTCGTCTTTTAAATTCGATTCTTCTGAAGTAGAAACATTAATCGATATATTGAATCCTAATGAAATCTCTATGTCTATTTTTGAAGAATTTGAAAAGATTTAGGACTATATTGAATCAAATTTAAATGGATTTACAATACAAAAATATAATTGGTTCGGATCCAGACAAACTGGGTCAGGCCCGACCGCACTATGAAACAGTCTAGACTAGGTGATTGGCTCGGATAGGCTAGGGGTAGATTTAACATAAAATTTTTCGAAAATCCACAATTCATCAGCCTCCATTTCAGACCTATATAAATAAGTCAGATTTTTAAATTCAGAGGAGAGAGAAGTTTAGGAAAGATTCTAGAAAAAATTTAGAGACCAAAATTCTATTTAACACATCTAGAGCACTAAATTAAAAAAACCAGCAAACAAAACTAAGGAATTAGACTGCATTTAGTTACAAAACCACACTCAACCCTTATATTCATCACAGTCTTAAAGCATCACCATCACTCTTGGCCTCATTCGAAATCTCACCTCTTATCCTAAACCTCATTTGAAAACATTCCTCTTCACACTAAGCTCCACTCACTTAATTACCCTCATCCTTACCATTCTCAATTACTTCACCTCTCAACCTCACCGAACTCTCAACATCAACATCATCATCCTCTCGATCTTCCGGAAGGAACACTTTTTGACACACCTCATAAGAAAGTGAAAACATTGACATTAGTGCAACTAAAAACAAGCCAAAATCAGCTGAGAGGTGAAAGGTACATATAATAAGAGTCATTAGAATACATGCTTTGAAATCCTAATCGCATTCCATATATCATCATCGCAATTCTAAGTATGACTTATCATAATTCGAATATTAGATTTAGAAAGTAAATTGACAGTTGTTGAGTGCTCTACCAACTTTAACCTTAGTCCCTTTGAATGTAGATAAGGTTAGAACTTTTGTGCTAAATAGCTTTAAGAAATGACAAAATGAACATGGCATGAAGATAATTTCAGATTCGAAACTCCAGTCGATGTGTTGCATAAATTGAACTTAACAAGTCGATTAACAATTGCATGTCTAAGCAACTTGCAATGATGATTACAGTATGATAAACTTATGGAAAAATATCATATGAACTCAACCAACAAATATTAAGTTGTGGCTAAATGATTTGTTTAGTTGATTCAGTGCATCCCATGAAACAAATATGAATTTAGTTTTGGGGACAAGTGCTGCTGTTATGACCATCTTGTTTACATTTTGTGCAATGTTTGACGACCCCCTTTCTAGCCATGACAGTACCACCATTCTTAGCCGGACGAACTTCCAATTCTTGTGCTTCCTTCTTCCTATTCCTTTTCGGCCTCCCCGACATCACCCTACCAATAGGAGGATGAATGATAGATCCATCCGCTTTGTCCCAAGCCTGTTGGCCAGGTAGGGCAGGTATTCCTCCGACTCCATAACCTTTTTAGCATAACAAGGAATTCCAGCGAGTTCCCAGTACCCACATCAGCACACAAACTTTTCTAGGTCAACTACATAACCCTTGTCACCAATTTCACACTCACAAACATATTGTAGAGGTTGTCTAACAATGCAATTCCTCTAAACCCTAAACCCTAAACCCTATATTCTAAACCTTAAACCCTAAACTCTAAACCCTAAATCCTAAATGCTAAACCCTACACACTAAACCCTAAATACTAAATCATAAACCCTAAAACCCTAAACCCTAAACACTAAAACCTAAACCCTAAACACTAACCCTAAATATAAACCCTAAACCCTATACCCTGTAGACTAAACTCTAAACCCTAAACCCTAACCACTAAACCCTAAACCCTAACCACTAAACACTAAACCCTAAACTCTAAACCCTAAAACCAAAACCCTAAGTTCTAAACACTAAAATTTAAACCCTAAACCTAAACACTAAACCCTAACCTAACCACTAAAATCTAAACCCTAAATCCTAAACCCTAAAATCAAAACCCTAAACCCTAAACACTAAACTCTAAACCCTAAATCTTAAACCCTAAATACTAAACTCTACACCCTAAACTCTAAACCCTAAATCCTAAATGATAAACCCTACACACTAAATCCTAAACCCTAAATTATAAACCCTAAACCCTAAAACCTAAACCCTAAACCCTAAATATAAACCCTAAACCCTAAACCCTAAAGACTAAACTCTAAACCCTAAACCCTAACCACTAAACACTAAACACTAAACCCTAAACTATAAACACTAAAACCTAAACCCTAAGCTCTAAACACTAAAATTTAAACCCTAAACCTAAACACTAAACCCTAAACCCTAACCACTAAAATCTAAACCCTAAACCCTAAACACTAACCTCTAAACCCTAAACACTAACCCCTAAACACTAACTCTAATAAACGGCGAAAAACATTTCAGTTTAGTATTTTTGACATAACTGATCGCTCAGATGTCCGATTGATGCAAGACCGGCGGCATTGGAAAGCTAGGTCTATTTTCTACAAGTTTTATGTTCATGTCGAGGCCAAATTCCGACGAGAATAACCGGACGGACCGGATTTCCGTCCGGGTGGTCTGACCGGACGGAACGCCGTTCCGTCCGTTAAACATAACAGACGGATCGACGTTCCGTCCGGTCAGACCACCCGGACGGAAATCGATTCCATCTGGGTGGTCTGACCGGACGGAACGCCGGTCCGTCCGGTTAGTCCGTCGGAATTTTTTTTTTTTCAGATCCAAAATTCAATTTCGTACCTTTCCAATTTTGAGCCGTGGTTCGTCGAGAGTGTTTTTGACCAACTAAAACATACGAAATAAGGGTTTTTTGGATTGAACTAATAAGTTTTTCATATTTTTCATTTTTACAGAATGGACGTTTAGGTCATTATGAATGTAGGGCGTTGTTTAGTAACCCTCTTCTTGGGTGGGATAGGGATTAGGTATTTTTAAAAAATTTAGGGGGGACAGGGTTTGAGAAACAAAGCGCGGGAACGATTACTTAGATGGGCCTTTATTTACGTTTCATGTGGAAAGTTCAGGCCCAATGGTATTTGTTCTTTCAAATCCATGATATTTAGCCCGTAGGCGGTAGCTGACCAATAGTGTTGTTTGCGGTCAATGGTACTGCCAAATACATCCGTAAACACGTTTACAGCGAGAGTAATCATGGTACTAACATATATGTCACTTACTTCCTCTTGGTTTTCACTATATCGTGGGTATTGACATAATCTCAATCTTAAGACCTCAACAACCAGGTCAAATCATTACAATATGAAAATAAATCAACTCGACGCGAGAATGAAAACAAAACACAATACATAAAGCACGATACACCTTAAGAGTCCCTCCCGAGTCTGGATTATTATTGTCGACAAACATCTCAAAGCGTTTACTGGATCACCTTCGCTTCTTGGCCTTCTTCTTGAACAGAACGACTTCACCTTCGGTCAGAACTGGATCCCTGTGGGATTGACTGGATTTCGGCACGCAGCTAAGGCCAACACAGGACCAGTTGAATCGCTTGGTTGGATCAGCTTGGACGGCTTCCTCTTGGCTCGTAATAGATTTTTTAGCATCAGCATCTTATATTGTTTGTTAATGAGCTGCTGGTTGGCCCACCCTGCCTGAATGAATGTTGGCTCGAAATCCGATCTCCAATACTATTATTAGTTACTTTGGGTGAACGAGGTTAACTTCCCTTTGGAATTATTTTCTTGATGTTTTGCAGAAACTGCAACTTGACTTCCATTGCCTTCTCCAGACCCTATTAGAAGAGCAACCTAGGCTGAAGGCATGGTTGTAAGTAACTATGACTCCAGCCAGAGAGCTAAAACCAAAGTGCAATCAGGGAGTGCCTGCGTGCTAATATATCATTCAAAGCATCATCGTCCAATACATGGGCAGCTGCCGAACGAGAACGTCCCTTTTCTGGTCAATCCTGTGAGCCCTAGCCTGTGTCTTGAAGATCCATCTAAAGATACGAAAAAAAAACATATTATAAAGCGGGGAAAACACAGTTAGAATGCTCTCAACACCAATATTATAAAGTCTACTCAATAACCTGAGGATTCCAGTATCTGTCAAATATGATGACAGTCTCTGCAGCCTGAAGATTCACCCCAACACCACCAGCTCGAATGCTAATAAAACAAAGTTTGAAATTAGTCCTATGGATCATCAACACCGTAAAACATCTGTGTACCCCACCAAACCATTGCCAAGAAATGAGGAATTGTTAGGCTACAAGTATTCAGTTCATAATCAATTTTTAAACCAAAATGGAATACATCATAAACCATAATTAACACACAAAACCAACACATGCACTTCCACTTGAACTGTGGATGTCCAATCTAGAACTAAATAAGAAACATCAAGTTAAATTCCCTCCCAAGTAACTTTATTTCTGCAGCGATCCCCCCACAATAATTTTCTGCTACACTCTCTGGTAGAAACCATAAATTTATGATAGAAGGTCCACATTTACCTGAGCAGAAAGATGAATAATGGAGAATTTTGTTCGTTAAAAATATCAATAAGTGCACCACGATCACCAACAGAAGTATGACCATCCACACGACATGAAGGTATCGTTGTGAGATACTCTTCCATAACATCAAGAAGCCTACTCATTGTTGAAAAGAAGAGTATATGCATTGCAAACAGAACAACTGGAAATAAGTCGGAAGTAAAGGGGATCACAACTCTAAGTAAGACACTAGATTAGAATATTCGAGTACATTAAAAGAATTGGAATGTATAAATCAAAGATGCTCACCTCCCCACTTAATAGGGGCAATAGAGGTGCACGGGAGAACATAGAACTTCAAAAGGCAGAAAGATGAACAACGAATTTTGAAGAATCACACATCAGTAATGGTACGGTAAAACAGAATCACAGTAACAACTAACAACTAAAAAATTCAAAGACAACCAACTAGCAAACAATTACATTTATTTGTAAAGTTATTTCCATGAGAATTCCAGGACCTTGCATTTGAAACTCTAACCTTCTACTAATGATGCGGAAGCATCACCATTTGATATCTTCTTGGTAGACTAGTTTGGATGGCCGCTGAATTTTAAATCTGAGTTGGTATGGCATTGTACACCTGTAGATATTGCAATAATGGTGAATTCTTCAGTATATCTGTTATATCAAAATTTTCGGTGTGCCCAGTTTTTTTTTGGTAACGTAAATCCATCACCACCGTCCATTTTCAGTTTGCGATCTCGACGGTTCATAATTATTCGAATATTAAATCTGTTTCATGTTGATCATACTGCCATACTCATTGTTGATTACGCTTCGCATCTATATTGGGGAGACGTGTTTTTCCTCCAACTGTCTAATGTGGTATTTCATCTCGTCTGTGAGCTGATTTCGTTGTTGTGTCCCTTCACGCAACAACTCGAACTTGTGGTTGTGGAATGACCTAACAATCCCGCGTTTTACATCATCTTTGACAGTGTCAATCCTCCATTGCCACCTAGTGTCAACGTTCTAGTCCACACACACACCATGGACGTACAACCTCAGTACGATATTGTAGTCGTACGTGAACTCTTTGAAGATGCAGTGGACTGTGATTTGCCCTTGCCATCAAGCGAGCAATACAAGTACAACCGTTTTTCTTCTTCATGGAGGTTCTTCTTATGTGATCCACGAGTCAATTGAAACCCTAAACCTAAAGAAATGTCCCGAGCCGCATCACACGCATCATCGACAGTGTCGTAAAACAACCCGTTTACGGAATAGCCGTCATAACTCAACTGCTCTTCAACATCATCATCACTAGAACTTCCCTAAACATGGTATAACAACACCTATTAGTCGGTGTACTACGTTAATAGTATTCGTTCACTACATGCCAAACACTAAACCTACGATTCACAACTACTCATTTGGTACAATAATGAGAACTGACTGTATGGCTCATCACTATGCTTCTTGAAATCCACGAACAATAATTCTACCGATCCTCAACTGCAATAGTAGACATGTTCAACAAATTAATTACAAAACGGAGGTGATAATTTATCACACATAATATTATTAATCATTACTTCTAATCAATAAAAAGCGTGAGTACATAAAATATTAATAACAAAATTGTACATATTATATAATTATAACTATTAATATTTATGGTAATATTCAATATTAAGATTAATATTTAATATATTGTACATATTATAGAATTAAAACTTTTAATTTAAATAATTCATATTATTAATTTACGAGTTCAAATTTGTAAATAAAAAGTTAAAAAAACAATATTGTGATTAATATTTAATATAATGGACATATTATATAGTTAGATCTATTAAATTCACTAATTAATATTCTTAATTTACGAATTAAAATACACAAATATAAAAAATTATATCGTGTCATATTACATTTTATAATAACATAATAATTAAACAATGAACTAAAAAAAATTAACCGTCGCCATTAAATGCGACGGCCGCTCAACACCGGCACTACCAAAGGGCGACACTTATGAGTGGCAATTTTTGGCCGCCGGTTAAAGGCGACGGTTGTTTTTGGCCGTCGCCATTCAATGAGGACGCCATACACAACAAAGCCACCAATCAACAACGACGGTTTATCGTAAAGGTCGCCATTGAATTATTCTTTTTACCAAATTGTTGACCCGTTTATTAGTAATATTTATAAATTTACCTTAATTAATCTAATTAATTACTAATTTGCAAGAATTAATTACATATTGAATTATTAAGTATTTAATTATAAAATTAATTGTTACTATATTTACTAATTCACCTAAATTAGTATGATTAATTACTAATTTCCAAAAATTAATTAAAAGTAAGGAGAAAATTGCAACCCTAGATGCTAAACTCTATCTCTAAATTCTACACCCTAACCCCTAACCGCTAAACCCTAAACCTTATCTCTAAATAACCTAAATCGTAAACTCTAAACCCTATCTTTACATTTTAAACCCTAAACCCTAAATCCTATCTCTAAATTGTAAACCCTAACCAATCTAAACCCTATCTCTGAACCAAATCTCTAAATTGTAAACCCTAACCCATCTAAACCCTATCTCTAAACCTTATCTCTAAATTCTAAACCATAATCTGGAACATGCAAATAAAGAAAAAAATAACATTTACAATACCCTAATCTAGAATTTATTCGCATGGGACATGCATGTAAATGGAGTGGATATTAGGGTTTAGGGTTTAGCGGTTAGGGGTTAGGATTTAGAAACATTAACCGCTAAACCCTATTTCTAAATGACAAACCCTAACCCCTAACTGCTAAACCCTATCGCTAAATTCTAAACCCTAACCCCCGCCAAAATCTAAACCCAAAATCTAAATTCTAACCCCTAACACCTAACATCTACACCCTAAATCTTAACCCTAAACCTTAATTGTCACTATTATTACTTATATTTACTAATTCAACTTAATTAACATGACTAATTACTAATTTTCAAGTATTAATTAAATAATTATTCAGTTCTCAAGTATTTAATTATCAAATTAATTGTTATTATAATTACTTATATTTATTAATTCACCTTACTTATCCTGAATGCGTACTAATTTTCAAATATTAATTAAATAAATATTCAATTATCAAGTATTTAATTATCACATATTTAATTATTAATTCACTAAACTAAATCACACTAATTATAGTTTAATAATAATAACATAATAATTAAAAAATTAAAATTAAATTAAAAAAATACAACGGTCGCCATTCAATAGCGACGGTCCGTACCGGCGACGACAGATCTGACGGCGATGGTGCGGCTGCAGCGGGATGGCGGCAACGACATGGCTACCGCGAGATGGCTGCGGCGAGACGACAGTGGCGGAATAAGGCAATTTTGATGGGTTGTATCAAGTGGTATACAAATTTCTCGGTTTTTTGCATTTTATAAAGAAATTGATATTTTACTATTTTAAAGGTGTTTTGTCATTTCAAATTCCGATTTCGAATGTTAGGATATTTTATAGTAAAGCATAGGCCATTTTTTAGCCATTCGGTAAGGAACTGAGTGGCACTGTTCACTACGAACAGTATGCGAACAGGCTTGCTTTTTTGTTCTTAATGTTCCAGATAAATTCAATGGGTTATGAGACTTCCCATCTTCATAATAATCAACTTCCATAATCAAATTCTGAGAAGGCCCGGAATAACGCTTTGCTAGTCTTTTTCCCAATCTTAACATGTGTATTAGACAGGTCAATGTTTTCACTATCGCCGTGAGCCTTTGTTGAATCTTCCCTCCTTTTCCTTGGTTTCTTGTCGGGAATGGAAGCAGGCTCACTTCTGAAACATAAGAAAACTAAGTTACTGAGAAACGACATCATTGAAATATAAAAACATAGAGACTGTTGAATATCATTTTTCTCAAAGTCGCCACTGGCCTGTAGACTACTGAACGGATAAATCAAGTGAAGCAATCAAGAAGGACCTGCAGAACACTTACAAAACTTTATTGTCAAAACTGGGTGAGGGAAAAGAAAAGAAAGAAATGATATACCAATGGCTCAGAAACACCAAAGCTCAGAGTGACACAGCAGCAAAACCTTCCAGTTCAATGTCACTCTATACGAAAAAAGTGTTGAAATATGCTAACATGCGTTCGAGTTTTCCCCTGTTGACAAAGAACCCATCATGATTTATGGCAGAGAATTGTCGACTTCAAAATACTCAATCCTGAGTAGTTGATTAATTGTTGAATGAAATATAAGCCATATAATTAGAGATATTTAAAGTCTTTTTGGCACAATGCAACTAAAATAACTTACGAATGAATAGAGTCACATAAAATATATGAATAAAATTTGCACGACATCATGCAGTTATAAAAAATATAGAAGTAGAAAATGGTTGCTAATGTGTCAAACAATCTAATAATTGTAATTGAATTAGGTCAAAAGCATTTATAAAGTTTACATGCCCCTTAGCCAAAACCTAAAACTATATCTTCAAACTTTCAATCGTCCATGCCCAAAAGATAGAGAGCTCCAACCCATTTTTATTCGTAGACCAACCTATGAAATAAGAAAGAGGGGTTAGAATAGAACAAATACCAAAATAACAAAGACAAGGAAAGGACAGTAGCTGCTAAAAATGCAGCAACAAGCGATCAAAAGATGCAAATGGCAGTGAGCTATTCCCTTTTTATCCCATTTCTAAGGCCACTCAATCCCATATCATCATAATTAACATGACCCTATATCTTTAGTAGTAGAAAGAAGATGACAGAGTTGAAGGCGATAATGAATTGGAATAAAGCATCAAATTGCTCTTGCTTATTTAGCAACGCTGGACTGGACAGCTTACTCAATACTTCCCTTATATAAAAACTGGAACAAAAGAAGAATCCATAAAACTAGGCAACAATACAAACTTCTGCTAAGAGAGTATCCATCTAACAACATATACATAACTAGATACCCGTGGCTGGTCTACTAAGCTACTCCTTTTGTGTCTTGAAGAATCAAGTAAATCTGGTTTCATGGTTTACAGTTGTAGGTCATCAGACATACTAAAATAAAACTACTCTTAAATATAAATATAAAATGTTCAACATTAAACAGAGTTGAGTCACAAACGAGCATGCAATTAGACAACAAGTGAAGAAGTACCTGGTACAGAAAACCTGGCGTGTGTCTTTAATTGGATTGTTTCAGCCACTTAGCCATATGTCTTTTCAGCCCTCTGCATATTCTAAATTCCTGACTACTAAAGTCCGGAAGTTGAGCATCCGATTTCAGGTCAATGGGACATATATCTGCAAAGATGTCTTCCTCTTTTTTAGTTTGAGGTTTTGTCATTAAGGTACTATAGCTATGATCCCCTGGATAAGCACTGCTCCTGCAATTATCATTATTAGAGGAGCTCTCAAATGATACAGGCCGATAGACAAGCAAAGATTTTGCGTTTCCAGAATCAGCACAAATAGCAGCATCACTGCCCAGAGACATCGCAGCCACTTCCTTTATCATTTCCGTTACTTGATTGCAATACGTGTCAAGTTGTGCATCAACAGTTGATTTACCAACTTCCTCCTTTTGTAATTTGTCCACTGTAATCAACAAAGGTAGAGGGAGAATCGGACCCGCAAAAGCATTTTTTATCAACCACTCAACATTCGTAAGAGCTAAAGGCTTCCTCGACCAAAATGGGGGCAACTGGGGAAGATCATCAGGGACTGGTAAGGACTCGAATGCAGCCTCCTCCTCCTTCTTGTCTAGCAATTGAGTGTAGTTACAGAAGGCATGCTCTATGAGTTGAATGGGCAAGGCTGCCCAGTTTGTCATGGAAGCGACCTCATGTATGCTTGTAGGCATGCATACATTTGCAAGAACCATACCGACACTGGGAGACTTATTCACCCCACACATGGCAAACTTGTTGCACAATGCTTCATGACAGTCCTTACCAAAAGGCTTCATCTCTATCCCAAGATTTTCTAATATCCCTAAAAGATTGTCATTCAAGTGTCCAGAGAGATATTTCAACTGCAAATATTTGTACCTTTTAGTGAAATTATCCTCCGGATGAGCTGGATATAATAAATTATAAACAAGAGGAGTCGGCAGTGTATGATGATGTTTTAGTGTTGTCGTCAAATCCCAAGAAGCAGAATATCGCTCTAATTCAAGCTTCCCAGAGGTCATCAACCTGATAAGAGTGAATCCACCAAATTCAGAGCTCAAATGATCATCATTATCATCTCCACGCAAAATTCCGAAGCCAATAACCATATTTCTCTTCTCATGAGAAATAACATCTTCTGAAAAACTTTCCTTTACAAGACATGTATTGCAAGCACAGTCTGCATTTTGCAAATTGAGATTAGAAGGCAACTCCCAAGCATATAATGAGTTGGATATTTCATCAATTTTGGATGTAATTGAACTGTATGGAGCAGGCAGAGATGGTCCATAGCAAAACAGACTAAATTCTGATGATCCCACAACGATAACAAAACCAGATTCAGTAGCCCACTTGTGCGTGTCGGAATTCGACCTCAAGTTAGATAAGGAGAATGTCTGAACATAGCTTGGACAGTCAAGATGATGCTCCCATTGCAAAATTGGAGAGAATGGTTTGCGAATATCGCAAACAAGTAACAAGGTAGATGATACCAAAATAAAGTGAAAGTGACTGGAAACTGCTTTGGAGAAAGCTACGAAAGGTGTAGTTCCATAGGGACCAGACATATCAACATTTGCTAAACGAGTGATCTTAGGTTTATGATCACAAGACCACCTATCAATTAAGAAAGTGGCATCAGAACGAGCGATAATCAGCGTTCTAGGATTCCAAGTGAACTCACAACCCAACCATTTAGAGTCAGGAGGTTGATGATCCCATGACACTTTCAACTGAATTGCGTTCAAACCAGATGTAGGGTCCGAATTAAGCAAAAACAGAGAACCATTATCCAGCAGAACGGCACACTCTTCTAGTAAATGTGGACTCCAACAAGCAGTGACAACAGTTGAAGTTTCAAAGCTTTTAGAACCGATATAGACCAACGAAGTAGAAGAAGGCTGCTTTATACCAAACCAGTGCACAGAGTTGGTACAGTAGGCCAACAAATTCCCAATAATGGTATTGTCATCATCATTATCACAATCAGAAACTGGGTTGACAAGAATACCTCTAACCTGCTGATTGAGAGGCGGAGAGGCAGTGAAAATGTCATCAAAGGAAGTGTCGAGAGCTTCAACCGGATGACGACCGCAACTAACAAACTGTTTAGGTTTTTGCTGAAAGATTAAGTAGCTGATACTGCTACCATTAGCGAAGAAGACGAAAACAAAGGAGGAGTTGCAATGAAACAACTGAATCAAATTAGAATCAGCAAAGTCGGCTCTGGTGGTGTTGATTTCAGAATTGGAGAGTCGAATTAACGAGTCTGGTATTGGGTTGAAACAGAGAGGTCCAAGAACGGAAGTGACTGTGCTTCCAGTGAGAAGAAGAGGAGCTCCCAATACACCACCAATTGGTAACAAGGATTTCCACTCATGTGAGAAGTCCATTTCTTACTGCTAATCAGGAGCGGAACCCAAGTATCAGGAGCGGAACCCAAGTATCAGGAGCGGAACTGTCTCCTGCAAGTTTGGCCAATTCTCATATAAAGTTAGACTTAATGGAGGAAGCAGTCTAGAGACAAAAACAGGAACTCAGGTAACTGTGACGAATGAAGATAGAAGAAGAGTTGAGAAGAAGGTAA
Source organism: Linum usitatissimum (assembly GCA_030674075.2). Lineage (NCBI taxonomy): Eukaryota > Viridiplantae > Streptophyta > Magnoliopsida > Malpighiales > Linaceae > Linum > Linum usitatissimum. The sequence continues at coordinate 79,141 of JAUJYP020000655.1, forward strand.
GCAGAATTTGCAAGAGCCGAAGATCGTGAGACCTAGGGTTGGAAAACTACCTGGTAAGCAGAATCACTTGAGACGCCGACTGAAGCCTGGGTGGAAGTCGATGGTGTCGACTGAATTCGATGGCGGAGGCAGGAGAAGGGCGGACGCAAGGATGACTGGAGTAGGATTAGGTCGACTGCACTCTTTATCTCTATTTCAAGCCCTAATATTCGATTTAAACGACGCCCTAATTTGAGTAAACGATAATATTATCATTTCATAAAATCGAAATTCATATAAAAAATTGTATATATCGCCTAACTCAAACATAATCAAACACTCACAACCCCTCACAAACTCTCTCAAACGTTGATTCGAAGAAAAAATCAAAAATCGGAAGCGACCGTTTCAGATACGAAATCGAAAAAAGTGCATTCAGAGGCCCCGGCCGGCCGCTCGTTTCGGCCCAGACTAGTGCCAGCCGGAACGAATTTTGGGCCGCAGCTTGCCTGGGCCGGAACCAGCAATCAACCGGGGCCCTTCTCGGCCGTAATGAGCGGCCGACAGTTTTTTTTAAGTTAATTAATTTAATTAGTGTAGTTATGATAATTAGAGAATTGTTAGTGAGTGATTAGTGTAATTAGAGAATGTTAGTGAATATTTAGAATAATTATATAATTGTTAGTGGTGATTAGTGTATTTAGATAATTGTTAGTGAGTAATTAGGATAATTAGATAATTCTTAGTTAGGGTTTAGGATTTTGTTAGTAATAGTAAGTGAACCTAATTTAGCAGAATGCGAATTTTATTAGAAACGTTCATTTGTTTAAATGCAGTTTGGTGAAATATATGGCGAAGATAAAGGGTGGAGGTAAATCGCACAGTCATGATCTAGTAGAGGAAGAAACTGATGGGATCCAGAAAATGAGAGGGAAAGAAAAGCAAGCGGGCATTTTAAATCGGATGAAAGAGCGAGTAATCACCGCTTCGAGGCGGAAAGAGGGAGAAGAACAAGAAGTAGAAAATCTACAGCTCCCCTGACCGGTACCCTCCTGTTACGTACCCGGTTAGGTCGTTTCCGGAAGATGATGACGAGGATGAGGGTCCACCGTCGGGGTTTGAGTATGATGACACACATGCTTCCACGCACATGCCTTTTCCGCACCTCGCTTCTACAAGCTCGTCACATGCCTCCGCGACTGTTGACGTTAGAGAAGGGAAACCTAGCCGATTTACGCGGATCCGGGAGGAGGAGGCTACTAGTGGAGTGGACTGACAGGGACTCAGTCGTACTTGGGAGCTTACAACGAGACTTCCGGATGGTGGACCGAGGACACCGACAGTGATCCCCGACTTTGGAGGTCACATTGCGTACTACTTATGACAGTCTGGCGAGGGATACAGGGATCTGAAGGTCTTCGGGTTCCTGAAGCGCCCTAAGTTGAGACACGGTGAGCGAGTTCGTCATCCAGACGACGACCATTAGGCCGATCATGCAGGAGTCGGGACTTCTTCACTTGGGCCAGTGCATGTCGACCCACTTTGATGAGCCACTTCTAGAGTCATTTGTTGAGAGGTGGCCGTCGGATAATAACACCTTTCACATGTCGTGGGGGGAGATGACGATCACTTTTCACGACATCTTACACATTCTCCGGGTCCCGATTGTCCGGACGACCTCTTCATAAAGCCCGAGCTCTTTTTTATTTGAGAGCGGGTGTAGCGAAGTCGCTTGGGTTTAGCTCTGTTGCTAGTTGGAGTACCCTGTTAGGGGCGAGACTGCTGGCCCACCGCTGTATGCTCACGACGCCATGCACGAGAAGGACATGATCTCGCTCAGCAAGTATATGCGGGATGAGACTGCCTATAAGATATTCTTGTTCTGTGTTCTCGGAGGCACTCTATTCGAGGATAGATCTGCAGATCGATCACGCCCTCTGGGTTAGGAGTACTTCATGGGTTTGATGAGTGATGTACCAGAGTACGCTTGGGGTGCTGGTGCGCTAGCTTGGTTGTACGGTGAGCTAGGGAAGGCTAGCCGTGCGGATGCGAAGGCGATGTCAGGCTGTGTTATGTTGCTGCAGTCTTGGATTATTTATCGTACTTATGTTTACTACACTCGTACCCAGTAACTATGACTTGGATTATTTATGTGTTAATATGTCATCATCTCGCATAAATACCGTCACCCTTCAATTAATCACATTTAACCCCGAAAACATTCCAGATTCGAGTCAATAGTTACCGTTCATTTGGGCCGGCCAGAAGGTCGTTTTGGCCGTCATTAAGGCCGGACGGCCAGTCGTTTCGGCCCCAGGTTTCCAGCTGCATCGAAAAATCAGTCGATAACCATCCCGACCGGCCAGAGCTACTTCCGGCGGAAATCCGGGGCCGACCGGGATGGTTTTCGGCCGAATTTTTGATGCCGCCCGATAAAATTCATCGAATTGTAAGGAGACACGTACCGTGAGAGTGGTTTTCGAATGAGAAAATTTGGATAGTTTCGTCCTTACAAATTTTTCGAATGAGTAAATTTGGATAGTTTCGTTTTTACGAAGTTTAGGGCATCATATAATTAGAAAGTTAGGGTGTCAAATAATAGTCCTCTTCATTAAGGGTCGATTGGACGTTGCCACTCTTGACTCGAATAAAAAATTGGGCTTTGTGATATAATTCACCGGCTAACTTCCCTATACCAAACGTGGCGTAAATATAATTTTTTATTATAAATCTAATCTAACAATTATATGTAGTTTGTTTTTAAAAAGCAAAAATATTTAAAATGTTACGACCTATATGCATAATATCGTCAAAAATATCATCATAATATCAATATTATGATTACATTGGAAACTACCAAATTAATTTATTAATTAATTTGGTAATAAATATAAGTAATTAATAATTACTTATTATAGTTTAAGTTAATTAGTCCATATATGAAAAATATTTGAAAATTAGAGATTAATCATTATTTGATATTAGTTATTACAATTATTGTGAAATAGCGATCCCCCAATATAATTAAGGTGAAATAGTGAATACGAGTTTAACATTTGTAATTATTAGTTTAGATTTAAAGTGTAGTTTTGTAATTAAGAGTTACGATTTCAATTGGGAGATGATGACTTGCCGCGGTTTATCGACCGTTCTATTTCTGCATCAAATAGAAAATTACTGGAGGAGAAATGGAAGGGAAAGAAATCTAGGGTAGGGGATGATGGGTTGTCTAGTGCGCAATTTTAGATTTCCGGACCGATATACATGGACCCCGATCTGCACTCTGCTAGGAGAGAGCTGACTGTTGATGAGATTTTTTCTAGCCATCCTCCGAATTTGGGCGATGACATCCATACCATTGGGGATGTATCCGACGGCGATGATGAGCAGATCCCTTCGGACGGTGATGGAGATGAGGATGACGATTGTGATGCCTCGTTTCACCCTTTCTTGTTGGACAGTACACGCTCGCGGAAGAGACATGCAGGGAGAGGTACAACCACTCCATCTGGATCTTGAGCGGGTACTAGATCATCTCGTGGGTCGCATGGTTTGTCTATTGTAGGCCCTAGACATGGTAGAGGAGCGCGTTCTACAGGGGCCCAATCTAGCAACACCAGTGGGGAGTGGTTAGTACTGGTCCAGCTCCTGGTGGACCCCGGCTCCCTACTGTTATCCCTAGTTTCGGCAGTCAAGTAGCCCATTGCCTCTGGACGCACCGTTTGGACTCTTGGTCGGCATCATAGTTCAGGCTCCGCCTTGTGAAGGCTAGGGTTCTGAGGCTAGAGAGGTTCTGGTGGCTAGAGAGGTTCTGGTGGCCTTCCCTTGAGGCTCGACAGTTAGTCGATGCCTCTGGGGTGTCGCACCTTGGTCGGGTTATGTCATGGGGTTTAGAAATTCCCTTACTGTTGGCATTCATTGAGAGGTGGCAGTCAGACACCAACACCTTTCACATGCCATTCAGAGAGATGACGATTACCCTACACGACGTGCTGTACCTACTGAGACTTCCCATTCGAGGCACTATGTGAGGTAGCTTTCCACTAGGCTTAATGTTGATGGGGATGTGATCAGGCGGAAGTGCTATAGAGCTGGTGGTTTTCATCTAGACCACCTAGTCGAGGCTGCTGAGGTTGGGTACTTTGACGATGCTAGAACAACCGTTTGCTACTTGATTGTGTTGCTGGGATCTACATTTTCTTGTGACCGCAATTAGAACCGTGTCCGTATTGGTGTTCTCGAGGGGTTGCGAGACGTGTAGATGACTCGGGAGTACAGTTGGGGTGTGGCTACACTTGCTTTCCTGTATAGGCAGGTCGGGGTTGCTTATCGTGCCGGATCTACATCCCTGTCAAGCTGCCTTATTTTGCTGCAGTCGTGGATCTAAGAGTACTTCCCGAGCTTGCGTTGTAGGCCGACCCCAACCCCACGTACTAGTGGGGAGGCACTTGTTGGGAGGTGGGATGGACCGAGGATCGTTGACGGAGCAGCTGATGCGGATGCGAGGCTAGACACACTACGATCGATTCTGGATGGGATGACACACGCACACGTCGATTGGCTTCCGTTCGGTACACCTGAATTTGACGGTGAGGCTCGGTGGTCCTTGTATAGTTTAGGCATACATGCATTTGAGCCGCACGATCCCAGCCGCGTGTTGCGTTAGTTCGGCTACCAACAGACGATCCCGGATTCGATTCTTCATTTGGAGTTAGCGTCGCGACCGGCGGATGGGATGCAGTATGTAGTCAGGCACTCCAGGGTTGACTACAGGCGAATTGGGCAGTTGCTGGCTCTGTCGTTCTTCGGCACTTGTAGTGTGCCTGGATCGCCTGACGGTAACGAGTCTACGGAGTACATGGCGTGGTACTTTGACCGCACACACCTACAGATCATCCCCATGCACACAGCGGATATTCCACACCGGCTGTTGGTTCGTATCGTTGTAGAACACTTTGTTCAGCATTTTATTTTCGATTCACAAACTTGGTTGTAATAGTCATTATTCATTTATGTGCAGGCCCCAGAGTAGGCTATACATTCTTTCTACGCTGGGTTGACCCCCTTGTACCAGTGTGATGTATCAGACTAGTTCATTGACCGGATGCTGGAGTACTACGAGGTCGTTGAGGGAATGCGAGGGTTGTGGTCTCAGTATGCCCGTAGTTGCTCGTTTTCCATTTTTTATACTGTATTGTACTTTCATTCGGATAATTTATGTTGGGATTGCTTTTTCGTTTCGCTAACATTATAGTAACTTTAATGTTAAGTTGCACAGTGATCGAGGTACTTATTTAGTGACAATCCTGTTTTTTTTTAACTTCTGTTAGTGGTTCAATACACCACTTCATTCATGCCAGCATTTACATCCGTAGTGAGTCAAATACTCAAACATTGAAACCGTACAGAGTTTGCATAAATATATATTAAGTACATAATTCAAATGCGTACAAAGAAACATAGAAACTACCTGTCCCTTAATCTAAAACATCGAATACATCCTCAACTTCGGGGTTGGGGTTTGGATTATGCCCCCACGATGGCGGAACAACTGCAGTTCATCCTTGTAGATATCATTCCACAATGCTATGCAATTCCTATCCTCTGCCCCTTCCCAAACTGGATGGAAAGGTGGCATCAGCCTCACCCCGTTCACCTCAACCAACTTTATCTGCAACCAATGGTTGCCCGTGCAAGTCACTTCAACAACTCGATCTGGACGCTTCACATTTCTAGCACCCAGCGGTAAGTACGTCGTTTCGTATGTGTGCTGGCTAATCGGTTCCCTAGCTGATGCGTACACCACAAACGACCTATTGTAGCGGGATGCAACTCCGATAAGATCGGCATCCCACATCCAGAATTCCGGTCCGGAGAACCCTGCAGTACCTAGTAGTCATCTCTTAACAAAGGCTTGGTCCTTGCCCGAAGCTGCGTATACTTGTTCGTACCCGACATTCCATCCCGCTGACACAAGGCCCTAAAGGTCTTCCCTTATCTCCGGGTACCGTTTTTTATTTCCATAAACAATGTGCGCTATAATGTGAAAACCACAGTTCCCATCGGCCCCATGGTTAAACCAGTCGATGAGTAGTTCTCTGACACTCGGCGAGATATAATCTTTATACATGAATTCAAGATGTCGGCCTGACATAGGCGTACCACCTACTTCATCAGGAAAAGGGTTAGGATGCTCCTGTACAGGAAGAGAGGCGTAATCGCACAATTAAATTGCACATACCACATACCAGTTTTCTTATTACGTGAGGTGGCGATTTGTACTTCTCCCACCACGACGGTTCCCTTGCATTATGTCGTTTAGGAGGTCCGTCTTACGAGCATCAGATGTCTTCGGGTCTTGCAGACTCTCCGCCTCCGGATATAGCTGGGACAGGAGGAGTCTCGTCGCAAAGCAAACATGTGCCTCTCCTAAACTCTCGACCTCCTCAACAGTTTCGCACAAAACATCAAGCTCAACACGAGCTTCATCTTTCCACTCTGCACGGTCGGGCAGGTCCATGTAGTCTAGGGTAGCCCAAAAGCGGTGCAGGTGCGTCTTGTATAGTAATCGGTCCTCCTCCAAACACCACTGAACTTCACATATACATGGCAGCCCCTTCTTAGTCCGAATCACACACCTGCATGACCTCACCAATGCCTGATCTTCAACCAGTTGCTCGATTGCCCACAAGCTCACCGCCCTGTTCAACTTCTTGTATGGTTTCTCCCAAATGACAAACGACTACATGGAACAACATCGATCAATACACTCGTAGTGAAAAAGCCATGCACTAAACTTGAAACTACCATACATACCTTCATTTGTGAGTCTTCTAGTGACTTACGTATCTCTAGCACTTGAGCCGCCATAAGGCGATCGTATGCACAGAATAAGCGGTCATCCTTGCTGATCAAGGTGTGCTGCCAAGCCTTGAAGGATGAGTCCGCCGGTTCCACCTTGCTTGTGTTGTGTTGCCGACATAGAACACCTTGTTCGTGTAGCAACGCACCCACTTCTGTTTGCAAGGTAGCCAATCTGAAGTCAGATACTATACTAGCTCTTTGTTCCAGCCACTTTCGACCAAATCACTCCATTTCTATAAAAAAATATTTGGGTGGTTCTGGCATTGAGCACTTGTCCCCATGAACCTCGTATGAATTGCTCAGCTACAACTCTATAGTACAACTTCGTTACCCTACTCTCGATGTTCCTCTTCATGTGCCACACACAGAGCAAATGAGCCGAAGAAGGAAATACGTCCTGCAGTGCAACACCTACAAACTGCACAACCGTCTTCTTGTAAACGTTGGTTTTGTAGGTAGAGTCTATCAGGATGACAAAATACCAAGCGTGCAACATGCAAATTAACTCTGCATGTGACTTCTACAGATGACATACATGGTCGTTCGGATCCCTTATGTATGTTGTGAAGTATCCCAATTTCCGTGCCTCTATCACCTTCGATTGCATGGGGTTCATGCTTCCTAACCTTGACCGTCCGATTTTTACCCTCTCATTATAAATCTGTTTTCATGTTGATCCGACGGCTGTACTCAATGTTGAGTATGCTTTGTATCTGTCTTGGCGGGACATGGTTCTCCTCCAACTACCTAATGTGGTCTTTCATCTCGTCTGTAAGCTGATTCCGTTGTTGTGTATCTTCACGCCACAACTCAAACTGATGGTTGTGGAATGACCTAAAAATCTCACGTTTTACATCATCTTTGACGGTGTCAATCCTCTATTTCCACTCAGTGTCAATATAGGTAGGTTGTACACACACCATGAACGCACTACTTGTGCAGGATGTTGTACTCGTACGTGAACTCTCTAAAGAGGGATTAGGGTTTACGATTTAGGGTTTAGGGGTTAGGGTTTATTGTTTAGAGATTAAAGATAAGGTTTAGGGTTTAATATTTAGGGTTTAGGATTTAAGGATTAGGGTTTATTATTTAGATATTAAAGATAAGGTTTATGGATTAGAGTTTAGGGATTAGAGATAGGTTAGGGTTAAGGGTTCATGGATAGGGTTTAACGGTTACGATTTAGCGGTTAGGGTTCCGATGCGGTGGTGGGGCGGTCGGCGTTGACGGCCGATGCCGTAGTCGGGCGGTCGGCATGCCGTCCGTTTTATTAATACCTCGTCGGCGGCAGCGGTACGACGGCGGCGGTGGTACGGCGGCGGTGGCGGGACACGGCGGCGGTGGTACGCCTATTTTTAATGGTCGTTTGAAGGAAGTGTGAAAGTTCTTTGAATTTACGCGTCTTATAAAGAATTTCATTTTACTGTTTAAGGGGCGTTTACGTCATTTTAATTACCGAACTCAAATATTATGACTATATTAGGCGTTTTACTGTAAAATGTTGGGTGGTGTATAACACCCCTTTTATAACAATTATTAAAAACATTTATAATCGAATGTATGTATTATTTTTTTTCCACGCAATATCTTTTCTTTTAATCACCCACGCAAATGTAAGTATTACAATATTATGAACATGGATTTAGGATTGAAACTTGCACTGAGTCGGATTTGAATTAAATTTTTTGTATTGACTGTTGAGTAATCACTTTTTGAAAATATTTTTCTAAACATAATACTAAGATCATTTCCATCCCATAAATTGTTCAACAATTTGTAAACCGCCACATCAGCATTTTTAACAATGAACTCATGTAGCAATTTCTAATACTTACATTCCTAAAATACATTAGCAATTTTTTAAAAAGTGATCTTTTTAGAAAAATGTTCCAATAAGCTTATGTGGCATGATTAATATAATTGTTTTTCGTTGGAAATTGATCCATAATTCTATGTGACATTGCTAATAAAATTGCTAATTAGCAAGTACTCTTACATTCTTAACAATTGCTAAATAGAGTGCACATCACCCTCTACCTCATGTAGCAATTGGTAAAAATGTAGGGATGTAGATGATTTAAATGTAAAATATAAAAAAAAACTTTTGTTGTGCTATTTTTAGTTAAACCAAGTTGTGCCTCAAGATTAAATGTGCCACCACCAATTTTTTCCTAACTAAGTAATAGTAAATGCGAGTACTGAGCCGAAATTATGATTAATATGTATCAAGTACTGAACCGAAACAACATAACACTAAGTCAGATCTAAAATTACCCTAAGCCTAATTCGAAAAAATTCTAAATATATACCCAAATTTTCAGCTCAGGTCCGAAATTGCCCTGAGTCGTAGCAGCCCCCAACTCCTCCTGGATCCGCCACTGAATTTGTTAAATGAGAAAATTGTATTTTAAAGTTGTCCGACTCATCACCTCCTCGACCCAAGACATGACTCCTTCATGAGGTTTCCTATATCGATTACTTCCACTAATTACTCATCGCTTTATCCGTTGTTAAGATAACAACGCCATTTATTTAATGACACGTGAGGTTTTTCGTCATACTTACACCTCTTACTTTCTAGTTCTTCAATATTGCATCTCTCCTCTTCGAAATTTAATTTTTCCTATTTTTTCTCTTTTGTAACAGAAAATATTTCTTCCGAAATTTTTTATTTATCACATAACATTTTGGAGGCTCCATCTTAAATGGAGGAGAATATTTTTTTTTCTCTTTAATTGATTTCAACTTGACATTTTTTACGGGAAAGACAATAACTTCAATCTTATTAATACTAACACAAATTGATTATAAAGTTTAATGCATTAACAAGGCTAAATGTGAGGTGTAGATCCCACAAACGAGCTATATGGACAGGTAGTCGTCACACAGGCGATGAGTCAACTAATTTTTTTTCTCTCTTGACTAGACAAATTAAATTAAACCGAACCAACACTGAAATGTAAAACCAAGGTAAAACACAATATCTAGACCCGAATTAAACGAACTCAAGAGCAAGAACAAAATGAAAGAAACATGTGAGAGATTCAAAGCAAACTAAATCGAAAGACTCCAAGAAGCAAAGGAATGTGTCTTCATCCCGCAAGGAGCCTGGACTTCGCGGGGCTCGAGTTGCTCACATTGGTGCGTAGGTCACCGATGACTGGTCTACTTGTGTGTCACTAGCTCCATGCATTATGAGCTTTTTTAGGAAATTTCGATGACTTACGACTCCTGTTCTTGTCCGTCTGCATCAGGTCATGTAGCTCTCCTTGTCGCCTCTTATTGTCATCCGGGATCTACAACACCTTGGCCTTTTACCGCCATAGGTAAGCATTTTGTATTGGTCCTCTATGTTGGCACCCATGCAAGCCTGTAAATTTGGAATGTTACTAGGAATAACGTGCCTTTATCTTGGTTTCGGCTCGAAGTTGGTGTTCCGCCTGCGGATGATATTGATTCCTACTTACACTCGCTTAATGAGATATGGATTATTGGATGTCACTCTAGCTTTCTTCTTGGATCCATCTCAAAGGTCTTTAGACCATGGCGTGTGATTTGATGTGCTGGGATCCGGAAGTGAGCTTCACACTATCGGTCTAGATGGCCCATAATCCTACAAATATAGCAAAATCCACGTAACTTCTCATACTGGAACATACATGTTATTGCTGCATTGTCATGGAGGCTCAACTTTTTGAATCTCTTTAGTGGTTTCCTAACATCCAAAAATACTCGTAAACACATATAAGGGTTATAGCAGTAGATGGCATTCTTCTCATCCTAATGGATGAACTCGCCAATGAAATCCCCCAATGCGTGTCCGACAGCCTCAGAGAAGTATCCAAACTGCAAATCATGAGCTTGGACCTAAAAGGTTGCCTTGTTGAGCGGCACCTCCCGTGGATTTTTACCACGACGAATCTCGTGTGCGGCTAGGAGGAGGCTATCATAATTCCAGGGGCCAAAGTCGATCATACTACGGACGTCATGCTCATGAAAAAGTCGAAAGAGGATTAAACGATTACCTAGGTCATCGATCTCCACACCGTGTCCTGGCTCCCAAAGTTAGGATAGTTTCTCGGTTATAGCTTGGAAATTGACCTTCCACTTCATGAGGAAAGGGTCGACGATGCATAACTCATATTCCCACGGTGGAGGAGTTGGCACGATCTGTGAGAGGATCATTTCCTCCTTTTCGTTGTCATCTAGAGAGATGTCGCTACAGCAAAAGAGTCATTTAACGTGGGTCCTGGACAATGCATTGCATCAGTCGGTTGATTTGAAATTTAGCGTTGGTCAACTTTCCCCATAACTTCCCGTTGGTCGCTTTTAAACTTAGCGTCAGTTGCGACCGACGCCAAGTAACAGAAAATTAAAAATTTTGCTATTGCGGAAAAATCTTCGTTTTCCATTTGTGCCAAAAAATTTAAATTTCAACCAATGTTTTTCAAAATTTCGAAACTCCCTTCATTTTTTCATCTGTTTTTCGAAATTTTTTCCTCCCATTTCCTCCTCTTTTCCTTCATTTTTTTCAAAAATCTTCCAAAATCTTCTCTACTATCAAACTAATTTTTTAAACTTTTTCTCTAAATTTCTAAAAAAAAAGAGAAAAAAAAGAGGAAGACTTGAAGAAGAAGAAAGAAAAAAATGGATGTCCACCTATAAAGAAAAATGAAGAACAAAAGCAAAAAAAAAGAAAAACAAGAACAAGAAGAATAAGAACAAGAATAAAAATAATAAAAAAATAAGGTGAAAACAGAAGAAGAAAAAGGAGATGAAGAAGAAAAAAAAGATGAAGGAGGAGGTAGAAAAAGGAAAAGAGAAAGAAGGAAAAAAAGCGGAGGAGGAGGAAGAAAAAAAAGAAGATGAAGAAGAAGAAAGAAAAAGGAAGAAAAAGCTGAAGGAGGAGGTAGAAAAAGGAAAAGAGAAAGAAGGAAAAAAAGCGGAGGAGGAGGAAGAAAAAAAGAAAGAAGATGAAGAAGAAGAAAGAAAAAGGAAGAAAAAGAAGAAGCTTGTCAAAAATGAAGAACAAGTTCATTGCCGGCCGACGGTCAACTGCTTTTTTAATAAAATCTCATTACTTACCGTCGGTCGATTTCAAACAGACGCTAAATTCATTTTATTTTGCCAATTTCAGCGTCGTTTGTCAACCGTTGATCGACGCAAAATCCTTAAAATGACCGACTGACTCTAAATAACCGTTATCTAGTTCTCAACTTGTTGTGCTAGATTGGTTGTGGCAATAGCAGATGTGGTAGTTATTTAGGCTGGAGCCGTTGCCGGCAGTTGACGGAGGTTTTGTGGAGTTTTCGCTGTTGTTGGTGGTTCGCCGATGGGGTGTGAAACAGAACATGCTCTCTTTCGAGAGAAAACAACAACGAGGTAGCTACTTATAACAATGGTGTGGGCTAAAGGTAGATTGAAAAAACATAGGGTAGCGACGGAAGGTTAGGGTTTTGATTGTGTAGGGATTCAGTATTTTAGGGATTGAACATCTCATCGTCTCGAATAGCATTTGATTTCAACTTCTCATTTCCTTTCGAAAATGGTATATTCATGTAATTTCTATTAATAATTTACACTTTTACTTTTTAGAAAGGCAATTTAGTAATTTTTACGTGCTTTTTTTCTTAATACTTTGATGAAAACATGCATCCGATACAAACAATATGTGATGGAATATCATTAGCTACTTTTTGAATGAAAAATAATATTGAATTAACATACAAACATGTCAAACAATACAACTAAATCACCAAAAAAATTTCTATTTAAATTCATTAACTTCCCTACTATTTTATTTTTATCTTTTTAATTTCCATTACCTTATCTTGTTTTCTTTAATACACGCCTTGCATTCGTCCAGACCTCCTCCACTATTAACAAAAAAGGACCTCCACCATTATTATAAAATAACAAACGACCTCTCTCATTACCTTATCATCTAATGATTCATTTTTCGATAATAGTGTTTGCTCTTTTAGTTCCCTCTCAGACAAAGTTTTTTCACATGAATCATGCATCTGATAGCCGATAATACAGTAGTTTTCAAGCTCGTCAAGTACAAAATTGATATTGCTTTGAACAACCATGATTTTTCAGCTTCTAAATAGTGTGACGTGATTGCCATGTGCCCTCTTTTCTGATGAAAGGCAGTTCATAAAGTAATAGTCACTGAAATCCTCCCCAAATTTCCATTTATAATTTTCTGAAGTTTATCCCTTTGAACCTTATATAAAGCGGTATGTCTTTTTTCGTATTTTTACATGGCTGCAAGTACTCGATGATACTAAAAGGATACCCATAAACTAAAATTATGGATCAAAATTCCTTTCTAGACCCATCATCATTGAATTGAGATACTGAAAATTGTGGTTACCAGCTACCTAATAATTTGGGCAAAAAATCCTTTGTTAACCATCATGTATCCTCTTATGACACGATTTGGTGCCAAGTAAAACATTTCATTTGTAGTTTCTCCACCAAGTAGTTTTCTATAATTCTTGCACCTAACCTTTATCACACCATTAATCCTAACCCTAGCAAAATAGGGCTAGCCATCAGATGTAAGTCTATGGGGTTCAGGTTTCTCTCCATTAACAACATTTCCATTGACCAAATTTCCATTCACATCAATAGCAACTTGTTAAGGTTGGTTATCAATAACAATTTGTTCATGTCGGGGGTGCATTAACAATTGGTTTTACATTAGATGCTCTTACCATATAATCGGAATAATTGATTAAGAATTAGTTACAAAAGAAAAACAAGACAAGTGTTCACAAGATTTCTATAGAATGAGAGAAAAGCTATTAACAGAGAACTCATTTTATGTATAGAATATTAGAAGAAAATAATAATCTTCCTACTCACTTTCCAAACTTAATATATGTTCATTACTTCTGCTCTTCTATCATTCTAAGATGAAAAGAGAAAAAGATAGGAGAAGTGTGTATTATTACTAAATTAGGAGTTTGATCATGTAATTTTTGAGTTGTATATGACATAACTATTCTAGTGAGTTACCTTAAATTAAGGATATCATAGAAGAAAAGAACATTCCCTTCCTCTGATCTTCCACCCATAAAGTAAGGTTTCTTGTTTCCTACCTCTTATATACACACACTAGAACAATCGTTGCCAGTTTATAATTTAAGAGTATATAGCTTAAGAGTACAGTGCAGTTATTGATTGAATTCAACGTTTCAGATGTTGATTAAAAAGTTTTAAGTTCTTTGCCAAAAAAAAGTTTTAGGCAGTTATACTCAGTCGAAAGAACAACTCAACCTAGATAGCAAACATTTTTGACAATGATTTAACAACTGAACATACATTATGAGTCATGATCAACCTAAGCCTAAACTATTTACAAGTAGAAGAACACAATAACTGCTAAACATGAACATATTTGTACTGGAATTGAATAAATAAAATACCTTAACCCTTGTTGAGTTTAAAGCCACCGACAGCGGAGTATAATATTGCTTGAAGCTTGATGATTGATAGTAGCCGGGATACCTAGACACATGTAAACATAACAGAGAAACCGTTGATTAGTCGAATTGAAACTTCCAATCATCAGAATTACAAATCAACAATCAAGAACCTTAACTCTGTTACCTACCGAATCGAGAAAAAGAGTAAGCGTTGTTGATGATTCCATCCCTATTTATACAGTGAAAAATGCTGGCAAGAGGCTACCGACCACAAATTTATGCTTCATCAATTAAACCCAAACATCACGATTATAGTTATCCACAATAGTAAAAATATAGTGAGCAATGGTAGAAGAAGGTGTACGATAGTCACCACATATATTACAATGAAGTAGCTCGAAACAATCTTGTTTGTTTCGCAAGAACAAAAACAACACAAAGAACCAACTTATTACAAGAATCAATGTTTCCTCCTACAAATAAACTATGAAGCTTTTCAAAAGAAGGATGACAAAGTCTTTGATGCCAAAGATCTGAATCAGCGACAAACTTCTGGGTCGTCAGTGTTGCAGACGAAAGTTGTGGCACATCTCCATCCCAGTAATAGATGTTGGGGCGCAGCGAACGAGAATATAGTAAATATATTGCACTAATAAACCACACACCGTAAATATTTCTCAGGTAAGTTGGAAGTGGCGGTAGTCCGCCACACTTAAAATTACTATGGATGGATGATTACTACCGCAATACCATAATGACGATAATTAAGCCAACCTCCTTAGACCAATTTATTGTGGTAATATTAATAATGCAATATACAACGAATATTCTTGAAATTTCCAAGCAAAAACAGTAAGTAAATAACACCAGGATTTACGTAGTTCCCCTCCAATGCGAGAGTACATCTACGGCAGCAGCGACAGCTACGAGCACTTCTTCACTATAACAAGGTAGCTACAAGGTGATCCGAGCCGATCCAAAATAGTGTCTCTCAAGTGTTTCCCAACCCCGACACAACTACTCACTATTTTATCACTCACAAGAAAGTATTCCTACCACGGTAAAACATTTACCGGGACTTTCTACCGCCCACCTATCTACCCAATTGAGATAACTTATCTCAATTATTAAACAAGTGAAAATTGCTACACTACAACACTAGAGGATTGAGAAAGGAAGAAGAGAGGGATGATTGAAATGGGATGCACTAGCTTCCCTTTTATACTAGAAATGTGGGGAGACCAATTGAAAGCAATTGGTTGTGGCATCCAATTAGTTGAATCCCCAACTAATTTCCATGTGCACTAAACTGGAGGTGGGGTTTAATATTGGTGGAAATTCAATTAGTTGGTTAGAGATCCAACTAATTGTGTGGTGCTTTAATATTGGCGATACATGTTTTATTTGCACATCAATTATTCAGGACCAACAATAGAGCCCATCTCGCAGCTTATCCCTCCTAATCAAGTTCTTCATTAATTAGAAGGTCATGGACCACAAAGAAATCCAGGAAAATGATTACCACACAATTATGCGCCCGAGTTAGCTGACTTATAGAAACAAGACTACATTTGAACTTTGGACACATGAAGAACTCGTGATAGCGAGAGCCAACGTCCCAAATCAACTCGGCAAGTCCCAAGAATTGGAACTCTGGTTCCATCTGGTATCTTAACCATGGGTTGTCCAAATATTGATTGCAAATTATGTAATCAATCTCGGTCATAGGTCATATTGTCGGTGCATCCAAAATAAAAAATCTATAACAAAGATTGTGAATTACCAGACATAGTGGTGTTTGATGCAGTCTTGGAAGGGCTAACTTCAATGAGTGCCAGTAGCTTTCCCAATTGATCAGTAGTTAATCCATTAAGTTGGGATATAGCTTCCGATGTAACGACTTGAGCCGCTCAGAGAGTTGAGCGCTGAGTCGAATCTTCCGAAGGAGTTGTAATACTTGTTCATCCCTTCCACCAGTTTGGGTACCCAACGATTTTGAAACATTCCTCGCGGGTATGACCTGTACTGCGATAAATAGGACGACACACTTTTATTTTCTCTTTGTCGGACTGTTTGTCTGAACTGCACCTTCCAACCTGAAAAGTTGTCACAAATTCGGCTACAGATTGAAGGGCAGATGTCTTTGACGAAATCTTTAATAAACATCTCACCTCCCATTATTTTTTATCTTCCGCGACCATATTATACGCCCGTGCCAATTAAGGAGTAAGTTGGAGACTTAAGATATGTGAGCAAATCGCAGAATACGTTTCGTCGAGTCCCATCAGAAAGGCATCCAAGTGTTCTTTGTCTGCATCAGTAAATATCTCCTTTGAATCTCGCATTTACACCCATTACACTTTGAACTTGGTCTGGGCGAGATTGTCCTAAGCTCCTCCTACAAAGCTCGCTAGTGAGTATAGTATGTCGAATCAAAAAGCTCATTCTGTCGTAAGAGGCTTAGATTGCGACGGAGTTTATAGGCATGGGAGCACTGCTACGAGAAAATCAATCTTGAAGGTCAAATATGAATTTCCGTAATAGCATATCACACACTGTGAAAGAGCTTGAGGTTCATCGAAGCCTTCAAACATCCACAAACAAGGGCTTCGCACCGCTTCCAATGTCCATGCACTTTACCAGTTTTGCCGCGGAGGTCTCAATTCTGGGAACATGTTTCACCGGCACAAAACCCTCTTCCGCCGTGGAAAAGGACGGTGAACGGCTCATGCTAGCGGCATAAGGTTGAAGTACTGTTTGGAGTCGCCATCGAACAGAATAAAATTTAGGGTGGATCGAACACCCAACCTGTCCACCCTACCCGTCCGTCCAAGCCGTCGTGGCTTGGGACAGATGGTTTTGACTCTGTGTACGAAATTGAGAATTTTAGGTATGGGAGTTACGCAACGAAAGGAACTTAATTCTATCGTTGTGTCCGGCCCAATGCCGGTACTGCTAAACGACATGTTTTAAAACAAGGGATTTAAAATGGTTTTGGTATTGGGGAAATAGGATGATAGGTGGACTCGAGTCGAAGTGATTGCATAAGTACCCGAACCCCAAGATCAAAGTCCGCATAGTTCGAATTTAAAACTTTCACTTTTAGGTATTGCAATCCATATATATCCTAGTGCTCGGGTTAAATTATTTTGAAAATTGGGTGATGTTGACTGTTACAAATAATGGGCGAGATTGTTTGGTTGGACTCTAATAATTTCTAATTGCTTACGTACCACCGTCTCGGGATCAAAGTCCGCATAGTTTGCATTCGAAAACGTTGACTTTTGGTATGTTGGGTTTGACCTGAATTTTCAGTGTTCAATGCGATACAAGGAATTAATACTTACTAACCTTTGGTTTTTAAAAGAGTCGGGTTTGACCCAAACTTTCAGAGTTTATCAATGCGAATTGAAAGGAATCAACACTTATTAAGTTTTGATTTTTTTGGGAGGTTAATTATCCATAACAATAATTCCAAGTAATTAATTATTATAAGATAATAAATTGAATTTTTGGGAGATTTATAAATATTTAGTATAAAATTTGAATACTTTTGAGATTTTGAAAAGAGAGAAGATTTATTTTTGTAGAAGACGGTGTCGAAGTGCCCTTACATATTATTAGAAGTAATTAGAACAAGTCGTGGGAGAGAAACCCCTATAATGTTATAGTTCAGCCAGGAGACAAATCTTGGTCTAGTGAATCGAAAAAAGAGAACCATACAATAAAGAGTAGTCTTGATTAGCAAAGTAGTCTGCAACACGATTAGCTTCACGGTATATATGGGAGATGTTAACATCCCATTGTGGAGTGCAGAGTTCCTGAACCTGCATGACAATTATGGCGTGCTGATGGTTGAGGGACGATGCTTGAGTGAGAATATGAACAGCTTCTTTCAAATCCGACTGTACACGAATCCGCCTAATCCCAATTGACCATACCAGCTCCAGACCGTCAATTACCCCCTCATCTCAGCAAAAGTAATGGTGCAACGGCTGAGGTTAATAGTAAAGGCTTTGACAAATGAACCTCTATCGTTACAAATAATACCTCATGTAGCAACGATTCTATTCCCAAAGTCGAAGTGGAGAGACCCAATAGTGTTATGAGTATACCAACCCTCATTACCCAGCTACCACCCAATCAATTGGGCCTGTCGAGCCGAACTTGACGCTTCTCGACCCAATTGACCGGTCTTCCAGCTCAAAATAACAAGGGCTACCAAATAATAACACTGATGAGCCACATCCAGAGGCGAGTCTGTTGCCTATTTGAAGAGATTTATTGAGAGCCTGCTAGAGAAGCCAACTCCCCATGCCAAACGCCAAAGTATGCTTGGGACTGCGAATGTTATCCACCATACATGCTTCCTCAGTCTTTGAACTTCAATTTTTGTGATCATTGTCGGCAGGAAGGTCGGCCTATACTATCTGGCAAAACCAAAATCTCTCAAAACATGTACCCACCATTCCTCATGTATAGAACAAAAGGAGCAAGACACCTGGTTGGTAAGGTGACGACGTCCACGGTCCATATTTATGAAAAGTTGATTATGTGAAGTCGGCCACATGAAATGTCAAATTTTATTGGGTCCCTTCCACTTCCAAGATATCTTCCATCGTAGAAGATAGGCTGAGCGGATTGTGAATTTTCTAGCTAGGTGTAATCCCCAAACCATCGAATTTTGGCCCAAATTGGCTCTAGGAGGGGTCATCTCCAAAACTCGTGCTGCAACATTAGTAGGGAGATAGGTAGAGATCAAAGGCTCATTCCAAACACCGGAATCAAGAAGAAAATTAGAGACAAAGTTAGAGGCATCAATTCGCATAATATTGATAGCTTGATCAATCAAAAATACACCACTATCAATCCATTTGTCAGTCCAAAATCTCGTTTGCTGCCTACTGCGAATTTCCCATTACAAACCATTAACAATGGTCGGCCAAGCCTTGTTAATTCCTTTCCATGCTACCGAGGCACCATTTGTTCGAATCTTGATGTAGCCTTCATCGGTCTTCCTCAAATACTTGGTAAGAATCACCTTCGCTCAAAGTTCCTCCGGTCTCGTCATAATGTTGCAAGCCACCTTCATGAGAAATGTCATATTCATTTCACGAGCTCTCTAAAGACACAAGCCACCCATGGCTTTCGGTTTGCAAACACTTTTCCAATTGATGTTGTGGATCTTCCTGACGCCCTCCACAACATCCCAAATAAAATTTCTAATTTTCTGTCAATTTGATCACATAAAGTAACAGGAAGGAATGTTGTGTGCATAACATAGGAAGGGAAGGAATTCAACACTCAAAGCAAGGTGACACGGCCAGCTAAGGAGAGAGTATTCTCCTTCCATCTGGCCAGCTTGTTATCAATACGATCCAGGAGAAAATCATAGGTAGTCGACACAACCTTCCATGGATAACCAAGACGCCTAGGTACTTTCGAAGATTATGTGTGGTCGAGATACCAAGCACCTAACAGATGGCAGCTAATTGATTGCAGAAGCATTTCTTGGAGAAGAAGATTTGAGATTTCTCCGTGCTCATATTCTATCCTGAAGCCTCACAAAAACGATCCAGGATATTCAAAATGACATGAGCATGTTCCATAGTTGCTTTGCTGAAGAGAATTAGATCATCAACAAAGAAAATGTGAGGAAGTAGTGGTCCTTCTACTGACAATTTAATTGGGAGTCAAGCACCAAAAGAAACAACAGAAAGAATCATACGACTAAGACGCTTAATATACAAAGTAAAAAGATATGGGGATAAGGGACATCCCTGGCGGAGCCCGCGACCCAGCTTGAAGCTCCTCATGCAAGATCCATTCCACAGGACTTGGAAAGAAACTGTAGAAATGCAGTTCATGATAACATTGCAGAGATGAGGAGGGAAGCCAGTGATTCAATGGTGTCACGAACAAAGCTCCACTCAATCTTGGCAAGTTTAATCTTGATAAACATCAAAGGATTCTTTTTGCATGCCGAGCTCATAGAATGGACCACTTCTTGAAGAATAAGGATGTTGTTGGTAATTTGTCATCCCGTGACAAAGCTAGTCTGAGATGGATGAGTAAGAGAGCTCATAAACCCCTTGATCCGGTTTGCCACACAATTTGTAAGTGTCTTATAAACCACGATACAAAGACTGATCAGTCAAAAGTCAGCCATCGTGACAGGATTCGGCTTTTTAGGGATGAGTATGATAAGAGTGCTATTGACATCGTGCACAGGAGAGGGGTTACGAAAACAATCTTTCACAAAAGCAAGAAACTTGCCAGGAGCCTTGAGTCCCCCCCATGCTCTTAAGGGCAACTTGAATCTCTGAGGGCAAAGGGAGGGGGAGGGGGGAGTCAAGTAATCTCCACCTTCAGTCGGTATTCGCATCAAGAACTCCACCAAGCATCGAGAGCAAGATTCAGTAGACTGGTACATGATTTTGAAAAAATTAAGGGCCATCTCTTTAAGGACATCTTGATGCAAAATCCACACCCCTTCCTCATCCTATAAGCGAGTAACCCAATTAAAAGCACGACGCTTAAGAGTAGCGAGATGAAAATATTTAGTGTTGCGGTCACCTTCCACAACCCATTTCGAGCGAGCTTTCTGAAACCAAAGAAGCTCCTCCAGTAAAAGAAGAAGTTCAAGTTTATTCCTAATAACTTGCCCCGCCGAAATATTAAATTGGGAGGGGTTGATAGAAGATCTTTGCTCAGCACTTCCCAATTCCTTTAGTAGGCGAGCCTTCCGGCATAAAATATTACCAAACACCTTCTTATTCCAATCGTGCAAAACAGATGTGATATCAGAGAGAGCTGAAGGGAGCTCATGACCCTTCAACCATTTATTGGAAAATACATGAGTGAAGCTAGGGTGAGAGAACCATACATAAATAAAATGAAAAGGTTGAATATTGGATTGAAACACTTGATTTGACGGGCAGAGCAGGATAGGCCTATGATCTGATTTTAGTTTATAGAGATGGAAAATAGAAGACTCTGAAAATGTTTGGAGCCAAGTCTCATTGACAAGTGCTCGATCCAGGCGAATTAGGACATGGTTCATACTCCATGTAAATTTAGGGCTAGAAATTGGGAGCTGTAGGAGACCGCAAATGTCCATCGTGTTAATGAAAGATTTGTTCCGTACTCGATCAAAAGGGGAGCCTCCTTGCTTGTTAGTAGCTGAAAGACGCGTTGAGATCCCCAAGCATTACCCAAGGCTTGGTAGTATTAAGAGCAAGTCATTTAAGAACATGCCACAACAAGATCCGTTTTGTCGGACGAGGGCTAACATAAATGGTTGTAATGAGAAAGTCCACTCCACCAACAAAGCATCCTTTAGCATGTATAAACTGATTTCCAAATTCCATGATGTCGATGCAAATTTTAGTAGAATCCCAAAGAACCCAAATTTCACCACGAAAACCAATTGCTTCACATCGGAAGGATGAAGAGAACCTCATTCGCTTAATGATATCATCCGTCTATTTACTACTGACTTTAGGTTCGATAATGATAGCCATGGAAACTTTATTGGCCTGAGTTTAAGAAGTAAAACAAGAGTGGAATGAGTTTTGAGCGAGCCTTCCTATCCTGCTTTGAGCTTGCTTGATTTCAAGGAATCACATCAATAACATTAACCGATTAGGCGTCTTACCCTTTGAGGAGTTTGGACGCCGGCGACCCGTCTTAAGTCAGCTGGTCTTGGGGATTAAAGGTTGGCGTAGTGGGAAGTGGAATATTCGAGGGTATAGAGTCCATTATTTAAGAATCCTGCGCTCACCACCAACTACCGACGACATCGGCTTGAAATTGGAACTCTCCGGCCGACCATCGAAAGATAAACCAGGTGGAGGAGTTGACTCGGACCGGTTAGCAGTACCAACTGGGTCAGTGGGTAGGCCGGTTGAGCATAGCGGGCTGGCATCTTGAAATAAAGCCGGAGTCATCTCAGGATGGGCCTGGGCTGAGATGTTTGGCCTAGATGCTGGAGTTGTCTTGGAAATTGGTCTATAGACCAGGGTACCACCGGTACCCACATTGAGCTTTTGAGAGGAGGATAGTCTACTGCTGCCCGGCCCAATAACTGAGGGAAGCCTGCTTGGTAGGTGCCGGTTTATCCTTACCAACCATAGAAGACGTGTATCCCTGTCCTTCAGAAGCGAGATTATTGGGGAGGTAATCAGGACGAGATTGTTGCTTAGATTTGGTCAGATTAGACTTGCCTTTGTGTCCTCCTGATTGACTAGTATCGTTGGAGCGTGGAAGAATTACCTTTTTCGGAACTCTATTTTTTTTGTTAACCACCTTATGCCAAAGGCCATCGGGCTCTGTCAATTGTTTGGCGGTGGGCGGACCGCCGTCCGGCAGACAAAGAGTTGGTTCCACAATTCACATAACCGATCATACAAATATTGAATATCAACATTCTTACCAACAAGATGAAGAACAATAGTCTGTTTGAGAGGCGAACATATGTTGTCCCGAAACGGAACTGAGGTATCCAAGAAGCAAGCCCCACGTCTTCGCTCGAGTTTGATATCCCTCAGTGCCGCTCTCAAAATGGAAGCCGCACAAGAAACCTGTGGGCCGGCAACGAGAGCAGCATATGCAAGCGGTGTTCCGGTCGGCACAGCTTGCGATATAGGCTCAGTAGATGCCTTCTCGATGTCATCATTTATCGTTGAGAGATCATCAATCTGCCCTCATTCGGGCGGTCGATCCACGGGTGGAATAGTGGGCGGAGTTTGCTGACGAGAAGGTGTGGACATCAGAGACAAAAATTGAAAATAGAGAACAGAAAACAAATGTTTTTATTCGAATAATTATTCGCAACAGTTAACTCTCGACAATTAATTATTTTGAGATAATCATCAAAATAAATTTGTAGACTTTAAAATATATATTCTACTTTATAAGATAGTTTTGAGATTGAGAATTTTAACGATAAAAGAGAAAATAAACTAATATTTTAATTTATTTGATAATTATTCGGAATAATTAATACAAAAATTAGCTATTTCAATATAATTATCAAAATATATTTAGTGTTATAAAACTAAGAACAAAGAAGAGAACAAGAACATGGGATGAGAAGTACTTTCTTATTGAGGTGTATGGAATGCGACAAATGAGAGCTCTATTTATAGGCTCATGAAATCATAACCTACACTCTCTAATATTATTACACATAAAAGAGGGGAATGAAATACATTAAATCATACACATAAAAGAGGGGAATAAAATACATTAATCATAGAACGAGGAGTTACACAATTGAACATTCACTATAATTATCTTCATAACACTCCCCCTTGAATTTCCATTGGTTAACGGTATACGTCATTCTTTGAATACGCGTTTGATACTGCCTCGTTAAAAACCTTACCAGGAAAAACCATGGTTAAGGGAAAAAGAGTGCAGTGCGAATCGACTCCCCCTAATGATGATATCAATTTTGAAGTACCTGAGTCGCCGAACTCCAATTTTCTAAACTAGTCTCTCAAATATTGATGTCGGAAAAGCCTTGGTGAATAAATCAGCCAAGTTATTAGTTGAACGCACTTGTTTGACAGTGATGTCACCATTCTTTTGAAGGTCATGAGTGAAGAAGAATTAAGGAGAGATATGTTTTGTTCTATCTCCTTTGATGTATCCCTCTTTCAATTATACGATGCATGCAACGTTATCTTCATGCAAGGGTGTCAGAGCCACATTTTAGAACTTAATCCACATGAGCTTCGAATATGTTGAATTATAGACCTCAACCAAAAACATTCACAACTAGCCTTGTGTATTGGTAAAATCCCAGCATGGTTAGATGATGTAGCGGTAGTGTTTGTTTCACAGAGCGCCAAGAAATTGCTATATCACCACATGTGAATAAATAACCAGTTTATGATCGGCTAGTATGAGGGTGAGATAGGTATCCAGCATCTGCATATCCTACCAAATCTGCTTTTGATTCATTCGAGAAGAATAATCTCATATCTTGTGTTCCTTGCAGATAGCGAAGTATATGTTTGACACTATTCTAATGTCTTCGTGTGGGAGAAGAACTATATCTTACTAATAAATTAACGGCAAATGATATGTCAGGTCTTATATGACCGGCAAGGTACATTAGTGCGCCGATTGCACTAAGATAATGTACTTTAGGACCAAGTAGTTATTCATCACTTTCCTGAGGTCTGAAGGGATCTTTTTTAACATCTAGTGATCTGACAACCATCGGGGTACTCAATGGATGTAATTTATCCATGTAAAATAATTTCAACACTTTAGTAGTGTATCCTTCTTGATGCACAAGAATACCGTTTGGTAGGTGCTCAACCTGCAAACTAAGACAATATTTTGTCCTCCCCAAATCTTTTATCTCAAATTCCTTTTTCAAGCAGGTGATTGCTTTAGTAAGCTCATTGGGAGTCCCAATGATATTTATGTCATCAACATAAACCAAAATGATGACAGAACTCGGTTCCTAATATTTTTAGAAAACACATGGACATATTAGATCATTTACATATCCTTCTTTGATCAAATATTCACTAAGGCAGTTATACCACATTCTGCCAGATATTTTCAATTCATATAAGGATTTATTCAATTTGATAGAATAAAGTTCTCGAGAACTTGATTTGTAAGCTTCAGGCAGATGATATATATATATATATATATATATCGTTATCAAGTGATCCATATAAATAGGTAGTTACGACATCCATGAGACGCAAATCTAATCCTTCTCAAATTGCTAGACTGATCAAATAGCGAAAAGTAGTTGCATCCACCATAGGAGAATATGTCTCCTCATAATCAATTCCGGGCCTTTGTGAAAACCCTTGGGCAACAAGGCGTGCCTTGTACCTCGTAATTTCATCATTTTCTTTACGCGTTCGAACAAAAACTCATTTGTACCCGACGGGGTTAACACCATCAAGTGTAAGGACCACATGTCCAAAAGCTTTTCGTTTTTCGAGAGAGTATAATTCTGCCTTAACTGCGTCATTCCATTTTAGCCAATCCTTTCGTTTTTTGCATGCATTCATGGATTTTAGCTCATGATCCTCATTTTCATCAATAACATTCAGCGCTAAATTATAAGCAAAAACTTTATCGACGTTAACTGTATTGCGGTCCCATTGTTTACCATCCAAGACATAGTTGATTGAGATCTCATTATTTTCAATATGTTCAGGTACCTGATGCTGTTCTTGAGCTGATATATCACCGATGTTTGGTGGCTTATCCTTGATTGGACCATCTTGATTTACAGCTCCTTTTCTTTTTCGAGGATTTTTATCTTTGGAACCGATAGGTCTACCACGCTTCAGACGTGCTTTAGACTCATTTGCATTGTCATGATATCCAATAGGGACATCTAATTTTGATGGACCATTCATTGCTGGACATGAGATTGGTTACTCGATGTGGGTTAGTAAAAGCGTCTGACAGTTGATTCGCTAAACTTTGTAAATGAATTATCTTTTGAATTTCTAGTTCACATTGTCTAGTACGAGGATCATAATGAGATAATGCTAATTCATTCCAACTGATCTCTTTGTCCAGCTTGTTATTTTCTTCCCCTGATGTTGGGAAAATTGATTCATGGAAGTGACAATCAGCAAAACGAGCTGTGAATAGATCTCTTGTCATTGGTTCTAAATATTTTATAATCGAGGGAGACTGATACCCAACATAAATTCCCAACCTCCTTTGAGGTCCCATCTTAGTGCGTTGTGGTGGTGTAATAGGGATGTAAACAGCACATCCAAATATTCTTAGATGGGATATATTCGGTTCCTGACCAAAAACTATTTGTAAGGGGGAATACTCGTGATAACTCGTTGGCCTGATGTGAATTAATGATGCTGCATGTAAGATAGCATGCCCCCAACATGAAGTGAGAAGCTTTGCCTTCATTAACAACGGTCTTGCTATTAACTATAAGCGTTTGATTAGAGATTCTGCTAAACCATTTTGTTTATGACATGTGCTACATGATGTTCAACATCAATTCCAACAGACATGCAATAATCATTGAAATGTTGTGAAGTAAATTCATCAGCATTGTCAAGGCGTATCGTTTTTATCGGATAATCCGGAAACTCTGCTCGTAATCTAATCAATTGAGCAAGTAATCGCGCAAATGCTAAATTACGAGTGGATAATAACAATATATGTGACCATTTAGTTGATGCATCAATTAAACCCATAAAGTATCAATGGTCCGCATGATGGATGAATTGGTTCACAAATATCGCCTTGAATGCATTCCAAAATGTGAGCGATTCATTTCTCACTTTTGTCGATGATGGTCGGATAATCAATTTTCCTTGAGAACATGCAATACAAGCCAAATCATTCGATTTGGGAATTCGCTTACTCATCAACGAGTGTCCAAGGGAATTCTCAAGTATTTTATGCATCATAATTGTTCCGTGATGGCCTAACCGGTTATGTCAAATTACAAATCTATCACGATCCATAAACTTGGAGTTTATGATGGAATGTGATTTAATTGTACTAATAAATGTGTAGTACAAATCAGAAGAAATAGATGGTAATTTTTGAAGATAACATTTGTTACCATCTACCATACTTGTGATAGCAATATATTCTCTATTTTCTTGCTCAATTGTCTCGATGTGATATCCGTTGCGACGAATATCTTTATAACTTAATAAGTTGCGGCGAGACTTATGGAATATAATGCATCATCAATATGCATTCTAGTTCCTCGGTGTAGTAGCACAGTTGTTCTTTCGGAGCCTTCAATTAAATTACTACTATCGGATATAGTGCTAACATTAGCTTCTCGCATCACTAGATGGGAAAAATACTTCTTATCCTTTAGAATAGTATGAGTAGAAGCAGTATCGATGAGACACACATCCTCATTTTTTATGTTATCGTGGATGGCAGTAGTATCCATGCTATAACACAAAAATGATCATCCATATTAGAAGGGACAAGTATGATGGGAAATTCATTAATAAAAAGAAACAAAAAAAAAAGAAAATGAGAAAACACTTTCAAGAAAAACAAACTCAAACAAATCAAATGAGAACGATAATAAGGTGCATATATCAAGGCACCATTTTGTAATAAAATATATCTCAACAACCATCTAATTTCTCATTTTTCCATCACGAGGAGGAAAGAAGTCAGCAACATCCAGATGAGTGGCGTCAAATTGACCATGGTTCAAAACACCTTCCTCAATGACCATATTGGTTTCAACCTTCTTGTCTTTCCTTGACTCTTGGTAAAGATTGATAAGATGTCTAGATGTATGACAAGTGCGAGTCCAATGATCGCCGCCACATCTAGTACACATATTTTGAAAGTTTCTGTTGCTAGACCCACCTCGTTCCTTATTCATTCGCCCATCCAGTTTGAAATGTGGACGAGAAGAGTGGTTGAATCTCTAAAGGCGACCGTGACCATAATCACGTCCACGACCATGGACATTATTGCGACCATATCCACCACCACGGTTATGACCATGACCACGACCATGATATTGATCAAAATTGTGATTGTTTCTCGCGTTAGCTTCCGGAAATGGAGCCATACCAGTGGGGCGTGATTGGTGATTCTTCAATAAGAGGTCATTATTTTGCTCGGCCACTAAGAGGCATGAGATTAATTCGGAATATTTGGTGAAGCCCTTCTCCCGATATTGTTGTTGGAGAACTATATTGGAAGCATGAAAAGTGGAAAATGTCTTCTTGAGCATTTCCTTATCAATGATTTTCTCGCCACATAGCAACAAATGTGAGAAAATTTTGAAGAGGGAGGAATTGTACTCGCTCACGGATTTGAAATCTTGTAGGCGTAAATGCACCCAATTATCACGAGCTCGAGGGAGAATCACCGTTCTCTAGTGTTCATATCGGTCTTTGAGATTATTCCACAATTTGAGAGGATCTGTGATGGTGAGATACTCGTTTTTCAAGCCCTCGTCAAGATGGTGGCAAATAAAGATCAAAGCCTTGACTTTGGCTTGGGCAGATGTTTCAGTATCATCATTAATCGTGTCGCCCAACCCTTTGGCTTGCAAATGGATGTCAGCATCCAAGACCCACGAGAGGTAATTTTTGCCCGAAACATCAAGGGCCATAAACTCAAGTTTGGAAATATTCGACATGTTATAAAAAAAGCTAATTGAATTACAAATATATTATAAGCCAAATAATAAAATATATGAAAAATGATATAATAATTAAAATAGTAACGGTAATGGAACGTTCATTAACATAGAAATAAAGAATGCTTTAAAGAAATAATAATAGTAACAGTGACATACCCTGAAACATAACTATATATACATTTAAATAGTGATAAAGGTTTTCTCTTTTGGGTAGAAACAAAAAAAAATGACAGAGGTATTCATGAATTATAAACAAATGCATCAAATCAAAAGAGTTAACTACAATGAGATGATAAATTTTAATATATTTATGTAACGGCTAAAATATGATATATATATATATACATACGTGACAAAAACATCAATATGATCATTTAAAATAGGATAGAAAAGATGCTAACAATGATAATGTGAGTTCACTTAGAAAAATGCATAAAATATTTATAAGTATTGTTGTCTAGAAGAGATACTCATGCATATGTCATAATAAAATAACAACCGTATCTATTTTAGAATTGAGCATGAATCAAAAAGGCAACATACAAGCAAAAAAAACACTATGGAAAGAAATAGAAGATACAAAATATGATAGGTCATAATAATATATACTACAAAATATGCATGATGATAACTAAACGTTTAGGCCAGCCTATAAAGACATGATATTTGACCAATATAAACGATTGATAATAGTCATCAATAAAAAATGACAGTCTTTTTTTGAATCGATAAAATGAGAAAGACCATCATTTGTTATATATAAAAAAATAGAAATGGATTCCTTTCTCTAACTCTAGTTTTGAAAAAGAAGATTTTATAAGCAAATAAAAGAATAAGATAAATAATAATAATAATAAATTTGGAAAAAAAGATATAGCAAATAGCAACCTTCGTGAAACTTAATAATAATAAAAAATTTGGAAAAAAAGATATAGCAAATAGCAACCTTCGTGAAACTTCGAGAAGATAGGCAGAGCACTCGTGCTGATAACGTGTTATAAAACTAAGAACAAAGAAGAGAACAAGAACATGGGATGAGAAGTACTTTCTTATTGAGGTGTATGGAATGCGACAAATGAGAGCTCTATTTATAGGCTCATGAAATCATAACCTACACTCTCTAATATTATTACACATAAAAGAGGGGAATGAAATACATTAAATTATACACATAAAGGAGGGGAATAAAATACATTAACCATAAAATGAGAAATTATACAATTAGGTATTCATTAGAATTATCTTCATAACATTTAAGAATTTTTTAATACTTATTTTGAAGATGAGTTAAAATAAATAGTAAAAAGGTTAGGAATAGGTGGGGATCAAAGTTGCAAACCTTCATGTTATTAAATTGGAAGCCTAGGTGTTGGTGCAAAGAGTTTCTGTTGATTACAGTTCTGGACCTTGATATTCTATCATGATGAAGTGGGTTGAACGAAATCGGTCTGTTCGTTAGCCCATATGACTGTCCCAGGTCCGAGCCCATTCGGCTTGCTAAACTTAAATGAAACTCGACCGGCATTAACGAACCCGCCCCAACCCAGATCACCACTTAAATTTCTCCACCCTAGGTGTAGTAACAAAAAATATTTTGGGTCACGTCGTGCTAATCTCTTATTATCAAACGACACCTAGCACTTCTAAGAAATGATTCAATATTAAGCCGATCATTTCTAAGTAATGCTTGATTTGCATTCATCTAAGTTGGTCGAAAGTCACTATTATTTATTCAAATTAGCTAAAATACATGTTATAAAGATGATGGTAATTCGGTGATATGTTTCTCGAGCTATACTTCTAACTTTGTTTGATGGTTCTAAGTGAACTACTTCAAATTGTGTTGAGGTGGACTGGTTGATCGAACAAGGCCCGCGAACTTATTATTTTCCAAATTAAGTAAGCTAAATCAATTGCTGGACATGTTGCCCATTTTGGTATATATGAGAATTATTATCTCAAAAGTCAATGCAATATTCAAACGATATTTAGGCCCGTTTATTGCACATTAATTTACCTGTTTTGTAACCCATATAAGTAATTAATCAGTCCAAATAAACAATTGGCCCAACCTAATTCTACTTTTTCCTTTTCAGAAGAAAACCTATTGGAGAATAGAAGAGACGGTAATTTTTCTTCTCTATAAATTTTCATTTTTTTGGACCACTAGAAAAGATTAGTTTTTACACAGAAAAACTTGCACAATTTTACAAATATTTCTCAGAACTTTCAGACAACATTCTCACACAAAATCCAAAATCCCCAAAATGACAATATACACTTCTCAAATACAACAAATCAACCAAAAGACTACATAAGTAGTATATAAAAATCCAATTCCCAACTCGCTAAATTTATGAAATTGTCTCACCATTACACCACTAGCAGAATATCTTAAAATCCCAAAAAAAATCCCACTTCGGTTGTCATCTACCTAAAAATAGCTAAATGAGGAAGCTTAAACGTTCCGAAAATTAGGAAATAAGGAGAGGTCGCAACCACCAAAATTTATTCTATTTCGTTTATTCTCATACCATTCGTTCATTTTTCCATTAACATATATTAAGTTAAGAGACTTTTTATACCATTACTTGAAAGATAAGCTTAATAAATGACCTCATGATCGAATGTTAATTTAGTTTGTTTTAATTGAAATTAGTTTAATCAGACTAAGGAGTAAAAAAACGTGTACTGTATTTGCGTTTGAATTGTTGTTCAAGAATTCCTATTTTTAATTTCATTAAATTTAAGTTCATTTAGGCTAATTAAGGAAAGCGTGACTTTAGTTTGTAATTAGTCCAATTACTTTACTATGTCGTATTGGGGATTAGTTCGTTTGGGTAGGAAATTTGTTTAACTTCTTATTTGATTTAATCTTTACCGGGGATTAGTCCCCCCAACCCAAGATTTGTATTTCACAGACTTGATTTAATTTATGTCCAAGAAAACTTGGTTTAGATCAAAAGTGTCCAATCTGCTTTAAAGATATTGGTGGCGACTCCAAAACTAAGCAAAATCAAACGAAAAACGGTCGACGGCGATGCGACGAGGCGCCGCGGGATGTCGAAGAGGTTTCCGCTCGTTGGGGTGGAAACGTTTACGACATATGACTATAAAAATAAAAATATCGATAAGTTTGTCGTGTTTTTTTATCGTGGCTTTACATTCCCTATATGCACTATTTAATTTCCAATACTCATGCATATGCATGCTATACCCGAGCTTCACGTTTAGGTAGAATTTTGAGTGTAGTAGCGTTTTCCTTTACAAGAGTAAGGGCGTTTGAACCATCACCCTAAACCCTAAACCCTTATATAGTATGTCTAGAAGCCTCCCTCAGCCTGCATAGGATAGATCCTCGCGAAACCCGTTCAACAACATACAACCTAGGAAAACCCAAAAATAGGGAATTATGTGATATAGTGTTATCTTGTCATTTAACATGCGTGTTGTTTTCTGGTTCCTTATTTTGTCATTGTCATCAAGCATAAGCATGCATCATATCATGCATTTTTTTAAAATAATTCAAGGTTGTTGCGCGTAATTAATCTCTAGATTTACATGGCTTTTGTCAGTAGATGGACATGTTTGGCGAACTCGAACCTTTTTGGAAATTCCTCCCTCATATTGGATGCTCTATAAACAGAATGCATTTATGCTCGAAGCCCCGAGGAAGATTACCCAAGTTAGGAGCGAGTGAGTGGACATCCTAATCCGACAATTTAACTGGTACCCAGACTATATGTGTGTGAATATCTTCTTCATCCCGCCCGACTACTACGAATCATTCTCAATTGAAGCCTGGCTCCTGTTGTTGTATGTGGTGAGGAAAGGGACCACAGGAGTGGTATTTCACAGGGAAAAACTGGCAGCCTGTGTAGCCAAATGGTAGGTGATGATCGATTTTCAGCATTATCAAAATAATCCTTCTAATGAATTAACCAGAGTCGAATTTTCCTAGGGTTTTTTTTAGTATCTTACTCAAAGTTGTCATTAGTATCAATTGAGTAACAAAGAAGTGTGGTTTAGGTGCCACGAGGATCAAAACAGTCAAAATGAAAACTGAAAAATTGCTTAGAATGGAAATGGCTACAAGACTGCACGATATGAGTTCTAACAATCAGAGATGAAACTGCTTAGATTTCAAACCCCCTAAGTAATTCTAACTCACAAATGACAGACAAATTCCACGATTTAAACACTATAGGATAGATGCATTACATTGTCGCAATTCTTCTCTAATCAAATTACGACCTTTCGGGACCGCTAATTTGCTACCTATCTAGTATTCTAGTATGCTCTTTCAAGACAAAGATCTATACCCGCTAGGCGATTTACCGATTTAGACTTGGTCCCATGATAAACTAGTTCATTCGCTCCTGGATGAGGGTTAACGTATAACCTACTTACTTGATTTTGGTATTCTAGATATGTAAGCTCTCACGAGTCTAAGACAAATCTAACAGAGATTCATTCAAGTTGATTAGAAAAGAATAAATCGAAAACAAAATCAAATATGCAATGAAATCCATCAAACTTGCAGAAACCGTCAAATGTATCAAATCATTTGTTTATAGGAATTAACCTAGGATTCATCTAATCTAAACAAGAGAAGTTTAGCTTCTCATGGTTTCGGAGAATAAATCAAAATCAGAAGAAGAAATCATTGAATCTAGGTTTACACAAGAAACTATGAAAAACCTAATCTCGCTGATCTTCCCAAGAACTTGATTCACCGTCGTAATCCTTGCGCTGATTTAGAGGTCATTGAAGTTGCCTTTTCCTCGATCTCATATCTCTCACTAATGCTCTCAATTTTTTTTCTGGGAAAGTCTATGAATTATGAGGAAGAGCTGGGCTTTTATAGAGAAGGGATTCCTTATGCTTGACGAACGACCAAAAGTGCGCCATAAATGAACCACACGTGCGCCATAAATGGACCAAACGTGTGCCATACCTACAACAAAACTTTGGTCTAATTTACAGAGAATTGAATTAGCCTAACAATATCGTCGGCCTTGCATCAATCTAACTTCTGAACTAGGAGATATGTCAAAAATACGAAACTGCAACGTTTTCTAGAGCAAGGCGAGATCCAAGCTCCTAGAAGATTTCAAAATGCTTCCCATTGCTTGTCCTAGACCATCCACACATACTGTATCTCTCCAATTATAGCCTCAATGTCATTATGTACCTGAAATCTATAAAAAAACACTCCAAAATGACATCAAATGGACCCTGACCAGGTCCGAGACACTAAATCGAGGTAAAAGCTTAAAGTGCATAAAACATCCTAAACTTCTACCTAAAACAATAAAATTATTCATGAAATATCACTTAAATGAGGATGATGAACACGGCAAATCGAGTGTCATCTGGAGGTTGACCCCCAATGTTCCACATGTCTAGGTAGCTAGCTCGACGATTTCTTGACCATGAACAGATGGAGTGGGTTCCTACCAAAAGTACTGGCTAGAGGAATTCGTGCGCCTCGCCTTTCAAGTAGAACATGGTGTAAATTACTTTGGAAATGAGCTTGTTGTGATGGAGAGAACTCTTGTTCTGTTTGAGGGTTCCTAGCCGACAAAGCCTGTCATTCAACCTGAGGACGACCTCGTTCACTAGGAGGAGATAAAGTGATTGAAGGTTCTGAACAATATGGAGGATGACCCTATCTCAACTATCCTGCAGTTAGCTGGCAGTTACTACTATGATTTTCGAATCAAGGAAAGCACTCGAATTCGCTTGGCCGATCAGGTCGAGAACACTTTCTATCTCGTAGCCGAATATAACCAGTCAGTCTTCAGGCAGACCAACCTCATAAGGAACTTCAGGATACCATTGTACAGAGCCAGTGCATACATTAGGAACGACGAAGGAAGTGACTAGAGATCAGGGATAGTATAGCTAAGGTTATTCCCAATTTATATGTATCACGGAAGAACCTTGTTAGGACCGAAGCGGGTAGCGCATGCGTAGTATGATAGTAGGAAGTAGGTGGAATGTACACGACGCCTCACCTATTTTGAGGTTTTTAGTCGAGTACCTCAATTTTTGTAGTAGTAATAGGGTTAACCGCATCACGAATGCGTACAGTGGCGTACATCAAACTCTCGTCATCGCCTATATATTTTCGGGCACACATTGGAAAAATTATAATATTAACGGAATAAGTAACCTTTTCGTGTCTAGAAATGACTTAAAGTATGATTCCCGGACTTAGTTACGTGCAACATACCTTTGCATTCATACTTTGGGCTTTCATCTTTTAACTTATTAAATCATTTTGCATCTCCTAACGTTCGATCACTGTTTTATGTATCATCATCACAATGCACCAGTTTTATACATAGTTTCACCTTATAGAGTAAGACAAACGTCATAGAGACTGTCGATGAGGATGAGTATGTTATGTAGTTAGCACAACAGAAACGTAAAGCACACAGGGATGAGCTGCCTTTCAGTATTGTGAAACTCCACCCTAGAAGACCCGTTTGATACACTGCTTCAACTAAGGAATCCTACTCGGGTTCCAATCTGAACCAAACTCGACCCACGACTACTAACGAATGCATAAAACAAGCATTAAAATACTAAACATGAAACCATTTACTAACCCTTTTAATATTGACAATCAAGGATCATGAATCCTTAAATATATGCTGAAACAAGACAAATGGAGATACAACTCTAGTTCTAAAACACATCAAAACTGATATCATCTGATATCAAAACTCTGACTAGCTCTCTCCCCACCATCAGCTCTAGTACATATGACTAAAATACACCAATACAATAGGGAAATAATATGACGGTGCCAGTGATAAGCACTAAGTGGCTAACTGAACTCATGTAGAACTAAGGCTAAAACTGACGACATAACATAGAAGTCATCAATCACTACTCTAATAAAGTGACCATGTGGTCCTATAGTTATCAATCTAGCACCAACCACCCCTAGCTGTGTGGACGACCTCATAGTGGATCAGATGATAAAAACCACCTTGAATACCGTGTGAGCCGCATCTAGAGACATACTCTACACGTCCAACCTGAACCTGGTTATCACCTGGGGGATTGCGCAATCCATGGTTGGGTGACCTACCCATAAAAATCGTGAGCTAGTCTAGCTAGGCCTATCCTATCTTAACATGAACTATGAATCACACACCACCGTTCAAATGCCAAGAGCTTATGCTTGAACTATAATAACTGCATGTATAGTAGATCACAAGCTATTGTATAGCTTGAGAGCCCTCGCTCTAAGACACATCACAACATTTGTATAGTAGATCACACGCTACTGTATAGTGTTAAGAGGCCTTGCTCAACATCATGAATACAATCATGATTGGAATCCCAACAATGGATTCCAAAACATCCTACTACAGTTTTATGCTTATAAAGCAAAATGAAATCTTAAACCCCCACCTCTGATTAGCTTCTTGGTAGAGTCTGATTCATGGCTTCCTCCCCAAAGCTCAATCCTCCTATCCTGATAGACCCTAAGAGACCAATCAAGGATTGAATCTCCAAAAACCCTGGTTGTCAGTTTTTCCTACATGAGCTTCAAACTGTAGGATTTAGAAAGAAAGAAGAGGATGATTACCTTCTCATTTACCTCCTAGCCTCTCTAATTCTATATCCCTGGTCCTAGACCGATCAACTTTGTCTTCTTTCCTTGATTGATCTCCTTCGGCTTCTGGGAGAGAATCGCCGCCCCCAGGTCTTGTGATTTCTGAGTTGCAGGTCACAACTCGAATTTTATAATAAGTCCACCACGAGGTGATAGACTTACCACCAAGGTTTTCAATACTGTACCAGAGGTCGAACCGGTGAAGGTAATGGTACGGTATTTAGTGGTTCAACCATAATAGTACCGTTTTCATACCATGGTACAACCGGGTATAAATTAAATTAAATTAAAAATAATCATTACACCGGGAGTACACAACTTTGATACTGTCATTAAAATACATATTTATAAGATTCAAAAAATTCA
The DNA here is from genome assembly GCA_030674075.2 of Linum usitatissimum. Lineage (NCBI taxonomy): Eukaryota > Viridiplantae > Streptophyta > Magnoliopsida > Malpighiales > Linaceae > Linum > Linum usitatissimum. Next base: position 115,577 of record JAUJYP020000655.1, read on the forward strand.
AATCAACCAAAAGTCTCGTACAAAAAAAATCAAACTCAAAATTCAATAATCAATATGTAAGGTCAAAGTTCAAACTCAGGATGATGCTGATGTTGATGCCGCAGGTCCAAATGTACTAGTGTCCCCATGCACACTACCACCCATTCCAAGACCAAAGTCAATATGTGTCTTACCCTCATCTTCGTACATAAATGCATCCTCACGTGAATCAATATTAAGATTTATAGGTGTAGGTACTGCATACACTCCCCCTTCTAGTCTCCATTGAGAAGTTGCATTGACTGATCCATAATCAATTGGATGATAAGAATCTTTGATCTTTGTGTAGTACTGACTATTTACTTTGAAATAGAAGAAATGAGAAAGAAGTGAATTCATAATGAAGTTAACAACTGATTTAGATTATTGAAAACTGTACTTACCTATGTTCTAAACGCATGTTGTAGTGGACAAACACCAAATCACTAAGTCTTTTATGCTCCAACATATTCCTTTTCTTTGTATGGATTCGATCAAATACACTCCTGTTACGCTCACACCCCGAAGACACAATTGTTTGACTGAGAATATGAATAGTCAACCTCTGTATTACTAGAGTCTCTTTGCCAAACCATTCCCACCATCATGCTACATTTAAATAGTTTCGATATACACATTAATTATTATAAGTGCAAATTAAAACAATGTATAATTTGTAAATTATAATATTTTAATTATTTGGCTGTTGGTTTAATGTCCCTTGTTGTGCTAAAACCCTCCCAAAAACCCCTTGACCCTTTTCATACATCCTCATCTCGCCAATTGCTTTAGTCGGATTAGATAGAGAACACATAGCTCGATTCTCAAAAATATTAAAGAGAGCATGTGATACATGCCTTGAATGATCAAAACTTGCTGAATACCTTAAAGCTGGATTGAAAAAGTATGCAACGAGAATCAAATGACGGTTTAGATGTTTGTCCCATCTTGCTTCAATGATGTCAATATATGGCTTGTATTGTGCCTCCACATTATCACACAAAAATTTCATACCATTCACCACCTTCATGCACATATCCCAATACAGGCTTGCTATCTGAATCCACAATACGGTGTAATTTGACTATTGGAATAGTCAACTGTACTATGAACATACAGTCATCCCAAAAAAAGTTATCCAAAATAATGGCCTTAACTTCCTTCCCAACATCAATTTTGTAGAAAGAAGAATCTCTGAAAAATTCATTAATCACTAAAGCTTTTAAATCACCTTTTCACCCAAGAATGCTAGTCAAAGTAAGAAATGTTATAGCAAATCTAGTGGCAACATGCCTGAAAATCTCTTTCCAAGTCGATCTTTGTTTCAACCAATGCAGAATTGCTCCATGATTGTACACAAAGACAGTCACCTTTGAAGCTCTCTTTGGAAGAGATGAAATATTAGACATATTACAAATATCTTTCATGATCAGATTCATAGTATGAGTGCTAGGGCTAGAATATGTAGCAGTTATCTATCCTTTTTATGCATGCCTTTGAGTCATTATTAGTATGTTCGCGCTTCATTTCTCTAAGATTTTGTGTTTTGGCATCATGTGTATAGATCCGTTCATTTGGACCGTTTCGGTCCATTTGATGTTTTCTTTGTAGTATTTTTCACCTACATGTACTATGGAGATATGTGATCTGACTATGAAGCCAAGGACATGATGTAGAGAATGATTGGAATTCGAATGGGAAGTCGAGAAAGGAAATGACGTAGCGGGGGGACTGATCGCCGTGCACAGCTGCACGTCGTGCACAACTGCATGGCGTGCAGTCCATGAAAATGTCAAGAGCTCAGCCTCAAAACAAGGACACGACGTGCACCACTGCACGCCGTTCCACCCATTTTGCAACATGGGATCTTGAAGAACAAAAGGTGCACGTCGTTCCCTTCTTTGCAGTATGCGGAACAGAGAATATAAGAAGGTGCACGGCGTGCACCCTCCAAATCCGGCTGCTACCTACAAAAGGGGAAGTTTTGAGGAAAGAGAGAACTTCTTCCCCAACTTCGTTTTTCTCGATTTTCCCCGAATTTTCTCTTCAAAAACCAGCACAAATCATCCCATAGAAGGCCAATTGAAGATCCATAGGAGTTCCTGTCAAGGATTGAAGCTAAGATTAAAGATAGAAGACCAAAAGCAACGATTGAAGGAAGAACAAGCCGTTTTCTCTTCATCAAGATGATGGTTAGGGTTTCTTTTGATTTGTTTTCTTCTAGCATTATGAGTAGCTAAATCCTTAGAGATTCTTGGTTTAGATGTAGGAATTGAGCCATGATACCTGTTTTTAATATTTAAGAACGACGATTGTGGATGTTTGAATTGTAATGAAAGATTGCCTTGTTTGATTGGTATTCAACCTAATTCTTATTACGCCTAGAATTAGGTCAAATTTATGGAATCCTCTGTTCATGATAGACTTAGGAATTCGTAAGATTGTCGATCGAGGATAGAATTAAGTTATCGGTGGGGTAAACCGATAACCTAATTCTACCTCTTGTGTTTCTTCCAGTTTTAACATTAGTTATCTTGCAATTGACGGACGCTCTGGTTTGCACCCAATGGACCAAGTTGGGTGTAGTTATCATCAGCTTAGGCATTGATGGACCAAGTTAACGCTATTTCCATTTACTAGTGATTTCTTTTAATCCCGAAACAACACCTTATCACTTTGTAGAACTTCTCGGTGTTCATTACCGGCTAGCCTAATTAAGGGTATTTCTACCTTAGTTGGGAAGTTAGTAGTGGTAATCCGCGTGCATGATCGTACTGCGGATTCATACGAGTGATGGGAGGAATCGTTTTATTCAATTCAAGTCCATGTTCGTTCGTTTTGAATGCATTTAAGAAGTTGAGCTTGATGACTTATCTCTACCAAGAACTCGATTTCTCCATTTGAATCAACCTTTAAATTGATAGCCTTAGTTAACTTAGAATCATTAGAAATCAAAACCAATTATTTTTGTCTAAACCGTGTTGATGAATTCGAGTAGAGGCATAACGAAAGGAACCCTTGGACAAAAACGACACTTGTGTTGTCGGAATAACTTCACAATTATTTCGACGATCAATGAGGAACACATGGATCCCAATATATACTCTTATAGTGCTGTGTGATCATCTTCCCAGCTGAGATATAATTAGCTGTATTATATGCGACTACATGCACTACATTCTTTGGTCCAACCCATTCAATTACCTCAGAAAATAATTTGAACAAGTTCTCAGCAGTCTTTATTATACCAGATTCATCTATCAATCTCACAAGCATGTACCAACAGGACAATACACAAGGAAATTAATCAAACTCCTATGTCTCTTGTCAGGCCATCCATCTGCCATAATAGTACATCCAGTCACATTCCAATGAGATCTATAGTTCCCAATTGCCAATTTACATTCCTTCTTTATATCTTCTAGTAGTGTAGGTCTCAAAGCATGATAAGATGGACTAGTATAACCTTCCCCCATTCTAGCAATCATAGCCATAACCACATGATATCTAGGTGAATGAGCTACATTTAAAGGTACAATACATTTATACATCCACCTTGAAAATTCCCTATATGTCTTCAAAGGTTAATCTTTTCTGTACAAAGCACTTTTTAAAATTTGTTGAATCAATGTGGATGAAGGTTTTTCAACAGGCTGTTGTGGTATAAGAGGAGGTAGTGAAAAAGTACCTGGGGTTGAAGGATTCACAACTCCAGTGGTTTATTCCCTTGCTATCTTATCAAAGGTCTTTTACTAGTTGCAACTTCTTTACGGGTTTTGTTAAAATCATTCAGGCTTTTCTGCATTGCTCCCTGGACCTCCTTAGAAACTTTTGTACAAGATGTAATATCTCCACAAACTCCAGCTAAGTGTTTATGTATCCTAGTAATCCATCCACCTTAATATTATATAGCACAACACAAACAAGTAAATATTTTTTTGTTGCCATTCATTCTTAGATTGACTTACTTCTATGGTGGATCAGTTTTATTTCGGACACTTGCTTTAGAAATAGATTTTTCTATTTGTGGATTATATGATACTTGATTATCCGATGGTTGAGTTTCCATCGTCCACTGCAATAGAAAGCAAAGTAATCAAAATTCAAACCTAATGATAAACTAGAAAATAGAACATAGTTACATAATATACAAACTTGTGTAAAATTGAAAGAGAGAGTGTACTGTAAAATTGAAAACTTGAGTAGGACAGTAGGCAACTAAATAATTTCCAATGCTGATTGTGTCCGTAATTCAAAAGTGCAATCATGAACCATGCATGCTATTAAACAAAATAATTTGATGCTTGCATACCTCAGTCTGGAACGTCTAGATTGTCTTATGAGTATAGCACGAGATTACGAATACGGACTACGGAGGAAGAAGACCAATGAATCTTAAACGCAACACTGTAGCGAGTTTCGAGTTTCAGCAAGAAGATCACCAAACCAAGACTCTACGTATGGAACTTTGAACGCCGGCTGTTGAGTCAACTATTTGGACTTGGAGAAGACCTTTCGTCATTGTGTCTACCGAACGTAGGAAGTAAATCTCGTTCCAGAAATCTGAATCAACATTTTTTAAATTCAGAATGTGTATAATCAACCCTAAAAAGCCAGCTTAAAGCCTTAATCTAAATTCTAAACGTAATATGTTATTGTTATGATGTTTTGGGCTACTGGGCTTTAGCCCTTTGTGGAAATTTTGTTTTTTATTATTATCTAATTAACTGAAAGTATAAAACGTAGTAGTTTGTTGTTGAATTATTGTCAATGGCAGTTTTGCTGTAACCGGTACAAACCAGGTACGGTTGTACTTACGGTCCAACATCCAAAGGACAACCTTGTTTAACTAATACTGTGTCGTGCTAGATGGGTGTCCGGTACCCGGTTTAACCGGTCGAAGGTATGGTATGGTATTTATTACCTTGCTTACCACCACGCCCGTGGCTGCATGACAACCATGCTTGTGGCCTTCTGATGGGCACGATCGTGATCTCTTGTTAGTCATACTCGTGGCCTTCTGATGGGCACGATTGTGATCTCTTGTTAGTCATGCTCGTGGCTGACTGTTGACCACGCCCATTGTTGGTCTGGCAGCCACGCCGTGACTGACCTATGGTCACGCCCGTGATCATCCACTCGGCTCACCCAAAATTCAGTCGATTCAAACTTTAAACTCAAACCATTAGTTGACCCGAAGTTAGGGTGTCAAAAGTACCCCCGCCCCAAACCTGCAAAAATGTCTCATTCGAGTGCAAGTATACGAAACCGATGTGTTAAGGGGCATCTAGTTGATGTTCACCAATGAGAAGAGAGTGTTGTTTTATAGGAGAGACTGTTGTCTGTTCGACCTAATCAACACCCCTTTCCCGGACACTATGATACGAGAGCTCCTCATTTATTAGGATCCACAATTTGATTGCTTCATTATCAATGACACATACATCTTACCATTAGCCGAGGAATATGGATAAATCCTCCATCTTTGGGACCTCCCACTTGGCAAGGTGTACGCAACTCAATATAGGCCCAAGATTGAAAAGTGATTGTCTGCCATCTTGAAGGTGACGGAAGGCAAGTTGAAGGAGTAAATCCAAGGCGGAGCAATTGGCAGGTTCATACCTATTAAGTACTTGCTAGGGTAAATCCGCAACAGAAGAACGACCAGTGATAGGAGAGTCAGTGCTTTTGCATTAATCCTTTACGGGGTGGTTTTATATCCTAGCGTGACATACTTTATCAGTGAAAAATGTCATTAGAACCATCACCAGAGTTAGGAATACCAAATTTTTGGTACAACAAGGTCTTGCATGGGTCGACCATCATAATTAAAAAATTCATCCAGGCTAGAGGAGGGTATGAGAATGCTACACAAAGCCAATGGGAGAGGTATTTTTCCACCTTAGAAAGAAATAAGCTTAATTGGAAGGCCCACAGATGATAAACATGGATATTCTATATATATGCGGGGATCACCCTTGGGTCCCTCTCTAGGGCCGAGAGGTTGTTCTGCATAAGCTCCTACTATGTTTAGAAGGAAAATCGAGTGTCTATAGTTCATACCAGACATGACAGGGATACGGGAAGCTAATGGCAACCACAAGATCAAGATAGAAGCAACACTCGGAGGTTGGGAAAATGCAAGGTGGATCGATCACGTGCTAAGTTCTAGAGAAAGGAGGGATATCCACGATAGAGTGACTGACGATTACCCTACATGGCAGGAAATCTGTGGGAGCAGGCAATCCACATAATTCCAATGTGGAGGATGCAAGAAGATAATGGGTGCATCTCTATCTCGAGATATTGGGGTTAGTCTTGAAGAATATAACAAGCAGAAGGGTAAATTTGAGGACCTAGAAATTGAGAATCACAAGTTGAAGGGTTAGTTAAAAGCTAAGGGTAGACATCAAAGCTTAGCATAGTGAGATAAAAGCAACCTGCATTGAATGATCAAGAAACTAGAAAGGTGAGACCCGAAGCATAATAGTATTAGTGAAAGCCAAAGGAATGAGATCCACCAACTGGAAGCACAAATGGGGGTGCTCCAACGAGAAGTTAGGGAGTACGAAGAGCGGACCAGTTCACTAAACAGAGAAGTGTGTGAACAAAGGGCGAATGAAGATAATATTCACACAGCAATGAAGGCTCTGGGTAAAATGAAGAAAATGATCGAATAAAGGGCACGCTTCTTGGCCAAAAATGTAGAATACTACATGGAGATGATATAAGCCTTGGGAGAAGAAGGCGGTAAGACAGCGCTACCTTCTTAAGCCTCCTCCACGAGGAGTTGGCTTTTTTGCTAACATGTCCAGGGCACGAGTCAAGATTTCTAAGATGTAGTTTGTAATTTCCTTTTGTAATAAATAAACGATCAGCACATTATGTTTTAGGTTGTAAAAATGGTATAGTAATAAGCACCATGGGTATTAGTGTCACACTAGTAAGTTGTGATATGTAATGATATTAGAAGTGTGATGTACTGTTAGGGTGATCCTGTTTATAAAGCAGTTATTTTGTGATGATGATAATATTCCTACATCCATTTATGTTTCCAAAAACACATACATATCATGCATCATAAACAAAGCTTAGTTTTTAGAATATAACAAGTAAAATAACAAAATTGGAACCACTTGCACATAAGAAATCTTGCGACATTGATCATCAACAGATAGTAGTTCCGGCACACGGGTATTGGACTCACTTTAAAGCTAAGGCCATGACCAAAAAAGCAGTGGAAAATCTCCAAATGGAGATGGACGAGATAAACGGGAAGCTGGCTATGTTCGATGAAATGAAGGAACAGATAAAATTACTCATGAAGCTGGTAGCCGACAAAGGAAAGGATAAAGAAGATAAAGACCAAGAGGTCAAGTCGAAAATTCCTTTCGTCGAGCCAAGTAGTGATGGACATTCAGAAAAGAGATTCATCTTGATCAATAATGAGTAAGAGAAAAGTAGAAAAGAAATAGGAGATGCTACCGAGGATGCTTTCCATACTAAGGATGAGCACGTGAAATATTATGAATTTCACGAGGATACGCCATCCAAAGAATGGCGAGAGTGCCTAGAGGAGAGGTTGAGGGCTGTAGAGGGTTTCGACTCTTACATCACCGTCTATGCATCATAGTTGTGCCTTGTGTTGGACATTGTGATACCCCACAAGTTTAAGGTATTAGAATTTGAGAATATGATGGCAATACTTGCCCAAGGAACAACTTGATAATATAGTACAACAAGATGGCCAACATACCTATGACGATAAGCTGATGATGCATTACTTCTAGAACAACCTGGGGGATCAGCCTTAAGGTGGTTATATGCAGATCGAAAGGAAAAACGTGAGGAGGTGGCAGGATGTTGTTTACGCATTCATGAGGCATTATTGACGAAACAAGTTTACCCAACTATCAAATACCCACTAGAATAAACTAATCGAATCGTATTTCCCTAGGGTCTTTCTAATACTACTACTCAAATTGATTAATCTAACTAAACCAAGTAACAATGAATGATTGTTTGTATGATTGATTTCGTAACCAATTCCCAACTAAGAATGCAAATTAAAAGCAAGCAAATGCAACATATTAAGTTTCAAATATGGAATGAAGGCTGGTCAGATTCGAATCCATTAAAGTTAGCAATGCATGGATGAACGACAAGTTATCTCAATTATTCAAGTTATAATGGCTTGGCGATTTCCTATAATAGTCTTAGATCAATATTGCGCCTCTAAGGATCTATTCTGCTCAACCATAGAATCATATCTGGAGCTAATCTACACCTAAGCAAAACGCACTAAAGGTGTTCGATGAAATGCCACAACGATAAATGATGCAAAAAGCCTAAATCATCCGTTCCTCTCTCAAGCTAACGAATAATCTAGAGTTCTTCATAAGAAACCTATCAATCTATGCTTCTCTCGGATGCACAAATCAATGATGATGATTCAATCAAGACGCCTAGATGAAATTGAATAAAAAGTTAGGTTTAGCAAAAACACATCATTAGTCTGAATAACCTCGATAACAAATCAAAGGGTTAAAACCCCAACATCCATACAAAAGCTAAACTAAAGTTTCATCTCATCCAAACAACACGAAAGGTTTTGCTACTCATGGTTCGGGAAACAAGAAGGGAAGAAGGAAAACATGTTTCGCGAGAAATCTTTGTCTTGTCGCCGATCTTCAATCCGTCTCCAACCGTTGATGTTCTATCACTTCAATCGATCTATGGAACTCTTTCGCTCTTTAAGAACTAGAATCTTGATCTAGAATAATGTGCATCTCGTTAAAAGGGCTGATCGGGGTATTCATATGACGTCTTCCAAGTCCGAAAAGGATTGGGCTGAAAACCAAGCTGCTGAACACAACACACGGCGTGTACTATCAATACACGGTGTTTGTTGCTAATACACGACGTGTATTGACCACACATGGACGTGTGTTGCGATTCAGAACTCTCGGGTGGCATAACACATGCCCGTGTGTTAACAACACATAGTGTGTGTTATCAACACACGACATGTATTGATATTTTACGGGCGTGTGTTAGCCCTCCGTTAACAATCCTTATCTCATCTAATTTTCCAAATTTCGGAACGCACTTTGGGTTATCCCTTGGATTCGTATAAGATAGACTCATGCATTTGATATAAATGACTTGACACCTAACCATTAGAGTGTCTCCATATCGTCCAAACACTTATGCCTTCTAGTTGCCAGCGAATGAAACAGATCGACGGCTCGTCCTAGTCAGGATTTCTCTTCCCTCCTGAGGAAGGAGGTGCTTCAATTTTCAATAGCACTCAAGTTATGCTAGCACCTCCCTCTTATTTTGAGTTGCTTACTTGACTATCTAACACTACATATCACTGTAAACAAATCTCGAATACTGAAATGTTGCTTCTTTTGTTTTTTCGCTTTTCTTTCTTTATTGCTTTTTCAATAGCGGCTTTTTCCAAATGGGGGAAATAATCGCAACTTCAGTTGGACTCGAAAGTAACCAGTCCCCGTCCCACACCCCAAAGGTTTCCCTATGTGTTTCGTTTGAAATTAAACCCCCACAAAATTGTTATTTAGCAACCTCATTCAGACTCCTCCCTCCTGTTTTAAGCTTCATAACAACCTAGGAAAATTCGGTGGGTTGATACACATACACTCTATTGCAATATAGACAAAATATGGACTTGAATTGAATAAAATGATTCCTCCTATCGCTCGTATGAATCCGCGGCATGATCATGCACGCGGATTACCACTACTAACTTCCCAACTAAGGTAGAAATACCCTTAATCAGACTAGCCGGTAATGAACACCGAGAAGTTCTACAAAGTGATAAGGTGTTCTTTCGGGATTAAAAGAAATCACTAGTAAATGGAAATAGCGTTAACTTGATCCATCAACGCCTAAGCTGCTGATAACTATATCCAACTTGGTTCATTGCGTGCAAACCAGAGCGCCCGCCAATTACAAAATGACTAATGTTAAAACTGGAAGAAACACAAAAGGTAGAATTTAGGTTATCGGTTTACCCCACCGATAACTTAGTTCTATCCTCGATCGACAATCTTACGAATTCCTAAGTCTATCATGAACAAAGGATTTCATAAATTTGACCTAATTCTAGCCGTAACAAGAATTAGGTTGAAAACCAATCAATCAAGGCAATCTTTCATTACAATCCAAACATCCACAATCGTCGTTCTTAAAACATTCAAATAAGTATCATGGCTCAATTCCTACATCTCAACCAAGAATCTCTAAGAAATTAGCTACTCATGATGCTAGAAGAAAATAACTCAAAAGAAACCCTAATCATCATCTTGATGAAGAGAAAACGGCTTGTTCTTCTTTCAAACGCTGCTTTTGGTCTTCTATCTTCAATCCTTGCTTCAATCTTTGATAAGAGCTCTTATGGATCTTCAATTGGCTTTCTATGGGATGATTTATGCTGGTTTTTGCAGGAGAAACTCGGGAAAAATCGGGAAAAATGAAGTTGGGAAGTTGTCTTCTCTTTCCTAAAAACTTCCGCTTTTATAGGTTGCAGCCGGATTTGGAGGGTGCACGTCGTGCACCTTCCTATATTCTCTGTTCCGCATACCGCAAATAAGAGAATGGCGTGCAGTGGTGCATGTCGTGCATCTTCTGTTCTTCAAGATCCCATGTTGCAAAAAGGGAGAAATAGCGTACAGTGGTGCACACCGTGCCCTTGTTTTGAGGCCGAGCTCTTGACATTTTCATGGACAGCACGGCGTGCAGTCCCTCTGATGCGCCATTTTCTTGTTCGAATTCCCATTCGAACTCCAATTGTTCTCCACACCACGTCCTTGGCTTTATAGTCAGATCACCTATCTCCATAGTACCTATATGTGACAAATACTACAAAGAAAACATCAAATGGACCGATACGGTCCAAATGAACGGATCTATGCACATGATGCCAAAACACGAAATCGTAGAGAAATGAAGCGCGGACATACTAATAATCATTCAAAGGCATGCATAAAAAGGATAGATAACTGCTACAAATTCTAGCCCTATCAGGAATCATTGCCATCCCTCGATCGCTTGTTCGATAATGACCTAGGAGGCATCCTGCATGAAAGTAGCTACAACATAGCTAAAAAGAGGCAACAAGGACACAGCAAACAACATAGTAAAATCATATATCTCATGACCAACAATGAACATAATCACTATCACAACACCACTTCACAATGCTCAACCAACTCCATGTAGATCACCGCACACTTAATTAGTTGAAAATAGGGAAAATAAGGAACCGAAAGCAACTAAGGAAATGGCATGCAAGATAAGCATCCTTATCAACATTACAATGTGTCAAGATTTCATTCGGCAAAAACAATTCAACCTACAAGAACTAATTAATCATAAACCCCAACAAGAGGGTAGAAGATCACCAAAGAGAGTCATTAAGCAAAATTGACATAGCAAACGGTGAGAAATTAAGTTCAAATTTGTTTCAAAATCCTAATATATCATCAATTTTAGTAAGGCAAGGCTAATTGCACAAAATTAAAAACTTAAAAAATTAGGGTTCATGGGTGCAACATAGATTCAAAATTTTGCAATTAAGAGCACAATTGGGTTCCAAACATCACCAAATTCAAGATATCAACTCACTAACACTTCAATTGAACATACCTACACTTAATTTCAGAAAAGCACAAATTTGAAAAACTAGGGTTCTTTAGGAGAATCCCTAATTTCACCAAATCAGTCACTATGGCTGAATTCAAGTAATAGCATTCGACAGTAGTGCTTAGAGAGTAATCAGGGATTGTGGGTACCTTTTTATCGACCGATAAACTTGACAAAATAAGAGATGGAGGTCAGAGCTCGTGTTTGGGCTTCAATAGAGGAAGCTTCAATGGCATCAATTTGGACCATACTATTGATGATTGTGAAGCTTTCAAGGGAAAGCTACATGAGCTCATGGACTCAAAGCTAATAACTTTCTACTCAAGGGTTAAAGGGGTAACTAACATCTGCCTCACTTCGTCGGAGAGTCCAGAACTTGACTTCCCCAAACTTATGATTCACAATCAGGCTGCTACAAAACCTGCGCCACCTTTTTCGGAAATGACGCTAGTGGTGATAAGGGTATCGAGACCTTTCGAGTATAAAAGCTCCAAAGCGGTCCCGTGTAATTTTGCATGTCAGGCTAGCAATGAGAATGATACAAACTCTCCAGCTATAACAAATATAACTGGATTAAGCCGGATCACAAGGAGACGAAAGCACTATGACATTCCTGATGATTTAGATGAAGAAGAAAGGATCAAGAGAGCATAAGTAAGGCGGGGAACGAGAACATTTTCTGAAATAGCTGAGCCAGATAGTGTTCCTTGTCAGGAGGAATATGAGGGAGAAGGAAGGATGAGGACTATGACCAGTGACTAGGAGCACTACACATCTCAGTTAAGTGCAAAGATTTCATGATAGCCTGATGCATGGTCGATAATGTTTGTCTTTAAACGTTATCCTAAAACTCACCCTGAACAAGCTCCAACTTGATGACTCGTACCTTAAGACTAGCTTCACAGTTCTTCGGGCTTTTGATGGCACAATGTGCAAGGTCATCGGGGATATCTCGTTACCCATTCAAATGGGACCCAATGTTTTTTAAGTAGTAGAATTTCATGTGATGGACATAAATCCTACCTACAGCCTTTTGTTGGGATGCTCCTAGCTCCACACCGTCGGGGTAGTACCAAAGTCTTTGCACCAAAAACTCAAGTTTGCGATTGATGGAAAGCTTATCGAGGTATTTAGAGAGGAGGATATATAGGTATCTGGAGCTCCTAACACACCCTATATTGAAGCAGCAGAGGAAGCTTTGGAGAGTGCATTTCAGACCTCGCGATAGAAGATGTGCATATGTAGGGAGCAATGTGGCCCACAAGACCCATGTCGCTCAAGCGACCCTCACATCAGAAAAGTGCCTGGTCAAGAATCTCCACTACTCATAGTGGCAAGATAGGTGTTGAAAGCACCTATTCATATCAAGGAAAAAAAGAATTGCACGGTCTTGGGATACACTCCAAAGGGAGATGACATAAGAAGGATTCAGAGGGAAAAAAAGAGGAGGAGGTTGTCAAGGTTGAGAGGGAAGGAGAATGATGAGGTCTTGGCCTTCATACCTCACATCACAAGAATATTTTGGAGTGTTGGAAAGATAAATGTGAGGAAGGACAACACTAGTCCTACAACCGAAGAATTTCGGTTGGATTTTGAAAATCTTTCCATTAGTATGTTGAGTACGAGAGGCTATCGTGAGAGCGAGTGGATGCGCCGGCTCCATTCGGGAAAGAGCTGAACCTTTTGGTGTCTTTGGAATTTCCTTCGCCACCATAGATATAATAACTCTAATAAATATATGACTATCTTTTTCCCCCAGTTTAATAAACAAAATGAAGATCTCCTAGTTTTTTTTTTGTGATCTTAAATGCATGCATCGTATTTTTCCCAAGTTTTCTTCTCCCGTAGATATAATAAGCTACATTTTCATAAATCTCAATATGTGAATCGTCCATTCATTTTCTCCTGTTTTCTTCTCCCCCCCCCCCTCCCTCCTTCTATACTTCCCTCACGTAACAGGGTTACAGATGTGTTTGAAAACAATAAAGATGTTCAGAATATTAAAGTTGAATTTGACTACCCAATTTATGACATGGAAACCGAAGACTGTAGTGAGGGTTTAGACCCTAAAACAGATCGAATGGGAGAACAAGAAGAGTAGTCCTTGGAATCTTTCTATGAGTTACTGGGGATTCTAAATCTGGGAACGGAAGAGAGTCATCGGGAGTTCAAGGTAGGGGACAGTTTAAACCACACGGGAAAGGATAGACTCATAGAACTACTCAAGAACTTCCAAGATGTTTTCGCATGATCTTATCAGGATATGCCAGGTCTAGACCAAGAAATAGTGACGCATTACTACCATTACAAGATGATGCAAGCTAGTGAAGCAAAAGTTACGGCGGATGAAACGAGAGGGGATACTCAAAATTAAGGAAGAAGTGCAGAAGCAATACGAAGCCAAGTTCTTGCAGGTAGCACAATACACTGATTGGGTCTCTAATATAGTCCTCGTGCCAAAAAAGAGTGGAAAAGTGAGAAGGTGCATGGACTACAAAGACTTAATCAGGGCAAGCCCAAAGGAAAATTTCATGTTGCCTCACATTGATGTTCTCCTTGATAATACCACCAATCACCAAATGTTCTCTTTCATGGATGGTTTTTCAGACTACAACAAGATCAAGATGTGTTCAAAAGACCGGGAAAAAACACTTTATGGGGAACTTTCTACTATAAGGTCATGTCTTTTGGATTGAAGAACGCTAGGGAAACCTACCAGCAGGTCATGGTCACAATATTCCATGACATTATACATAAAGAAGAGGTATATGTAGATGATACTATAGCTAAATCCAAAAAGGGAGATGACCACGTAACCATTCTACAAAAGTTATTCGAGCTGCTTAGAAAGTCAAGGAATGTTTGTTAATTCCACCAGTTCTGGTTCCACCAACTTCAGGAAGACCACTGATACTAAACGGTATTCAAGAACTCGGTAGGCGCAATACTAGCCCAACACGATGAATCGAGAAAGAAGAAGCATGACATATGCTACACCAGCAAGAAGTTCACTGATTATGAATCTCAATATACGCTGCTCGAGAAAACTTGTGGGGCACTTGTATGGGCAACGAAGAAGTTGAGACAGTATATGTTGTATCACACGACACTCCTAATATCCAAAATGGACATATCAAGTATGTCTTCTTGAAACTAGTATTATCTGGACAAACAACCAGATGACAAGTGCTACTGGCTAAGTAAGACATTGTTTATACCACCAGGAAGGCCATTAAAAGGAATATAGTGGCAGATCATTTGGCAGAGCATGCAATCTCGGACCCGGATGTTATGTTGGTGGATTTTTCTAATGACAGTATAATGAACAATAAGATATTGAAGTAAGACCTAATCTACAAGGCGTGGGTTATGAAGTTTGATGGAGCCTCAAACTCTTTAGGGCAAGGAGTCAAAGTTTAATTCGTATCTCCTAAAGGAAGGGTGTATCCTATAACTACTAAAATTTGCTTCTATTACACCAACAACATAGCTGAGTATGAAGCCTGTGCTTTCAGAATCTGAGCAGCCCTCGAAATGGGCATCAAGAAATTGAATTTATATGGGAATTTTGCACTTCTAATATACCAGTTGAAAGAAGAATGGGAAACAAGGGACCATAAGCTCGTTCCGTATCACAAATACATAACGGAAATGGCAGCACTATTTGAGTCAATACAGTTCGTTCACATCTCATGAATTGACAACCAAATAGTGGATGCTCCTGTCATGTTGTCCTTGATGTATGATATGGACGAGCCAGAAGGTAATCCTCGAATTGAAATCAAGAAGCAAGATGTGCCCGCTTACCGAGCTAATGTTGAAGAAGAGCGTGATGGGAATCCATTGTACCATGACATAAGGACATACTTGTAGAAAAGGGAGTTTCCTATGGGGGCATCTGAGAATGTTAATAGGACTCTATGGAGATTGGCAATGTGTTACTATCTCGATGGGGTTACCCTCTACAAAGTAACCCATGACTCTGTATTGCTAAGATTTGTGGACGCACCTGAAGCTCAGAGGATAATAGAAGAGGTTCATGAGGGAGTCTGTGGCACACATATTGATGGTCATGCACTAGCAAAGATAATATTGAGAATGGGTTATTATTGGACGAAAATGGACTCCAACTGTGTGGGATACGTGATAAAATATCACAAGTGCCAGATCTACGCCAAAAAGAGACACGTGCCACCATCATCATTGCATGTCATGGCGTCGCCTTGGCCATTTGCTGCATGGGAAATAGATGTCATATGCATGATTGAACCAAAAGCGTCTAATGGGCACTGTTTCATCCTAGTAGCAATCGACTCTTTCACAAAGTGGGTCAAGGTCGTGTCATACGTAAACATCACAAAATGTGTCGTCACCAAATTCATAAAAAAGAAATTGTTTGCCGGTACGGACTCTCGAAAAGGATAATAACCGAGAATGTAAACAATCTCAACGATAAGATGATAGACGAGCTTTATGACTAGCTTAAGATCAAACATCACAACTCAGTACCCTATCGACCAAAGATCAATGGAGCGGTCGTGGCGGCAAACAAAAACCTCATGAAAGTTATAACGAACATGGTCTTTACCTACCGTGATTGGAATGAAATGATTCTATCCGCCTTGCATGGTTACCAATTTTTAGTAAGAACATCGAATGGATCAACTCCTTACAAATTAGTCTATGGGATGAAGGCAGTGTTGCCCATAGAGGTCGAGATACCCTCACTAAGACTCATCATGCAGGTGAAGTTAGAGGAAGCTGAGTTGGTAAAGGCGAGGTATGACCAATAGAATTTAATTGATGAAAAGAGGTTGGCAGTGGTCCACCATTGTCACTTGTACCAGTGCAGCTTGATTAGAGCCTTTAATAAAAATGGCAAAGCCGCGGGAGTTCCTTCAAGGGGAGTTGGTGACATAGAAGATTTCCATATGACAAGGGGACTGGAGAGGTGATGACACTCGATTTTTCGTGTTCATCACCCTCGTTTAAGCGACATTTCACGCATATTCGTATAGTTTTAGGTAGAAGTTTAGGATGTTTCGTTCATTTCTAACATCTATCTCGATTTAGTGTCATGGACCCGTTCGGGGTTCATTGATGTTGTTTTGGAGTGTTTTTTATATATTTCAGGTACATGACGACATCGAAGAATTAATCGAAGTGTTGGTGTGTGTGGATGGTCTAGGACAAGCAATGGGAAGGATTTTAAATCTTCAAGGAGCTTGGATTTCGACTTATTCGGAAAACGTCACAGTTTCGTATTATGGACCTATCTCCTAGCTCATAAGTCCCGTTGATGCAAGGCCTGCGGCGTTGTAAAGATAATTCAACTTTCTACAATTGTCGCATTCAGAGGTGCCTGTAAATTAGACCAACTGTGCGCCGTAAATAGATCAAAATTGCACGGCACACTTTTGGCCCGTGTACAACGCACTTTTGGTCCGTGTACAGCGCACTTTTGGTATCCGGCAAGCTAAAGGAATCATTCTCTATAAAAGCCCAGCTCTCCCTCATAATTCACAGACCTTGGGGGATGAAAATTAGAGGGAAATTTTCAGAGACATTGGAGCGACCAGAAGGCATCGACTTCAAGGAGCTCGGATCGGAAGACATAATCAAAATTGACGGATCGATTGCTTTAATGGTTCTCGGCGAAATTAGGTTTTTTGAATTTCTTCTTGTAAACCTAATTCAAATATTTTCCTTTATTGATTCTGATTATTTCTTCATGATTATGAATAGCTAAACTACTCGTGCTTAGATTAGATGAACCCTAGGTAATTCCTTATGAACGGATGATTGTTCGACTTTGACGAATTATGCGAGTTGGATGGATTTTGGTTTATGTTTAATTTCGTTTTCATTCTTATTCTTGCTTAGCCGTCATGAATAGAACCTTGTTAGATATGTCTTTGTCTCGAAATAGCTTGCATATTAGAACATCAAAATTAATCAACTAGGTTATGCGTTAACCCTCATCCGGGAGCAAATAAACTAGTTTTATAGATCATGGAACCTACACCGCAAAACCTGTTTAATCAATTAGCACTGTACATAACTTTGAGTAATCATGACATTGAGACCCTAGGGAGATTTGAATCGGTTAATTAATTAACCGGTTTATTTTGATAACGAGTAAATCTGTTCATCAGGAGGTAAGTGGACACCAAACTATGAAGAACCCTATGTGGCGAAGAGGGATTTTTACGGAGGAGCGTTGATACTAACAAGCATGGACAAGGAGGACTTCCCTTATCAAGTTAACGCCGATTCAGTGAATAAATACTATGCTTAGAGTTCACAACGGAAATGTACAAGTTCGGGTTTCCGTCAATCAAATGAGAGTTTGAGTCAACTTTATATTTTAGAAACTTTATGAATTCTCAATTTATATTCTCATAACTTTTGGTCACGCGCCACCAAAAAAAATGGACGATGTTCATCACTCCAAATAAACATGTTGTACATGCATTTACGCTAGCACATTCACTCTAATTAATCAGGTTACTAATATAATATAAAATTCATAGTAAGAGAAATGGTCAAAAAACAGAATATGAAAGAGTTAAAAAGAGGATAAAAAGCCCATATGTCAAGGTTACTCCACCTATTCACATCCTCGAGAGAACTATTGACAATGTTTACATCATCCCACCATTACAACGTAAAGCGAAGACAAGATAAGAAGACGATCTTTGAAATTCAGAGACCTCAACATAATATGAACGTGTTAAAACAAAATCGAAGGAGAAGAAGCCCAACTGATAAGGTTACTCAACCGTCGGCAAAGTTAACACCATTGCACTATCACATTATAAAGTAGAGACACAGCAACAAGCCAGTTCTTGAAATAAATAAAAACGTGCACGGTTCACAACCCATCAACAATTTCCTTTTTTGTATATTGGGGCAACACGCCAAGCTATGAAAGCAATAGATTAATACCAAAATACTATCATATCAAGCTCAAATATTATTGTACCGGTATTTATCCCAGGAAAGTCATTATACTTGGTGATGGCGAACTTAATGTCTTGTCAAAACGAGCTGTTCTGAGAGGACTTGTGAACAAGCGCAGTTTCAAACTTTTGACAATGTATTTTCTACTACAAAAAAGGTTAATTTCTCTATGCGTAATAAGAAATCCACTACATCACACATCATGTGCGTATTTTCGTTGAAAAAGAGGAGCGTTGCTCAAAAGTTTTCAAAACCATTCATCATTTGAGACAGTTATATTTGTGGAATGGGAGATAAGTCAAGTTGAGTCCGTAGTACATTTACCCCTAGCATCCAGGGGCAAACAGATAGCATTTCCAAAGTTTCTTGTGGATCTGTGCTATAAACGAATAGCGTTTTCAAAGTTGTCTTCACATCGGGCTATAAACGGGTAGCACTTTTAAAGTTGCCTCGCATCCGGTCTATAAATGGATAGAAGTTTTAAAGTTTCCTTTGCATCCGGGCTATAAATGGATGACATTTTCAACGTTGCCTTCTCATCCGGGCTATAAATGGATATCACTTTCAAAGTTGCCTTTGCATTCGGGCTATAAACGGATATCGGTTTCAAAGTTTCCTTTGCATCCAAGCTATAAACGGATATCGCTTTCAAAGTTGCCTTTGCATCTGGGCTATAAACGGATAGCGCCTTCAAAGTTTCCTTCACGTCTGGGCTATAAACGGATATCACCTTCAAAATTGTCATTGTGTCCGGGTTATAAATGGATCGTACTTTTGGAACGGAAGATAGATCAAGTTGACTCCCTAGTACATTCACCCTAGCATCCAGGGGCAAGTGGATTGCACTTTGTTTTTGTCTATGTGGATAGGTTGTAAGTTTGTCACATGTTATTTGTGGCCGTTGTTAAGATAGACCATGAGATGTAAAGAGGTTTGACATGAGGAGTTTGAGTGTTCGTACAAATTTGGCTCCTGTCTTTGTAGTACTTTTCATTTCGAACGAAAGTAATACAAAGAGGGGCAAATATAGTAACCAAATTCCGTCTGGGTCGCGTAATTCGTGTCAATCTCTTACTACCAAATGACACCTAGCAACTCTAAGCAATGATTCAATATTAAGCTGATCTTGTCTAAGTAATGCTTGATTTGCATTCATCTAAATTGGTCGAAAGCCACTGTTACTTGTTCAAATTAACTAAAATGCATGTTATGGATGTGTTGGTAATTCGGTGATATGTTTTTCGAGCTATACTTCTAGGTTTGTTTGATGATTTTAAGCGAACTACTTCAGGTTGTGTCAAGGTGGAATTGTTGATCGAACAAGACCCACAGACTTGTTATTTTCAGAATTAAGTAAGCTAAATCAATTGATGCACATGTGGCCCATTTGGTGTATATGGGAGTTGTTATCTCAAAAGTCAAAGCAATATTCAAATGGTATTTGGGCACGTGGCTCGTTTATTACACATTTAATTTACATATTTTGTAACCCATATAAATAATTAATCAGCCCAAATAAATAGTTGGCCCAACCCAATTCTATTTTTCTCTTTGTCATAAGGTAACCTGTCTATTGGAGAAGAGGAAAAACCTTTCTCGTTTATAAATTTTCATTTTCTGAACCACTAGAGGGGTCGATTTTTACACAGAAAAACCTACACACTTTTAAAGAAATTTTCCAAAAGTTTCAAACAACATTCCCACACAATCTTTCCCAACCCGAAAACCCCCAAAATGACAACATATACTTTCCAAGTACAACAAACCAACCAAAAGACTACTTAAGTGGTTCCTATACAAAAAAAATTCAATCCCCAACTCAGTTAAATTTCTAAAATTGTCTCACCATCTCAATAAACACCAACAAAGTACCTTAAAATTTTCAAGGGGAATTCTATTTCTGTCGTCATCCACCTAAAAGCAGCCAAAGGAGGAAGTCTAGACGTCTCAAAACCTAAAAAACGATGAGAGTTCGCAACCGCCTAAAAAATAAGAAAAATTTCGTATTAATGGTATGTTTTTCAAAAACTTATCCTATTTTGTTCATTCGCATACTATTCATTCATTTTTCCGTTCATATGGCTAACACATTAATTTAAGAGACCTTTTATATCATTAAGATAAGCTTAATTATTAACCTCGTGACTGAAGGCTAAAAGAGACTAGTGTAAGTAATCATACCAATGAGTTTACCAATAAAATGGACATCTTCATCAAATTTATAATGCTGGAAATTGGTAAATAGGATAAAAGATGATGACAAAGTAGTTCACTTATGTAAACAAAAAAACTCACAAATAAAATGAATTTTTTTTTACTAAAGAGAGGCTATCGAAAACATGAAATAACAGTTGAAATAACCGATTATCATCTAGTTAACACCATTTTCATCGGGAACCCAAAAATTACAAAAGGACTTCAAATATGATACCAAAGCCGAGCAAGATATGAGTTAACACATGTTACTGGAATTTTCTTAGAAGGGGCAAAATAATCAGAAAATTTTCGAATAAACTACTTTTATTGTACAAATCTATTGGATTTAATTCCGGATTGAAATAAGTTAAAATTTTCATCCGTTTTTACAAGTTTATGATTAAAAAGGGTGATAAATAGTCTTCTTTCTTTCTTATACTCATTGGCTTAAAAAATCGAAATATTCTAAGTTCAGATTTCACCTTCGTCGAGCTCTATTCCTTATTTTTGTTCCTAGGCCGGTTTTTTCGAGCCGGCCGGCTGCGAATTTCATAATGGAAAAACTAAAAAGGAAGAGATCAGCTCATTTTCATAGGACATATGTTTAACTAAATAAGATATTAAATTTTTTCACCTACTGATGGTCGTTTTTGGGGCTTTAGTCTCATCGATGATCTTTCAGCCGGCGGCGATATCCTCTTTTGTAGTTGTCCGACAGAAAAAAGTGAAAGAAACAATAGAGATAAAAAAAAAGAAGAGAATATGTTAACAAAAGAAATAAGACCTAATATTTGTAGATCGAGACTTGCATATTGATGGAGGACTTGTCAGAGGCGTCATCTGACGACATAAGAGCCCAAGCTTTGTTTAAATCGAAAGATGAGAGGAGTAGGACGATAGGGCGGATGTATACCTCTATTTTTTGTCTCCGCCGCTACCGCCATCGTCGTTGTTGTTGAGAGGAGGAAGCAAGGAGAAATAAAGCGAGGGAGAAGCAATGGTGCGACCACCGCCGTTGCCGCCATTGAAAGGAATACAAAGAGCGAAAGAGAGCAGATACTAGGAAGGAGAAAGGGGAAAGACGACGGCCCTACTACTGCCGCCGTGTAGAGAGGCGAGAGGAAGAAGTGGTGGAGAGAAGTTAAGAGGATAGTGAGCAGAAAAAAATGAATACGGCTAGGATTTTTTAGAAAGTGGTGATTCTCCTCTTAAGAGGGATTTTTCTACTTCGCCGACTAGGGTTAGGTAGTTTACGGTTTTACCCTCGCTCTTCTTCATTAACAAACAAAATATTTGAGCACCCTTTCGTCTTCTTGCGTCCCTTCCCGGCTCGGGTCTTGAGTGATTGGACCGGTCTTCTCACCCAACAGACCTAGCCCTTCTTCCTCTTTCACCTCGGCCTTCCGTTGGGCCCAGCTCCGGCTGGAATCCAAACCAGCTCTGATTAAGCAATTTCCTTACACTAATTATGCTGAGATTGCTTAACTAACTAGAAAAGGGGAGAACAACGTTAAAATTATTGATTGTGATTGAGAGGTGATATGATTGGTAGAAAATTTCTCCATTCTTGATTTAGTTTGTTTGAATTGAAATTAGTTTAATTAGGCTAAGGAATAAAAAACGTGTACTGTAATGGTTTTCTATTGCTGGGTACTTCATAAAAGGGTTTTTTTTCTCCGAAATCTTCGGATCCTCTCATCACCCTCAAGCTATGGTTTAATCTCGTCCCCCTCGTGGGATTCCCTGTTTGTTATTGGCTCATGGTCTTTTCCTTTCACCCTCACAAATCCCCGCCCTAGATCATGCCTAAACACACCGGAATAATAGAATCATCGGCATGCAAGTCGAATCAAACTCAAATGGTCCCGAGGCAAGGTTCGAACGATGCTGGAAGGAGAGCCGAGGTGGAAGGGGACAGGCAGCCTGGCAGCGAAGGGATCCCTCGACCTCCGGCAGCTAAAACGCAAGGGTCTGCAGCACTGTCGACGACCGCGGAAACGCCCTCGTCGACGGTAGCGGATTCGGCGGAGATGACCGTCAACGACCTAGTCGCACTCCAGGTGCAAAAACTACGTCTAGCGGAGAGCCATGATGAAGAATCTCCGATGACGGACCTCATACCGCAACCGCCGCCGCACGCATATCCACTTTTTTGGTTGGATCATTTCTCGATAACAACCCGATTAACTTTCACGTGATGAAACGTACCATGTCTATCAGCTGGAAGCGGGGACGTACAATGGTGGTGGACGATCTGAAAGGCGGCCGCTACTTGTTCCGATTCCCACATGAGTTGGATGTACGAAAATTTTTAACTGAAGGTCCATGGCACTATCATAGAAGCTTGGTGATCCTGCACGAACTCCTTGCTGGGGAGGATCCGAAAGAAGTGGAGTTGCACCATGTTCCGTTCTGGATCCAAATTAACGATCTTCCACGTGGATATTTCTCCGAGGAGGTGGGTGAATTCCTAGGAAATTTTGCAGGGAAGTTTCGGGATTATGACAAGAATAATCACAAGAACTCGAGAGTCGGAGCATATATGTGGATTCGGGTGGAACTAGATACATGTGTGCGACTCCGAAGAGCAGAGAAAGGTCAATCTCCATGAAGCAATCAGTGTATCATGCAAATATAACTACCAACGTCTCCAAACGTTCTGTTATATCTGTGAGATTCAAGGGCATACAGAGAAGTAATGTGATGTGATATTCACTATTCCGACTGACAAAATTGTGCGAAAGTGGGTTGACTTCCTCCGTATTAAGGAGGAATCGGAGCAAGATCGGATAGCAGCTAGGTGGCTCAGTGAACCAGGAACGGATGAGAACAGACAAGTTGTTAAGCACCAGAACGTGGAAATCACATGCAAGGCAACTGGAGTTCAAAATGCAGAGGGCACTGGACAAGCTGGGACACGATTGGTGCGTAAGAGTTACAGGTCAATGGGACCTCGTCGTACGGGGGAGGACACAGCGATGCAGGAAGCTTTTGGAGCTCGCAAACGAAGCTCTGATGGAATGATGACGGAAGAAAACCAAGAGAAGATGGAGGCACTTGAAGACCGTAGAAGTCTCCAAGGAAAATTAATCCTCCCCCCCCCCACACCCGGGATTTTAAGTACAGATGAGTCGGCGTAATGCGACTCGCCCAGCCATTTAAAGAGATAAGCTTTGGTGGATCATCGGTCTATCCATCGCGGCGAAAAAGAACCGGCTCCCCCCCTTCCATCCATGCTTGTGTTTTGTTTGATGTGGCCTGTGTCTTGCTCTTTAATGTTTTACAAATGATGATCTTTCATCCTGATTTTTTCACAGTGGGGTAGTTATGCATTTTAGTTTAGTAGTATCAAGTTTAGAGCTGATTACGGTCGTGAAAATTGGAAATGTAAAATGCTCTAACTATTTCAATTATATAATTTTCCCTTATAACTAAATAAGAAGCGCCTTCTAATTGTGCCTATGATAAACCTAAAATTCTTACTCTATAAATGAAAAATTTCTTAATTTGTCTAGAAAAACGTGTAATGTATTTCCGTCGGAATTGTTGTTTATTTCCTAATTTTAATTTCATTAACATAAGTTTACTTAGTCGGAAAGCCAAAAATAATAACTAGTAACAAAAAAATTTCCAAGTGCTAATACCCGCAACCCTAGGGAGAGCGCGCTTCAACCCTAAGCTCTTGCATGAGAGTCGAGTAATTCTCCTGATGCTCCTCGATTCCTTCTCCGCTGATGTCACGATTTTAATCGCACTCACCATCTATCCGTCGTTGTAGAGTCTTCTCTCGTATGATGGTTTGTTTTCCTCTCGATATTGGGAGCCCTTTAAATTTATTCACGTACCGGCCTTGACCGCATCACCACATCATCATGGCCGAATCATTGGCGATAACGCCGGCAGCCGTCGCAACAGAGAAGGACGACGATGTCTTCACCTTCGAGAATTGTGACGATAGCAATGACCGAGCTTGTATTAGCGTCTCCCACCTAGGATCATGTGTTATGTGTTGTTAGACGGCATGAAGGCAAGCATCCAGACCCAATGGACACGCACGAGGCTGCTCGTCCAAAACCGTCGAAGCCGAGAAAGAATATCGATGCGGGTGAAACCACTGGAGTACATATGTGAGACGTCCTGGCTGTTGCGGTGGTCGGCTACCTCACACAACTGAGACTGTGAGCCATCTCCTCGTTTCTTTTGCTCAAATAAACTTGGCTTATTTTGAATTTTGTTTTTCGTATTTTGTTACTTTGTTTTTTCCCGATTGCTGTCTAGTCATTTTTTAGATTATGGTTTATGTTAAGTATCTAGGTTAATTGGTGTCTTAGGATTATTTTTTTAGAAGAGTGTATCTGCATTGACTTCGTTTCAGTGTTGGTTGGGTTTAGTTTTAATTTGTCTTGTCAGGAGAGAACATTAATTGATTGACTTATCGCCCGAGTGACGACTATCTTTTTATATAGCCCGTGTATGAGTCTACACCTCCTATTTAAACTTATTAATGTCTTGAACCATATAATTATTTTGTGTCAAAATTAATAAAATTGATCAGGCTATTGTATGTAAAAAAATTAGTCTAACTCTAGCTTGGCATTGGGGTACGCGCGCATGGCGATCCAATTTGATTCCTTTGCCACTATTCAACTCGTCCAGAACATCAACATGCAAATCGGGTCTTCCAATTCCAGAATTTGTTGCACTGTAATTGGAAGGTCCAACTTCGTCACATCTACAGAGAATGAAACTTTCTTACAGATTCTCGTACTGTTAGAGGCCATAGCCTTTCTTTGGAAACACATTATTGATGTGTCTGATCCTGCAGTGGTAACTTGAATTACTTACGATTTTCTGAAATCGTCCCAACTTCGATTAGTGATGGTTAGTTGACTTTAGTTTGTAATTAGTCCAATTACTTGACTATGTCGTATTGGGGATTAGTCCGTTTGGGTAGGAAATTTCTTTAACTTCTTATTTGATTTAATCTTTAGCAATAAAAAACCTCATTACATAAAATAACTAAACGGGCCATCACTTGTCATTATGCTCTCTTCCGATAACGTTAAAAATAACGTTACCAAAGGATTAAAATGATTAAATCGTCGATCGTTAACACTCTCTAGTAAGATCGCAATCATGGCTTAAAGGTTTGTAACGAACTTGGGCGTGGGTTCGTTTCTTCCATCCGTTAGTCTATCTCTAATTCACCAATTAAATTAATTAATGAAAGTCAAAACCAAATTATACCGTATATGTAATAAACCAATAAAATGTTACAAGAATTTAATATCTGGAGCAATAGTTATGGGTCCTAAAAATCATCAACTAATGGAATTACTAACCATTTCAAACTCTCCTAACGTTTTAATATTAATTACGAATCATGGGATTCATAAGTATAGTTACTCGAACGTGTATCTGTTTCATCCTTAATAATCAATTCTCGAGTGGGTACCGTCCGCTTCAAAATACCAAAACGCGTAGACACTCTTTACTATATCATCAAAACAATTAATAAACGCTTTTTAAAATATCATAAAAAACGAGCACGGTAACATAGATTTTTACTATTCTAAAAATGACGTCAAATCCTCGACAACTCTTCAAATGAATTACGTGGACTTTAATTCGAAAAGATTAGGTATGTAACCAGTCATAAGACTCGAGTCCAAACAATCAATTAAAATATCCCTTTAAAATGTTATTTTATCGGTATAGTAACAAAATCGCCGCAATAGTTAAAATTCATGAAAAACCTCAACTAAGTAAGTGTCGCATTTTATAAAGTAAATCACATAATTCTCTATACTAAAATCAAATATCATAAAGCCACTACAACAAAGGAAATAAAAGTATAACTTATCAAATTTCGTAGAACCGATTTACTTGGCGTTGCGAGGGTTAATTTTTCTCCATATGTAACCGTCCCTGAATCTAAGATCTCTGTTTCGCAGATCTAATGTTACTTGTGTCCAAGAAGATTTGTGTTAAATCTAAAGCGTCCAATTCGCTTCAAATAAATTGGTGGCGACTCCAAAATTAAGCAAAATCAAACGAAAACGACTGTTCGACGGGACGACGAAACACCGTAGAACGTCGGAAGGTTTACCGCACATCGCGGACAGAAACGTTCATGGCACTAGGGGAAATAACGAGTACTACTTCTCTTCGTCTTCATCTTACACAGCCACCATCCTCCCTCTCTCGAAACCCTGCCACTTTCATCACCCGATCTAATCCCAAGTCGCCGCCACCTCCTCATTTTGACTCCGATCAATGAAATCATCATTCACGGCCATCACCGGCCCCCCTTTTATTTCCAACAACGATCCGTGTCCAACCCCTTCTTTGAATCCTCGATCGATTAAGTCCTCACCGAGTCTTCCTCCCTCATTTTCGCTTCCGGGAGATCGACGACGTTAAGAGAGATCATCTGAACCCATCTCGACGACGGTAAGTCGATTCTTATCCTTAGATTCGATTTCTTTTTTTGTTTAGATCAGATTTTTACAAGAGATGCGATTTCATCCTAGGTACAGAAGGGCTCGCCGGCGATTTCCACCTTCTCTTGACAACTCATCAGCGATAATGACGGTGGTGATCCCCTCTTTGCGACCGTCGCGGCGATTACGGACCCGATGAGCTTCCCCATCCACTATGCGTACTGTTCCTCTCTTCAATCTGAGTAAAAACTATCACCAAACTGCCACAAAATTCAGCCCCATTGTCAAACAGAAACATCCATCATTCCAAGCCAATGACCAAGACAGTCCAAATGGAAACAACAAATCAGAAATCACATTGTCTGATTTCGGACTAACGCCTTGCTTGGTAGAGCGTCTTAAAACCATGTAAACCATGTATTTTATGTGTATTTGAAATGTAAGGGATTGATAGTAAAGATTTTGTTAAAATCTTTTGTTTGATAGTTATGTTAAAATGAGATTTAAGAAATTAAAATAGGATTTGAGAAGTGTATTTTAAAGTGGAATTTGAAATCTTATTTATATTAGTAAGATTTGAGAATCTTTACAAGCATATATTTAAAAATTTAAATTATATATATTTGAGTTTTTATTTTTGCATACTAAATAAAAAATTCAAACAAATACATAAATTTTGAAATACATCATTTAAAATCACTTCATACCAATCAAGGTTAAGTAAATTGCATGAGAATAAGACCAACTTGAATGACAGCTCAGAAAGGTTTGATTGCCCAATACCTACTAGAAATGCCACTCCCCATCAGAGTGAATATAAGCCCCTTAAGGATAACATGTCATAACTCCCAAACGCATAAAAGTACCAATTAACACAGTAACCCTGTACGTGGTTTAACTGGTTGATTATCACATTTTTATAATAACCTAATTATAATTTTTGATTATCTAATAATATAACCTTACCCAATCATTAAATAAAAAATGAATGATTTAGTTGAAACAATGAGTCGGTTTGATTACAAATTGATTTGATTAATATAAATATATTTATTTTTCGAATAACAACAACACCTAGAAAATATTTCTGGGCACCAAACAATAGCCTTAAAAGCGAACAAACCCAGAGAGTTGAAACCATTTGAACACATGCCATAACAATTAATAATTAATAATTTTAAATAGGCAAAAAGCTCTAAAAAATCACCAATTTTTCTGAAATTTAAAAATAAATACTAATAGCACCAACTTCTCAATTTTTTAGATTAAAATAACCCGCTATTTATATCCATCAAGTTAAATTGTATGATTCAATTTATGGAATGCTGAGTCAACGAAAGTTGATATTTGATCCAGAAGATTGTCTACGTGTCTTGCCACGTAGAATTTGTTAAATGAAGTAATTTATTTAGAAACCAAAATAAATTTCGTATAACTTAAAAGAAAGAGAAAACTCCCTAATCTAAACGCAAAACAAAATTCCATATCTTATCCCTTCTTCATCAACACCACCCATTAGCAATCTGAACATAAAACCTTTAATCTTCTATCTTCGACACAAATCCTAATCTACACTCGACTATACAAACCTTAATCTACACCTGAGAACTAATCGCTTCCTTTCTTTCGGGAGGAGACGAAAATAAGGATTGGAGTACTGCGAAGAGGCGGCGGCGGCAGGATTGGAGTATTGCGAGACGGCGGCGGCGACAGGATTGCGTATTGATCAGAGACGGCGACGGCGGGCGAAAAGGATTGGAGTTTCGAAGAGTTGAGTTTTGAGAAGTCGTGAGAAAGTGAGTTTTGCTGCTGTTGCTTTTGGAATCTTATTTCCTATAAATAGAGTGCCATTTTGGCATCACTTGTTTGGTGTTTTTGTTTGGATGGAGAATATTGCAGGGACCACCATTTTTGTTTGGTGTTTTTGTTTGGATGTGAGTAAAGGTCTGAAAAAGAGTTGCTGATGGTAGGGTTTGCCGGAGAATATTACTTTACGGGAATCGAGACTTGTGTAGAGCAATATGAAATGGATATATCTTTGTTTGTATCTGCATTAACATATTAGTGTCTGCATGCAGGATGGCTGCTCCGGTAGAGCTCGTTGTGCATCATGGTGGAAATTTGATATTCTCAAGTC